>WBMV01003346.1:477630-488667 GCA_013396655.1 Campylorhamphus procurvoides
ATGGGAGATGGTGTCAAAGGCTTTGCTGAAGTCCAGACAGAACACATCCACAGCCTTCCCCTCAGCCACCAGGTGGGTCAGCTGGCCATAAAAGGAGATCAGGTTGATCAGGCAGGACCTGCCCTTCCTAAATCCATGGTGACTGGGCCTGATCCCCTGTCTGTCCTGTAGGTGCCATATGATGGCACTCAGGATGATCTGCTCCATAACCTTGCTGGACACTGAGGTCAGGCTGACAAACCCGTAGTTTTCTGGATCTTCCTTCTGGCCCTTCTTGTGGATGGGCATGACACTGGCCAACTTCCAATTGTATGAGACCACCCCAGTGAGCCAGGACTGTTGATAAATGATGGAGAGCAGCTTGGCGAGCTCTTCCACCAACTCCCTCATCGCCCTAGAACAGATCCCATCTGGTCTCACAGACTTATGACCACTTAAGGGACCCAGGAGGTCACTAACTTCTTCCTCCTGGATTACAGGGGAGCTATTCAGCTCCCTGTCCCTGTATACAAACCCAGGAGGCCAGTTGTCCCGAGGACAACATGTCTTATTGTTGAAAACTGAGGCAGAGAAGAGGTTAGGGACCTCAGACTTTTCCTCATCTTTGGTAGCTATATTCCCTCCATGTCCAACAAAGAACAGAGGTTTTCCTTGCCCCTCCTTTTACTATTATTGTATTTATAAAAACACTGTTTACTATCCTTAACAGAAATGGCCAGACTAAATTCAAATTGTACTTTTGCCTCACTAATTTTTTTTCTACAAGACCTGAAAACATTCTTAAACATTTCAGGAGATGCCTGACCTTCCTTTCAAAGGTGGTAAACTCTCTTTTTTTTCCTCAAGTTATCACTAAAGCTCCCTGTCCACTCAGGCTGGCCATCTTCTCTGATGGGTCACCTTTCAGCACATTGGGAACAGCCTGCTCCTGCATCTTCAAGATTCCTTTCTTGAAATATGTCCCATCTTCCTGGACTCTTTTGTCTCTCAGGGCTGTTTCCCAAGGTACTCTCTGGATCAGTCTCCTGAATAGCCCAAAGTCTGTCCTATGCAAGTCTAGGGTGGAAGTTTTGTTGATAGCCCAACTTGTTTCACTGAGTATTGAGAACTCCATCATTTCATACTCTCTGTATCCCAGATGACCTCCAACCACCACATATCCCACCAGCCCTTCTCTGTTTTTAAACAGCAGAACTAGTGGGGCCCCATCCCTGGTAGGTTTTTTTATCAGTTGCAACAGGAATTTATCCTCCATACATTTCAGGAATGTCCCAGACTGCCTCTTCTCTGCTGAGTTGAGTCCCAAGCAAACATCCAGCAGGTTAAAGTCATACACAAGAACAAGGGCTGGTGATTTTGAAACAAGCCAGCTGCTTTTAGAAGAATTCATCCACCTCTTTGTCCTATTTGGGTGGTGTGTAACCCCAGGATGTTAGCCTTGTTGGCCTTCCCCCTGATTCTTTCCTGTGGACTCTCAACCTTGTCTTCACTGACCTTAAGTTCTACAGAGTCAAGAGACTCTCTAACATATGCAGCCATTCTCCACTTCTCTTACCTTGCCTATTCCTTCTGAGGAGCCTGTAGCCTTCCATGGCAGCATTTCAATCATGAGAGTTAACCTACCACATTTCCAGGGTGGTGACTACATCATATCTTTCCTGCTACACAATGACTTCCATTCCCTCTTATTTGTTACTTACACTGTGTGCATGCACTTCAGCTGGGCTGTTGATTTCATTCCAAACTCCAGCTTACCAGCCTTCAGCTCATCTCTGGAGAGTCTGGTCTCACTCCTTTCTCCCTTCAGGTTTCATTTAAAGCTCTCTTGATCAGCCCTGCCAAGCTGCAGACTAGAGTTCTTTTACACTTGCTAGACAGATGAATTCCATCTGACTCTAGCAGGCCTGCTAGCATAAGTGTTGCCCCATGATCATAAAAACCAAAATTCCACCAGTGGCACCAATCCTTACGTCACTTACTGATTAAATGTGTTCTCTTGCTCCTTTCCTGATTCATCCCTGCTAGTGCAGGAACTGAGGTGAATACCACCTTCACTCTTGACCTGTTAAGCAAAGGACCCATAGACTTACAGTCCTTTTTTATTGCTTTGGTACCTCTTTTAGCAATCTCATTACCAGCAACCTGAACAACCACCAGTGGGTAATAATCACAGGGACAAATTGGCTCAGGGAGTCTGCTAGCAATATGCTTCACCCCAGCCCCAGGGAGGCAGAAGACTTCCCTGTGGGATGGGTCTGGCTGGCATATAGGGCCCTCAATCTCCCTCAGAAGGAAGTCACCAACTAAAACTAGCCACCTTTTCTTCTTAAGCTGAGGCTGTGATCTGTGTAGTAGGTGGAGTGCAGTGATTCTTTTATACATAGAAATTTCCAGACTTACTTTGTTTGTTTCCTGGTAAAAAGTAGTCTGTTAAGTACAACACTGAGATAGCCTGGTGCTTTTGACCTAGTTCTGAGTTGGTTTTAAAGCCTGTCCCTCCTGCTTCTGCCATTGGAAACTGACAGTGTTGCTGATCTGTTTTCACAAGAGTAACATCAACGAGAGAGCAAAATTAACACCCATTCTCACAGGAGGGGCCCTTGAGCTTTCTTGCTGTGATGTCTCTGAATTGTTTGTCTAAAGGCAATTCAAATATATTATGGAAGCTTGGAGCAGAGCAGCCACTTCCCCTCTTTCTAGCTTCTGGAGACTTGATTGCATCCTCTATTGGGGCAGTGAAAGGTCGCAGCCTGGCCTGGTCAATGTTAACAAGTTGTACACTGACTGTCCTGCATGCCTGTTGTGAGTTATACTGGGTGAAAAACAGAGAAAACTATCGCCTTGAGCTGATTTGAGCTGGCTCAGATCAAAGCACATTGATTAAGATGAATGATGCACCCTTCACCCTCTTTTCATTATCCACCCTTAAATGCATTTTGCAATTTTGCTCCAAACCATGAATGCAAAAAGCTCCTCACAAAGTACAGTTAATGGAGGGTTCAGAATAAAGAACACAGGCAGCCTGAACACAGAGCAGGTGCAGGAAGACAGCTGGGCTGTCAGGGCAGTAATCACGGGAAAACACTTGGCTTACGATTTAGCACACCACAACACACCTTCATTAGTGGCAAACCAGCACACAGAAGAAGAACCAAAGAACAGCTTTGTGACTGCCCCTTCTAGGTGATGATGGGGAAAGCAGTGTCAACTAGGTGAAGACACAGGGACTAACTTAATGTTATCCTAAATCTAACAGACTGGACCCCTGACTTAAAATTCCTTGAAAAGGGGACACAGAGCAGGAGAAACTCAGAGGAGGGGTGTGGAATCAATTAATTAAAGTGCTTCCAAGATACCAAGGTTATGCTTATGGGCTAGGAAGAGGAATATGTACATTTATGTCTGAATCTGGGCTATCTCTTCTCTGAAGTCATTTGTAATACAAAAAGAGACACACTAAACTATAGGAGGCTTAAATAGTGAGATAATTCTTAAAATATGTAATCAGTGAAAAATGTTGCATTTAGCAAATTACTTCTGAGTAGATTGCTTTTTCCAACACGCATTGTTTAATAGTCTCTCAAATCCACTGTGATGTGGATGATAAGAAAGCATTTAATTGTACATTGCCTTTTCTTCAAATCTAGAAATGAGGGACAGTACAAGAGGAGGAAAGAAATGTAAGTGAAATAGAGTCAGTGGGAACCTTGGCTCCCCAGCTTTATACAAATAATATTCCCTTTTATTTCTTCAAACTCTAGTTCCTTTATCCGAAATAAGTAAAAGCAATGGTCAACTAGTGAAAATTAAAACAGCATGATTTCCCATTTTCTTCAGGTTTTTTTTTGACAAGGACTAACATCTTTTTGTGGGTGGAAGATGAGAGTTAGTTTTTATATTTGAAAAAAACCCTGAACAACATGTTATGTCATTATCAGCTTGTTACTTCGTCTAGCACTGTGTTTTTTTCAAGTCAGGCTCACACAACTAGCCATAAATACAATTGAGATGGTATTCCCATGCCAGCTCAGAGGTTCAAGAGAGACCTCTGCACCCTGTTCTTACATTCTTTCAGAAAAGAGTTTCTCTCATACAAACTGAGGAGCTGCCTGAAATCAGAATATTCAAGTCATAAAACAATGGGTTTAATGCTGATGGTAAGGTGCAGGCTTCATTCTTAACACAGATATTAGTTAAACCATGTCATAGTTTGCCCTCCATAATTGGTGAAATATATCATCCATGGACAGTTATATGAAGACTTAAATTTAAACAGATGAGGCAGAAATGGATATGGCTCCACAGAAGTAAAATAAACAGAGCTGATCCTGTGAAGGAAGGAGAACTTGGTACTACTCTCTCAGGACCCTAACTTGGGAGACAACCTTCATTTAGTCATGCAAAAACAATGGAGTGGCTTTGCAAAAGAAAAAGCTTTGATGCTCTACTGCAGTGGCAGGACCTGGTGGAGGCCAGCAGAGGAGTGCCAGGTAATATAACACATATCCGTGAGGAGACCTGCCTGTGTCAGGGGCTGCACCTGTCCCCAGAACCTGAACAATCCCAAGGAGACAACTGGTGCTATGCATACTCCTTGTAGTTACACCATACCAGAGGAAAGGCAGAGGAAAACACCTTAAAAGCTATTAAACTGTAGAGGTTCAGGATGAGAGTTTCTGCTAATGTACATTACCAATAGGTTTGTGAGGTCTGTCCTTCAGTCCAATTCACCCCTGAAGAAAGAAGCAAATCAAGAAGTTCAAGAGTAGCTCTATCCTTTTAAATTGCCCTTCATGCTGTCCTGTCTCTTCACTTATGCGCTGCATTTCAGTGTGGGTGCCTCAAATTGGCTGCAATTTACAAGCATGTTATTCTCACAGCCAGATATTGATGGGAATAGCACGGAGCCCTGGGGCTTTCTGGACGACCTGCAGGCGGTTCTTGGGATACTGCAAGTGAAAGGATTAATTATTTCTATTTCCACAGGCCGCGGTTCTGAGGCATGACACCCCTTCTAGGTATATAAAACAGCAATTAACAATGCCAAATATGTCCAGACAACTGTCTACTCTGAGGCAGTCACACACATCTTCGGGCTGAGTCTGTTAAACCATTTACATTCATGACTGTAGTTGCTATTGGCTCAGCTGCAGTAAACACCAATAAAGAGAAGAAGTCAGAAATCAGATGTTGCATTTTCAGTGCTTTAGGTCTGATGACAGGTAGCCCCAGGCCACTGTGAGTGTCCCTAAGGCTTTCAGCTGGCTTGCTGGGGAAAAGAAAGGGGTTTTAGGAGTACAAATTTTAGTACCAGGGTTTGTATTAGCAGCTGCTAATAAGTAATAAAGTTTATTGGTTGTCTTATTCACAGGATAGATATCTGTGGTAGCAGGCCACTTTTTCCAGCAGCTGGGGATGAACAGAGGATGGTTTTGAACTTGGACTAGGGCCCAAAACAGTCATCAGATGGAAGTAATGGGCTGGAGAATGCCATAATACCACTCCAGACTCTGCAAAGCCTGGAGCAATCTGAAAGCTGAGAAGCTCCATGACTAGCGCTGGACTGCTGAACAAAAAACAACACTGGAGGGGATGAATCTGTTGAGTGAAAAGAGTAATATTCTACATCAGCAAGTCTTTGCAGAAATACTAAGATATCAGTATTTGTTTGGAGCATAGTCCTTCAGAAAGATGTGGAACACTTTTAGTGAAAACCTACAGGGCAGTAATAAGGACATTCTAGATAGATCAGGAAAACAAGAACTACCAAAAAGGAGGACTCAGAGGGAGGAAGCAAAACTAACTAGAAGTCTGGCAAAGGGGAACAGAACAATACTACTTCCTGCAGAGAGACCAACAAGACATATCATGAAAGCTATGTCCTAGGAAAAACTTTCAAGAAGTAACGATAGACTGGAGCAACCTTCTTGGAAAGGAATCAGACACATCATTGTTGGACTTCAAGGATGAGCTAGACACATACCGGTAATGTCTGGTTTAAGTACAGCTAGTCCTGCACTGGGGCAGTGGGAGAACAACTGCTTTTGTAAAACCACCCCTGGATGCCTCAAGCCTGTATTGGTAAATACAGTGTAGAGCGCCCTGGGGTTCCTCTGGGCTGGCACACCATTTTCTTAAGCATCACTCTGACCTTTGAAACTTCTGCTTGCCCCTAAACAGCTCCTGGCCTCTATCTTGTACAAAGGGTATTGTAAGAAAACAGAACAGCAAAAATTACCATATTTAAAAATATTCTACACAGATCTATCTATTAATCCAACTCTAAGGCTAAAAAATTACCTATTATTATGCAGAGAAGAGGCTGAAGAGTCTAAAGACATAAAAACAGCCTATCGTTCTATATCACAAAGCGTCTGAGCCTACATTTTACACCAATCCCTTTTTCTTCAGGGGAGATTTATTTTGGTAATTTTCTCTTCACTTTTCAGTATAAATAAGTATCAAGCATATTCTGGATTCTCACTTGCCTGGTCAGAATGCTGACTGGTTTTGCACACAGACTTCCCTTTCCCTACTGTAACAATCTGTATGTCCCCTTTTCCTTCCAGCCAGCAGATGCTTTGGTAGCCATTTTATTCTGGAGATTCATATATCTTTCTGTAACTGGTGAGATCTTGCAGATAAAGTGTAGACTTCCACTCCAGTTCTATGCCTGCTGGATGCATCCAGTTATGCAAGTGACAACAGCTGAAGAGACATTCATCTCCATTGATTTGCTAAGTCTGTTCTGAATATGTTATAAATATATAAATATGCTCTAATATATATAGTCTCTCTCTCTCTATATATATAGTCTGTCTCTATATATACGCATATATATATATACTTCAGAAAAAAAGATTTACATGAGTGGCAAAATTGTACTGAGGGAGATAGAAGCTGCTTATTAGTTTTTTTTAAAGCCATTCTTAGGTGTCAGAAGAGAAAGGACTGGCCTTTAGATGTATTCAAATGCCATTATGATTAACTGACTCTCTTCATTATAGTTTCTTTACCTGATATGTATCAAATAATGATTTCCAGGACTATTTTGATATTCAGTATTGTTACATGAAAAGAGCATTCACCATTATTAACATTATATTCCCACTGTTGCATATTTGTGTCTTGGTCTGAATTGTTTTCCTTACAAAGTGCTATGACCAACTATGCAAGAAAAACTATCCTAGAACTAAGCAACTTGTATATATTGTGCTATCAGACTACCAGGCAAATTCTACCATGGATAATACAATACTGGCATCAGTGGTCGTTCACATTTAGGGAAATCACCCTTGAAACAAACTAAACTGTTATATTCCACTCATTTCTGCAGTAGCTCATCATTGTTCAACCCACTAGGAAGACAAGATAGCAGTAAATATCTATCTGAGGACTTACCCAGCTGCAGGCTAATGTTTTTTAACTTGTTTGTAAATTTTACATTATGAAACAGAGAGAGAGCAAAATGCAACATAATTTGAAGAATTTAAAATTAAGACACTGATCTTAGTCTAGTAGCTTTCTTTATGACAATAGAGTCAACCTTATACACAACTGAAGATGTACAGGATATCAACAGCATATTCTCCAGATATATTTCTTGTTGTGATTAAGGACAAAAGGTTTTAGCCTCCACAATATTAAAAAAATAAAATCATTTTCTCTTGCAATTTTCTATTTCAATTAAGTAAATATAATAATGATATTTAATATTTTACATTTTACTCTACTATTTCAATATAAATTAATTATGATTAATGAATATGATTGTTTCCAAATCATTGCATGTTAAGACTGTTTAAACCAGTAAGTACTTCTGATTTTTGTCTTGTACTCAGAAAAAAACACTTTTTTAGTGTTTGCACTGTTCATGAGACTCATTATGAAGAGAAGGCATGACAAGGAATATTTGACAAAAAAAAATGCTTACATGATAGCAAGTCCAATTTGTGTATTAGAAGTTCCTCAGCTAGCATTTTTTAAATATCTTTTGAAGCTAAAAAAAGGCATTTAAAACCAGGCCTTGGCTGTAAGTAAAAATACAGTATTTCAGACCTTAGTCTCTTTTTTCAATCAAAATAAGGAAACTGAGACCTGGAAAAAATTTTCCTTTACACAAATTGCCTTCCATTAGAAGTATAGAGGAACAAAGACTCCAAAACCTAAAAATGCTCAACCTAAAAATGCTCAAAACGCACTGGGAAAATAAAATTAAGAAAAAAAAAAAGTCCCAGAAACATTAGAAAGCGTGGCAGTGCATTCCTCCCTGCCCCAAACCTTGGGCCACACTGTGATCTCAGAAATGCTCATTAGGCTTTGGTGCTGATGAACAACCCGGTTACTGACTCAGATTGTGGTCACGATGGCAAATCACAGTTAAAAGCCTATGCTCTTGTGAATCTACAAAGATCAGTCCTAAGTGAGACCCTGTGAGCTCCCCCGAACCACAGCAAACTGTGACCAGTGAGTTCTCTCTGAATGGGACCCCTCTCAGAGCCAGAGAACTCTCAAGCTTGCTATAGCTGGAGGACCACCACCAAACAATGGTTATGGATCTTGGGCTGGCACCCCCACTCCTTGAGGCTCAAGCCTTCACCCATCGAGAAGATGCAAACTCATCCGATGCGAGTACTTCAGTGAATTTTTTTGCACAATTTTTTGCAGGTATATACCTTGTACATACTCGTTTTGGGATATGTGTGTGGCAAATGCACTACTAATGTCATTCTCGTAGATTAGGTGCTTTTGATTGTTAAGTAAGTTAGGCTTACAAGTGACTTACAGTTGCATTTGAAGTAATTTCGATAGAATCTTTTGTTAAGTTGTTTAAATTACGCTATTTTTAAAGTGCTGTTACGATTAAGTGCTGTTAAAATCTTTAGGCCTAAATTGTTGTTCGAGCCCAGGGCTGTTTTGCACAGGGGGTCCTCTCAGAACCTTTTGACGCAATGGGAGGCTTTCCTTATTCTTTTATATCCTTCCCATTTCCATCTCCAGCCTCCATATACATAGTTTTTGATTGATTTTAGTTTCAGATTAATTGATTTTAGGGTTCAGTGTAATTTTTCTTCTGTGTCTACTTTCAATGTAGTAAGTAGTAGAGTGAACCTTGCCAATGACCTTTGTTGTGCTTTCACTTTTATAGTAAACCTTCTTTTGCCAATACTTTTTCTGGTGATTCTTTGAGTGACCCAAAACACTCATTCACACAGAAAGGTGCCTTTGCAAAGCAAAACAGTCTGTCTTCTTTAGAATTGCACAATTTTTTTTGCCAGACACCATATCACAAAAACTCTTATCTATGACACACAGGAAAAACGTCTCTATCCTGCTGAGCTGTTCAAAAGCTCT
This sequence comes from Campylorhamphus procurvoides, assembly GCA_013396655.1. Lineage (NCBI taxonomy): Eukaryota > Metazoa > Chordata > Aves > Passeriformes > Dendrocolaptidae > Campylorhamphus > Campylorhamphus procurvoides. The sequence continues at coordinate 486,985 of WBMV01003346.1, forward strand.
CAATGATCTCAAGAGTGGAGTGGCTAGAGCAGACTGCAAATGTTCAGAAATTACACACGAGGTTACATGAAAACTATAGAAAAAAGTGAGCTCTTCTAGAGTCATCACCAGGTCACCATGACTTCTAAGAAGTATTACACAAAAAAGGACAGCCCAGGATCAAGTCAATGTGAAATGATGGCCCCTCACACAATGTCTCATTGTGTTGTAGTATTTCTTGTTAAAAGATTTAAATTCTTGAAGTTTGTTTAGAACCTGTAGAACACCAGAGAAACACTAAAGACAGATTCTCCTTAACAGATGGAAACATTTTATTCACAAAATCCCCATAGCAGACGAAAGCTGGTATGTTCTTATGTAAAACATACAACTTGGCATGTTCTCACTCTTTTCCAGGCATCCACTCAAAGCTAACGTGTTTTGTTCTTGTGGGGGTTTTTATTTGCTTCAGAAATATTTTGCATTTGTCACAAACTTCATCTGAATACAGACAAAGCTTAGAGACATTTGGAATCATCGCATCATAGAATCATAGTATCATTAAGGTCAGAAAATACCTCTAAGATCGCAAGTCCAGCTGTTAACTCAGCATTGCCATGGCCACCACTAAACCACATCCCTAGGCATCACATCTACACATTTTTAAATGCCTCCAGGGACAGTGATTCCACCACTTTCCTGAGAAGCCTGTTCCGATGCCTGACCACTTCTTACTGAATATTTTTTTCCTGGTATCTAATCTATATCTTTGCTGGTGCAACTTGAGGCGATTTTCTCTCATGTCAGAAGTACATTCAAAGAACACATTGCCATCCCCACTGCTCCCACAAATCACATTTACAAGACTGAAATCTCAGCACCTTGTTACTGAGCAGGGAGATCTCCTATGTACATGCTTGGTGGGAAAGCTGAGCAAAAGCTCTATACAATTCTGTCCAAAGCTTGGGTGGGGGAAACGTATTGAAGTGACACACAATCATCCAAGGGTAATCCTGAGCAGAAGCCTAATTTTACATAACATACAAGAAATATTGAAGAGCAAGGCTAATATTCAGGTGGTCTTATGAAAATATTCTAGTTAGCAGATGAAATCAAGACAACTCAGCACAAAACAGATAGTTAAGGCGATCTTACTAAGCATGTGATGTTGCAGCAAAAACTGAAATATGGCATCATGGTTTTGCTACAGGCACACTGCTTAAACCTCTACTTTGATCACATTTGTGGTAGGGCAAGGGAGCATTATGATGAGAGAAGCTTGCCAGTCCCAGACATCCCTGTGTGACGTGCATCCAAGAGGGTTTTAAATGAAATCCTTCCACCAGACCACAAAATTCAAGTCTGGTAATTAATGGGATTCATTTCAGAACAAGCACAGAGCAGAATAAAACTATTGTTTTTAAGTATTATTCAGTTTCTTGATTTCCCACTAAACAACAAAATCTCACACTATTCCTGTTTCTTCTTGGAAAACAGCAACACAACCAGCTGCCTATAAAAGTACACACAAATCTCAGAGAGCTACATCACTTTCTGACCTAGTCACTTCAATGCAGTCTTCAAAACAAATGGAAGATATGACTAAAGGGGTGATGAACATATATCAGGCCTTCAGCCATGACATTAGGTAGTAAATGGTTTTGGAAGCACAATAGTGCACATACATTGATTATCGCAAAACAG
>WBMV01003346.1:488955-520911 GCA_013396655.1 Campylorhamphus procurvoides
CCCCTCTCTCTCCTGCTGGGGAAAGATCCCAACAAAAGACCTGGCCATAGTATTAGTACCCACATCTGCATGTCTTTTGTCTCTTTGTTAAACATCTTCACTGAGGCTGGGGCGTTGGCTCCAAGCTATTTAGAAGGAATTTCAGCTTGGGTTTGAAACTGTAACAACTGCAAACTCTTCCAGCTCAGATGAATTTTTTTTTTCCACAGTATTCCCTCTCCACAGAAACGAATGGCTAGGGACCAAGGGAACTATTAATCCACTACACATAGCATTCCTCTATGCGTTTTCTTCTGTGAATGAAGACAGGAAGCTACTGAGTCCAGAAAGTTTCACTGAATGTTACAGACGCAGACCTGCTTTGGAGTAGTAGGTGACGGACCACTCTGCTCAGGGTGAGGTGCAAAATGGCCATTTACTGAACTGTGAGCCCGGCTTATAAAGGATTGGTAGAGAAGGAACTAGAACAGGGGTGGAGTCTAGGGAGGAGTTAGGGCAGGTCTACATCAAGTAAGGAAAAAGGGGGAAGGGTGTTTCCTAACACGAGCAGATCTGGGAGGAGAAAGGGAGTGGCCAGCTGTAAGTGGAACAGGAGGACGTCCCGTTGTCATGGGCACCGGACGGCCAATGGGAAAGGGACCCCAAGCCCGGGAAATTAACAGCCAATAGGGGATTGTAACTGGGGAGCACTGGGGTACATAGAACCAATAGGAACATTCTAACATACAAAGGTAATTATTACTTATCTATTACATATAGCAACTGACTAATTATCTAATACTGTGGTATCTTACTTATATTAAATATGAACATTACTTTAACTCTATTAATGATTAGACTATATGAACGGCTAGAAAGCTCGTCAGTCCATGGGTTTCTCTGATGGTGTTTCTCATTCTTTCTGTTAGAATTCGATCCTTTTTGTTCTTCTTCTTTCTGTCTTGTTCTCATTGTGGGTTTCTTGTTACCCTGACTCCAACATGTTACAGCCTCCAGAGTTTCAAGTTATACATATCTATATTTTTGTTGCCCAAGTCTTCCACTGTGGTGAAGTTTACTCAGAGAGCCCAGCACTGGCTGTTTGCAAGGCACAAAATGACTCAGGGAAGTGGCAGAAATCAGCAGAATCTTTTCAGTCAGCAGAAATATGACCCTAAAAGAAAACTGCTTGGAAGCAGCTCAAGCAGCCAAAAATGAAAAGGACAAAAAGAAAGGAAATAATAATAATAAAAAAACTGCAGAGTATTTCTGGGGCTGGGATCTGTCGATGAGAACAGAAACTGCCAGGTGCAGGAGAAAGCTGTTACAATTCTGCACACCAGAGCTAACGTAGCTCCAGCTTTTCATCTAATCAACGCACAAGAGATCAGGAATAACCCTGACAAGGTTAGAATGCAAGAGCTGAGTGCTAAAGTGGATAGACAACACTGTCAGAAAATCAGGTTATTTAAGGCATCAGAAAAAAGCTACCCCAAAACGTGGCAAGCAGAATCACTCATAGTCTCCTCAGAATGCTAGCAGCCTCTCAGGCTTAGATGCTGATTTAAACCAATGGGAACAACTCCACTCAGTGGAGAAAAGGCAAGGGGAGTTTATGATCCACCTTCCTATTTCTGGTTTGAATTTCAATAGGCCCCCAAAGCCTGAACAGTTGCATAGGGTAGCAGAAAAAGATGCTCTGTCTGAACATGCTGACTGCTTACAGGGACAAAACCAAACAGGAGCAGGGAGACAGTACAGCATATAGGAAAAATACATCACTATTACACATAATGGCAAGCTGCAGGTACGATAAAGTAAAATTTTTCTGAAGGTAGTACTGCAAAGGTGTATTTTAAAGACTGAAACTGCAGAAGAGCTCGAATACATCTGTTCAGGAGCAGGAGCTCAATCTCTTATCCTTTATAACCCAGCTAATTTACAGAAAGAAACGAAGAGACAACTACCTACCTTAAAATACATGTTCTTTTGATCATTGCTGCTCCTGTGCAGTATTCCCATGCCAACAAATATGGGACAGGATGAATAGTCCAATCAAGCTTCACAAAGCAAAATGATGAAAGCTATTATCACCAGAGCAATGTTTAAACAAAACCTGCAATTTGCTGTTATGTTTGGTGGGGGCAGGGGGGAAAGGCCTAAAGAGTATGTATTTGATTTGGGGGTCCTCTTTGTAGTCATATCTGATATATTCAAGTCTTCTAATGGACTAAATTCTGTGGTTCAGGAGACTCAGCTGTGGGTCAATATTCTGCTGCAGATGTCATTGTGTGACCTTGAGAAATCTCACTCTTTTTTTTCCTTCGTCTGTGAAACAGAAACAAGACTTCTGCCCTCCTTCATTAGGGCATCAGGAGCAAACATACTCCAATTATCTCTGTAGACAACTGCAGTCATGCTGAGAAACTAAAATAGAAAGGGGAAAAAACAGCAATTACATAATCTTACCATATTCAGATCAAATTGCATATATATGTGTGTGTATTTAAATGCATATATATATATATATAGATATATATATGTAAGTGTACAGACTAGGTAATGCACATATTTCTAATGTAGGGTTGTTTTTTGGGGGGCAGTTGTTTGTTTTGTTGTTTGCTTTTCTTTTTCAGGGATAAGACTGTGAATGAATCTCTATGAAAAATGTACCTTGAAAATTATATTTTTAACACAGTTTTATCAGCAACTGACATACAATCTCATAATTCCAGTACAAGTTTCACCTTCTAGCATTCTTCATGGGCATTTTATTCAATAGCCATACATTACTGCTTCATGTCAGAAGTCCTATAAAAACATCTGAACAAGTTTTTAACTCAAGATATTGGCAAGATGGTTGCTAACAGTTAAAATACAAGCAAATACATTTATGATCTGAGTCACTGAATGTAGCCCAAAACGTAGTAAAAAAGATTCACTAGGGGAAGACAAGCAATAGTTTATCAAGGGAAAAAAAGGAGAATTATCTTCAGCAGAGGCAACAATTCACAGGTGCAGGAATAGGACATGAACCTCAATATGGCAGGAGATACAGGAATTTTCAAGCAAGAAAGCCACTAAATTTTCTAGTTTACTCATAGAAAGCAGGAACTGTATAAAAAAAAAAAATATATTGGATCCCTAGCTCTGTTTTTTTATTATTGTTTCTCTGCCATTTGCAAGGGCCCTTTCACAATCCACAATTCTAAGCAAGTACAACAATGACATCCAAACTCATGATACATAGATGGCCTCTTACTCCTAAAGGCTCACCATGCATCCTAATACAACCTGCCTATTTTCAAAGACAAACTTCCTGAGGGTAATTTCTGACTCAGTTCTTGGCATACTCCTGCTGCTGGCAACTGAAAAGACATGTATTTTTGATTGTGTAGGCCACCTAAGGTTTGCTGTTTATGTTTGGAAAGTGCTCTGCAGAATTATAACTTTTGAATAATTCAGGGATCCTCCCTCTGACACTGTTTTTGTTTCATATTAAAAGATTATAATGATGAGAAAATCCATTAATTTTTTTTCATTAATAAAAGACTGAATAACTCACTATGAACTACCAACATCCTTCCCTGATTTATGTCTTTCTGTAGAAGGACAACAGGTCATTCACAGGCCTTGGGGAAGTATATGATTTCTGACTATTACTGTTAGTTTACTTCTGAGATATCTGCAGTCCTGGTTAACACTATCTGCAAAACAGGCATAAGTATTTGGCCCTTCCAATCAGCTGACTATAACTTAAATATATACTATTAGCAGTATGTCATCCAGTTTGCATTCAATTTGTGATGGTAACCAGCATATACTAATGGCTGTGTATTTGCTGTTTATTTTACTCCCTCTGCTGTGACGTGCAGAAGCATAGCAGAGGGCCCAAACTTCATATGCATTTATGACACTGGTGTATATTCCTCTACTAATGAAGTGAAGCCAAAAAAGACCAACAAGAACTTATATAGTCCTTATGAAACTGTTAATCAGCTAGCAGTGCTGCAGCTGCTGCATGCCTCTGAAATCCAAATGGGAAGCAAGGCAAACACAGGGAAACTAAGCTGAAAGACAAGAAAACCAGGTGAATGGCTGTAAAGATGAAAAAGAATTAAAGGCTAATGCTTTCTAAACTGCCAGAAACAGGTGATATACATTCACCTCTAGTTCCTACTTGGAAAGTGAGTCAAAGGAGGATGGCATGCATACAGCAACAACACCATCCAGTAGACATAGCAAAGGCAAATGAAATATATTTTTCTACTAATTGTCACATAATCAGTATTTGAGGGTGGCAACCCTGTTCCCAGATCAGATTGTGCTTCATGTTGTGAATGAGGAATTGGTACAGAGAGAGCTTGCCTGAGCTCCTCTTTCTCCTGTCCTGATGCCCTTTCTCAAATAATGGTAAAAGACAGTCACTGCAGAAGCTAATAAAGAACAATTTCAGAATTAGCGTCTTTCCACCAGCTTGCACATGGTGCCCAGAGTGGTATATGTAATATAAAACAGATTCTGTCATGAAAGGCTTTCAGCATAAACTGTCAAAAATGGTGGGAGAAAGTTTCCATTTAGCAGACAAAAAGCTGGCCCTGAAGTCCTGTCTTCTGAACCCCAGAGCCTGTACGTTCTGCTTCAAAACTCCTCATGAATGTTTCTGAAAAGCTGCCAGGAAAGGAGTAAGTATTATGAGTCATATCTGTTTCTAATGCTGGAAATAAGGAACATCTTTGCACACTAATTTTTTTGTGCTCACGAACCTACTGTGCAACAGCATAGACAGCAGATGCCTACCACCATTGTGTCTCCTCTTTCTAAACTGATATCAAAAGTACCATCAAGTACTAATGTTGCCCACGCTGTTTTCTCTTTTGCTATGGTAAATGCAGAAACCATTCCAATATTCTTTACTCTGCTCCCAGCACAGCACAAGTGTTCTCAAACCTAGCATTACCACTTTTCCTAAATAGTTTTCATATTCTACTTTCTCACCACTGCTGCATGAAATTCTCCACAGGAATCTGAAAAATGTGATACTGTATAAAAACAGATCATACCCACATGTGTCCAAATATATGCAAGCCAGAAGATCAGATTTCAGGTAGTGTACTCAGCTGGTGAATATAATCAGAAAACCATAGTCAAAAAGTAGCTTCATGAGTCTATTGAACTGGTATTCTAAGGACTCTAAAAGAATCTTCCTGATCCAAAGAGACTATGATACTTCATTGATATGACACAGAATATGTAAATTACAGAGATCAGTGTGAATTTACCTCAAAACAGCTGACGTACAAATTTGCCTGCACCTAGGGAAACATTCCACACAATTTCACATACAGGCCTTAGAAGTCATCATGTTGTACTTTGAAACCTGTATTCCTCTCAGTTTAGAAAGCAGCCAGACCAGCTGGTCAAGGATTGCCTAACGAGCCCCAGATTTATTACACATTTTACAAGCATTTTTTGTATTCTCAGAGTTGGAGGAGATCAGGGAAAGGTCATTTTATTTTGTACTTCTCAGCATCACTAACTTCTCCTCAGGACACCACAGAAAGGAAGACCTGGAAGAGATAATGAAAAGTATTGTAAGCACAGCAATACATATTGTCAGGCTACATCTGCCATCTCAGTTTGCTGGCATAAACCAGGCATCCTATGTGCTGGTTAGTACAACTATCAAATAATTGCTTTGTTTCAAATTACCTGCTTACTGTGTCCCCTTATAACACTTCTATCATTTACCACTGCTACAAAAAACAGGCCTGGGATGTGTTACAAAACCAGAAGCTTGGGAACAGATAGGGACATAACTGCTGGAATGCATTACATGCCTCAGAAAGTGGCCTAAAAATTAAAGTGTATTTACTCTTCACCACTGTGACAGAGATCAGGAAAAAACACCCCTGTCTTAGTCTACTCTTGTGAAAAGCCAGGCCTAGGAAAAGCAGTATGAGTTTTCTTTCATAGGCTCCATACTGCAGGAATCAGAGCTGAACTCAGAATTCAGGTACACTTGAGGCACTACACTGAGCAGACTGCAAGAAGTGCCAAGACCCGTATTTACATGAATCTTCCCATAAGCAAATCAACTTCTTACATATTATGAGTTGGTTACTTGTAGCAGTAGCAACAGCACTTCTGCGGCTGCAGAAATTCATTATGACATAGGTCGGGCTACCTGATAGTGGTGCAGTGTACACAACTCTCATAGCAACAACCTACAAAGTCCCTCTGATGAATTAATCCCTAAGCCATAGATGGAATGGTCGAGTAAGGCAGAGCAGAACACCAATCCTTATTGTTGAGGAACAATGCATCTGCAGTAGTTTTGAGACTCTGGTCTATGTATAGATGAATTAGATACAAGACATTAAAGAAAAAGTAAAAGCAAAAAAATTGTATTTTTAAAAAAGCAAAGAAAAGAAAAGAAAAGCTCGTTACTTGGAACGTGATCATACACTGGAACAGACTGGCCAGAGAGGTTGTGAAATCTTCATCTTGAAGATGCTGAAGACTGAGCTGGATACATGCCTGTGCAGCCTGCTCTAGTTGATTCTTATTTTAGCATAAAGGTTGGATTAGGCCAACCTCAACCTTTCTGTGATTCTATGAAACAAGCATGTTTTACTGTCATGAGACAGGATGGTGAGGATATAAGGCATAACAGTATTATATGGATTTCAGGTAACCCTAAAATCATTAAGTCACTGTGCAGATGTTAATTTACACCAGGGGACGGTGCAGTTCTTATAGCAACTCAAGATCAAGAAGACACAATGGCAGCTTTAAAGCTGCTCAGAGGTTCTCCCCCGTGCCTCAAACCCTAGGTGGTGATTCCCTGACACAAAATTTTTCACTCTGTGCATTTTCTTTGGGTATTGAATTTAAGTCTACCTTGAAAGTGCTTTGAGATAAAATTTTGTGCTTTTGCAAAGACTGCTTTAGATAACTTCAGCAGACTGAGACAAGATCCTTATCTTAGAAACCAGAATAGCAACAAAGCATACATAATTTCCTACTGAAAGGTCATCTAGGACATTCCAGCTAAAATTCTTCTGCTGGCTAGCATTCTCAGAGTCAGGTGTCTCTTCTGTACTCTCTGATTGATCCACTTAGTATTAGTACCTGTAATCTGTGTGCTCTTACTGCAACACTAAAAGGATTTCCCTGGCTTTACTTTCCTGTAATTCTATGCCCAGAGGCAATTTGATCCCTGCTTGGCACTGCACAAGATGACTCACTCTTCTGTTTTAGGAATCCCATTACCAACAAGCAATGACTCATTGTGACCAGATTAGTAGTGCCAAGGTATTGTACTCTGTCCCTTTCTCATACAACCTGAAATTCTGTGTGCTCACAATGTCTGGGGACTTGGAAAAGAGTGCTTGCATCAGCTGAACAATTGGTTTTCACTTTGCAACAAGCAAGCACTTCTATGTGCTAACCACTTGCATAAAAAGACACGTGAACACATAGTTTCCCAGGACAGGCAGAAACATTTGGCAGGCAGCAGGGTGGAGCAATTCGGAGATAGCAAAATTAATTTTGGCAAAATTAAAATTCTTAAAACAGCCTGCTTCTTCTCTTGTTCTAGCTGAAAAGCAATGGGAAGGCAATTCCTTTCTGTAGCATGTCTTTCTCATAAATTTGGTACACCGATAGTCCTGCAGGGAAAAGTATTTGTCATATTGGAAGGTGTGTCCACCGGTAATATTTGAATCTTGCTTTTCAAGATCAAAGTGGTCAACTTCACTGCTTGCTTTCCATGCCTTGAACTTCATAATAAAACATGTCATACTACATTTCTGCAGCAAATGTAGCATAAATAGTTTGTACATAACTTCAGGAGGAACAAGTAAGATAACCAGAAGACAGTACCAAGGCAAGGACACTGGGTTAGCCCTCACCAATTGGAGAACTGGGATCATGCATGAGAAGAGATAGGGTACTGGGCATTCACAGCAGCAGCAGGATGGGAGATGGCATGGACCTTATCAGGTCTCCCTCCTGACAGCCCTGGTCTGATGGAAGAAAGCATAAAGCTATCAGTATGCATCGCTTTCTTTATCAGCTGTTCCTCCTCAGCAGCTAAGAGTCGACAAAGTTGAGCCCTGCCCACACCATTTACACATATGTGAAAAAAGCCTTTGCTGTCTACCACAGCACTTGATTCTATTCAGCTCTAAATCCTCACTGTATGCCACAGTAATGACTCTGATGACAGGACAGCCTTCAGAAGATAAAGAGAGGTCATTTGGAGACCAGCTGCATGTGACATTCATGTTCTTTACCTCAGAGCATGTCTGAAAGGCAAGTCTCACAAAAGCAGACTCAGGTTTTGACTGGTAGCTGACTCTGAAATGATTTATGTCAAGGGACCTTTAGCTTTATTGTTTGGCAGCAGAGCACCAAGGCACGCAAAGCTTGGAAAGAACTGTTTGGGGGCTTTAATTCCACAAGTAACATGGTTACGGACTACTGGATGGTATTTAACACGGTTTGTTGTTGTTAATTATCTCATATTGTACAGAAACTATAATCAAAGGCAACCAAATAATTCTGAAATGGGCTCACATGAGTTAGGGTATTAAATATGACTTTTGTAATATCCTTAGATCCAAGACTTAAGTCCTAGGACTTGAACAGTTTCTCAGCACTGAGGACTAATGGAATAATGCTGCTAACACACTGAATAGTGAAACATGTTAGATTGACACAAACAGCTCATCCACTCTTTTTAAAGAGACACAGATTAAAGAATAAGGAAAATAATACAATTTTCCCAACAAGTATACAAAATAAGAATTTAGATCCAGCTTCATTTCGAAATGAAGGGCTCAGGCAAGATGAAAGAGCAAAAAGAAGCAGAGCTTTGCAGCTTTCCCTTTCCTTAAATGCAAAAGAACCCCTATGCTACAATTTCTTGTCATGTCTCTTTGGTACTGATAAATTACACTTGTAGAATGTTTGACCTGCTGCACAAAATTGCTTTGCTTATTATATTAAGATGATGGGAAAACCAAATTAAAATCTCTCTCCAATTTCATCTTTTTGCTGAAGAGCTTCCTGCCATTATGCAAGTTTGCCTTTCCAACAGCAATGTTTTTAGGGTCATTTATCTGCTTTACTGATTGGTAATGGAAAAGAGAATAACTCATATATGAACCCACAGCATTAGTTTTTTTCTGCTCCAAAGGGAAGAGAGCAGAGATTAGAGACCAAAACACTAGGAATACTTGCACAAAAACTCTAGCTGGAGTGCTGTCAATGACAGAAGTTCTGAGAGCCAATATAAAACAACAAGTTTTGAAAACCCTAAATTATAATTGATCTATCTTTCTTCTCAGATAAAACAAACAAACAAGTAAACAAAAAACAATAACAAAACAAAACCACAAAAAAAAGAACAACCAAAACCAAGCAAACTATCAAAACAACCACAAACCGAACCAACCAACCAACCAAAACCAAAAACCAAAACCACAACAAACCAAGACCAAACCAAAAAGCCATCCCAACACATCTTTAGGGGATTATGAGTCCTTTCTTATTAAAAGTTAAGGTCTGTATTGCGCTACAGCAGCTACAATAATGTAGAAGAGACCTTAAATCATTTATGTCAGGCACAAGGAGCACACAGTATCACTAAGCAATATTGAATGTTTGGCTACTGCTGTCTTTGACTCCACACAGGCAGCACATCTTTCTCATACACTGAGGCCCCGTCATCACTGAAAACAATGCTTAACCAGTACAAATAAGACACTGAAATCCAAACTGGAACTAGAAAAAAGATATCTTTCTTTGCATACATTAAAATGTATATTAAGTCCTCTGTATCAGAATTGTTTGCAATTTTAAAGTTGAAACCAAACAACCACATATTTACATTTTCGCAGTCATTGTTGATAAAATTCTTACTGCTTTGGCTTGAAGAAAATTTAATTTTTGAACCATGATTCTACAGAATGAAGGAAATATATCTTATCCCCAAAAACTTATATGTTGATACAAGCCAGCTATGAATTAGCAGCAGTCAAATGCTGCAGAATAAAACACAGATTTCCATGCCAAATGACTTACAAAATAACTGCAGTTTATTCCAGATAGCAGGATTTGTGTGCAACTTAATGAGGGTCAATGTTCAAGTAGAGCTGTTTACAAGAAAATTGAGAAAAATTTGTAGACACTGTCAAGGTATCCTTTTTCCATCACAGTACAAAACCAGACAGAATAAACGTGGTGTCTAGATGAAAATCTGTCTATGGAGGCTGGTGCTGTTGATGAAACAGAGGCCAATATAAACCTTTCAATATTTAATAAATAGAAATATGCCTTCCTAGGCATTGAGGAGTGTGTAAATACTCCATATATGTACTACAGATAAGTTGGACTCATCCCAGGCAGAGAAATATGATTGTGTGATGTGCAGAGATATAACATAATCAGAGCATGGGATTGAGGATGTGACATTTGCAGCAGTCAAGCATTTGGAACATTTCCTCAAAAAATCTCAAAATATGTCTTCAGTACACTGACCATTACCTGCCTTTCATTTGCTCCTGCTATGCCCAATACAGAGGAAGTGTGGTCTGTTAAAGCGCTAAAAGAGAGAGCTGGATTTCACAACTGAATTACAGATCCTCCTAGCTAAATGCAGCTATGAAAAGTATCATACGTCAACCAGGACAGAGCTTGTCGCTACCTGGTTTTTGGCCACTCAACAAACGATATTTTTTGATTACATAAGTCTCATTTTGCATTAACACACAAATCCCAAAAGAATTAAACTCCATTTATAAATTTATCAGCTCAGCAAGAGAAGCAACTGTGTTAAAAATAGCTTGGGAGAGCTGGCTCCATCTACCCAGGCCATCAGAGCTTTCAGAAAGCAGACCTGAAGGACAACATATAAAGTCTTCAGTGACAGCAAATTAGATTAAAATCATATACCTAATGTCATGAAAGTCAAGTCTGAGTTCGACATGTAATTGAAAAGATATGTTGGTGAATCTGATAGTGCTTTTAAGGAACTTGAATGCCCTTAAGCTATTTGTATGGCCAAACCTGGTGCACTACACCTGTCACAGAAAAACTGTTCCCTCTTGTCTTGCTTGTTCCTAAATTAATGTGGGTAGGAAAAGTTAATAATCACACATAACATCATGTATTAAAAATCACTATTCACCCCCAAAACACTCACACCTCATTAAAGTCAGTGAAAACATGTTTTTTAATAGGCTTGAGATAATTAACTCGTTAATTTCCAGTGTATAACAACTGTTAACCATCAGTTGATTAAAGGTGTGCTCTCAATTTGTGACTCTATCCAAAAGGTTACAACAGAAGTTTGAACTTGTTTCAGCCAAGCAGAATGGTGCAATAACTTGCTCTCTAGATCATAGCAGTTTTACCATGACCTTCCTTGAGAGAAACAGAACTTGTTCTCAGATATCGTGTGTGTTGCTCCCCATCTTAGATAGCCTTATTCTATTTCAACAAACCGAACTGGGTACTACAGGTATTCCTTATCTGGTTTCATAGTTCCTTTGAATTTAAGAGAAAATGATAACATAACTGTAGGACTGCAAATCTCCTGTGCCTTTCAAATTGTCAGTCTTAGAGATTAAGATTTTTTCTTCAGTGGTAGATGCTTGTTAATAATTACCTATACTATGTGTATGTGGGGGGGGGGGGGTTGGTTATTTTGTTTGGGTTTTTTGGGGGGAGCTTGCTTAGTTTGGTTTTAGTTTGGGGTTTTTGTCGGGTTTTTTTGTTGGCTAGTTGGTTTTTTGGTTGGTGGTCATGATTTGTTTTGTTTTGTTTTTTTCTTTTAATTTGCAGTCTTCTTTCTGACTCTGCTTTCTTTTCCTCTTACAGGTCCTCTGGGGGTTTTTTTGAGTCTCTTGCCTTCTTTCCTTTTCTAATGGTGCTTTATAAAAAAGGTTCCATGGAATCTAAAGATTATTAATTATGTTTTATTCACTTTTGTCATAGATTACAGCTGAGCTTTCTGTAATTCAGAGTTCCCTCACTCCTGGCCATTTGCACAACAAGGAATCATATTGCATTTAAGCCCTAGGAACTGGTATGTCAATTTCCATTAAAATACATTCATATTTATAGCACCTATTTCAGAAATATGGTATTCTTATAATGGTTATGCCATCTTAATTAATTTCAGAAATTTTATAGTGAAACAGGAAACTGAATGGCCAAAGAGAGAGACGAATTTAATTACTGGTCCTGATATCAGCCTGGATTGATTCAAGTGTGCATCTTAAACGTTTTCAGAGAACCCAACTCAAATTCAGCAGTTAAATTTACTCTGTTCAAAATTTGCTCAGGTTCTCTAAAGGGTAGTTTCCCTCCAATAAGGGGTAGCAATTAAAACTAGTTAAAAATAATTTTTTTTTTTTTTTACAGTTTGGTGATAAAATCATGGTCTGATACCAAGGCATGGATTTAGATATATTATAGAAAATTGTGAAAAAAGCAATGTGGTTTTGACTCCTCTTGAAAACTCTTAAATCATTATGACAGTGCAACACTGAACAACTTACCCCAGTCAAGTTACTTAAGGCACAAAACATATTGGAAATACAACTTATGGTCATACAACCTAATGACCCATGGAAGACTCGCATATCAGAATGCTAAAGCATGTAGAAGTCATTATATGAGCTGGCCCATGCTCTTAAAAGGTTATCAGAGATCTTAAATCTCCTTTGTAGGTTTGTGAGGCCGCTTTTCTGTTTTACACTACTGTAATATGGAATGAGCGAGGCAGAATTACTGAGGGCCTCTGTTCTGCAGACAGGCTCACAAAACTCAGAAATCAACAGAGGCAATGAGGACACCACCTAAAAAGAGAGATATTGACCCCAAGGAGATCACAGATATCTCTTCTCCCAGCTGGCTGTGGATATTTCACATGGAACAGAAATCTAGACAGCAATCCTCCCCTGGACCCCACTGAGAGAAAAAACGTCTGACTTTATTTCATCACCTTTCATTCTTTCAGTCAGATTTACACAAACCTAACTGGAAGTACTATGGGATACCACACGAAAGACAACACATTTACACAGTGCTAATGAAATTAGATTTTGTTTCACACCATTCACAGGACTGTTACATCTCCTCCAGAATGTCCTCACTGTGTGGTAAAAGAGGATTGATCAATGAATTGTACCACAATATAGGAAAGATAGAAAACTATTAGCAAGCATTCAAAGGATGGCCAAGAAGACGGTGAAGGGTCTAGAGCAGAAGCCATAAGAAGAGCAGCTGAGGTTACTTGGTTTGCACATCTTGAAGAAGAGGAAACTGAGGAGTGATCTCATACCAGTGAGTGATCTCATCTTCCTCACTATGGGGAGCAGAGAGGCAGGCACTGGTCTCTTCTCTCTGGTGACCATTGACAGGACCCAAGGGAACAGTATGAAGCTGTGTCAGGAGAGTTTTAGGCTGGATATTAGGACACAGTTCGTCAACTATAGAGTGGTTGGGCACTGGAACCATGTGGTCCTTAAACCAAGATTGCCAGGTTTCAGGAAGCATTTAAGCAATGTTCTCAAGCACATGGAGTAGTTTTTGAGGTGGTCCTATACAGGGCCAGGAGTTGGACTAAATGGTCCTTGTGGGTCCCTTTCTACTCAGGATATACTTTAATTCTATGTCCCTAGCATTTTCAACATTGCCACTCAACTGGGAAACTCCAGGGTGGTGAGAGTAAGATGAGTACAAAGACCAGAAAATACCTATCATCTTTCAGCTTGGTAAATACAATTCCTCCAGTCCTGGAAAGAAGTAACAACTACAAAGGAGTTCAAATTTTTTCCCTACCTGAAAGCTCCTCTCTCAGCAAAACAGTAGTTCTGTTTGCATCCTTACTTCCACCCACAGTCAACAAGCTGAAGGGTAAGCAGAATTGCACATAAGAGAGGGCAGGATTCTTGATATTTCACAGATCCTGGTTCAAAACTGATAATCACAGCACCAAACCTAGCTAGCTACCAGACAAAAGCAGCTCTTTCCAGACTTTAATCAGAACAGTTGAGAATGGCAAAAATTATGTTTCTCTGCACTGAGACTGGACAGAACACATCAGAAAGTGAAGCTACACTGCAGAGAATGGTGACTAACCAATAAGCCCATATAATGGGAGAAGGTTCAGATGAAAGGGACATGGGGGATGTGCCTATGAAGCTCGGAGAAAAACATGGACTGTGATTGACTATGGATATTGCAAAGGGAGTTGGCATCCTGTGCACAGAAAATGGGACTCAAGAATGGCCTTTGCTTTAGACAAACAGCTTTGTTACCAGAATAAAAACTTAACTAACAAGAGAATTTCAAAGAGAGCAGTGGACAAAAGCTGGCTTCAACCTGTGTGTGCCTTCTTGTAGAGATTAGGGACACCCAGCATCACGGTGGTGAACATATTTTAGAGAATGCTAATTGGAATCACCTTGGTATTTTTGATAGAACTGTGTATTATTCTGTTTTCAATCTATTTTATATCACTTGGTAAATCAAAATTCCAATGATTCCACATCAAAACCTCAGTTTTCTTCAAGTAAGCAAATTTGATGTTAAGCATTACACCTTCCATGCATGGACTATATAGAAGAACCTGGCCATATTGCACAGTCATATTTCTATAATTCCTAGTCATTGTGCCTAGAGACCTAAGATTCCAGACAAAAAGTGCACTCTTAGTCATCTCTTTGCTGAGAAACAGGCAAAGAACAAGGACAGATGGAAAACTACAGAACGTGTGCTTGCATGTTTCAGATTTCTGATGTAATATTCAGTGGAGACTACTGTTCTTCCTGTTGGACAAGAAGTAAATTTAAATCTAAGTCTAACATGAGCTGTTTCTCAAACCCAAGGGAAAGAATTTACAAAGGAAAGATGGAGAAGAAAAAATGTTTTATGGATTTCACCAGGATTAAAATGTTCAGAATTTATTTTAGGGATCTATTTTCCATGGATGTGTGGGTAGTGGACTATATAGTGTGGGCATCTGTGCCGGTATGACCTTAGCTGAATGCCAGGCGCCCACCCAAACTGCTTCAACCCCCACCCTTTCCCAGAGGGAAAGAAAAAAAAATCAGCTAAGAATTCAAGAGTAGAGATAAGGGCTGGGAGAGGTCTCATTAACTTCGTGGGCAAAACAGAATCAAAGTGAGGACGATGCTTAAATTTATTACTAACAGGATAAGATCTAAAAGTAAGAAACACAATAGTCTTAAAAACATCTTCCCCCAACCTCTCCCTCCTTCCAAGTTCTCCCTCCTCCCCCCAGCAGTGTGGGGGACAGGGAATGGGGGGCTTGCAGTCAGTTGTTGTTTCTGCTGCTGCTAATGATGAGTACAACCCTGGGCAGCAGTTCTTCCAAATCTGCTGTCCTGTGAGTGATTCCTCCATGGGGTGCACCCCGATGGTGAGTCACTCCTCTATGGGCTGCAAGGGGACAACTTGCGTCACCGTGGTTCTCACCATGGGCTGCAGAGGGTCGTAGCTCTGAGTCCTTCCCCTGCTCCTGTGGGGTCCCTGCTCCTCCTTCTCCTCCTGCACCGACATGGTTAATCTGTGGCTGGAATTTCAACTGTGACACTCCTCTATTCTTAAATATGTTATCACACAGAGACAATACAGTGATTTGTGATTGGCTCGCCCTTGGCCAAAAGCAGGAAATTCCTCCTGGAGATGACTATCATTGGCTCCATAGGACAGGGGAAGCTTCTAGCAGCTTAACAGAAGCCATTCTTCCCCCTACCAAAACCCAGCCACAGAAACCCACAACAACATCCCAACAAAAGATCACATTCTGTTTGATTGATCATGTGAACAAACAGCATTGAAAAAACCTCTTCAATTACAGTGTCATGAAAGGCAGGGGGAATGATTCTGCATGAATTGAAGAACAACTGCAGCATCCATAGCTACTCAGCCAGTAAATATATGGCACACATTACTTTAAACAGTGAAATAGCATAACCTTGACATCTGGGACTGAAATATGGAAAAGCAAACAACCAAATATTGCTGAGAGCTTCAGTGACTTTGCTCACATGATAGAGCCCTGCAGCCCAGACAGACTTCAGTATGACTACCTGCAGACTTGACACTGAGAGATACCCCATGAGTCACCTGGGAAAGTGCTTGGAAACCCCCACCACAGATTGCATTACCCTTCAATGAATGAAATGCAGCATGCAGACAAGAGCAATACTCCTGCTGGAAAAGGTGGACTAACTACCACGAAGAAGAGAGGGATGCTCATCCAGGATCACAGATCTTGATTTGAACATAATTTGTCTTGGCTTTGTAAAAGTCAGCTTCCATGCTTGCAGACACTGCAAAGCTCTGGGTCAGCCCTAACTTTGGGGATATTTCTTGGTAAGAGGTTTTCGTTCATTTAAAGATGTACTAGGAAAAAACAGCTTTTAAATTTCTACCTTTACTGCTTGATGATTTAGTTTTTAATAAATCACCTTCAGGCTTGAATGGTAAAAACTTCAGAGAGTCATTTCTTGATGTGATTGGTGTCAACACCGGTTTATTGCAAAGAAAGAGGTGTTTATGCTGGAACAGGAGTGCAGTGTCTGGGAAGGAGCATGCACAGGAATCACCACAGTGTCACCTTGAAATCTTGCCTGTTCCTTAACAGTAGATGTGATCACTGGGCTCACATAAACAGGGAAGCTAACACAAATTGAGAGGGGTCAGACAGAGCATGTGTGACTGTTTGTGTTGTTAATTATGTTAGTTAGGGGTGAGTGCTGCACTTCTTTATGACACTGCAGAAGAAATACTCAGCTCCTCCCTCTGCTCTGTGTGACAGCAGATAAATCTGAGTAACTACCCTCTCAAATGGCCTGGAAATAAAGTGCCGCCGGAGAAATGAGAACACGGTTAAGCCTATTCACACTGGCATTTAGGACAGAAAAGCATGAAAAAGCATTGTGTTTTTATTTTCTCTTCTACAGCATGGGGACCAAGTGGAGTCCGAGAAAATGACACAAGTTTAAAAATACTTTAATTATTAAGCAGAAGCCCCTAGGAAATTCACAACTTTATGTAGTCCAATTTAAAAGTGCTGACACATCATTTCCTTTCTTTCATTCCTGTTTTGAGAGATAGAAATACCCTGCTTTTCTTAATCTGATGCATTATTTAAGCTCCAGGTCGTACTATATGCAATAAAAATAGAATAAAGCTGACACAGAGAAAGGGCTAATCAAAATAAAACTGCAGAGGAGAAGCATTTCACAGCAGATGTTTCATGAAGATGACACCATTCTCAGATCCAGAAAATTTCTGCATGTAGTCAAATCCCACTGAACTCCTCCTGGCCCTCCATGACCTGAATGCTTTCCAGATTTCTGATGTTTGTACAAAGCCTGTGTGGATCAACATAAACCAACACATAAATGAATTACTTTCACCAGAGTGGCCACGTGGTATCACTTTATTGTACAAAGAAAGGGAAGAGGGAGTTGCAGACAGAAGTGGCAGAGGGTCTTCTGCCCTTTCGATAGCCATGCTCATGCTCTCACATCAGCCAGGGGTAGGCCAGTAGTCATTTTAAGAAAATGGTACCTGTGGAAGATTACTGGCTTGAAGACAGCTTTGGCCTTGAGGAGATGCAGCTGAAAGCATGGGAAACCAGAGGAGAAACATCTATGGCCTTGTACCAGGCATGGGAAAGTAGAAGAAAGGAGAAAAACAACTGAGAAAAGTAAGTGTGAATAACAAGGTGTGTTTTGAGACTTACCAGCACAAGGAGAAGTGCGAATTACCTATCAGAAGATGGTCTAAGGCTCATGGACAGAGGTGCTTGGCCAACAAAGTGTGGCATGTGTATGCATGGACAGATAAGAAAAACTATAAAGACAAGCCTTCTGATAATAAAGTGGTTGCTAGTTGCTTTTTTTTTTTCTTGCCAACAGCCTGTGTCTTTTTTGTCCGTCTCAGGTACCTACAGGAAAACAGATTCATTTAGGCCCTCTGCATCTCTGAGTACAGTGTTTTCAGTCATCAGTGCTCTAGGCTGACTACAGTTAATCCCATCCATGAAAAGAGATGAAGTGCTGATGATAAAGGCATTGGCTAACCTCACTAAAATTTGTCCATATCAGGAAGAGGTCCTGAAACCACTTGCTTTGACTACAATCTGCTCTGATCCTCTCTTTACAGTTTGGGATTTTTTGACTCTCTCAGGGCCCAGCTGACAGAAAGCTGATTGCTAAAGAGAGCAGGAGCAGAGCGCAGGTGCAGGAGCTGGCAGACTCTTACTTCTTAGGCAGAAACTTGGAGATATCTTCTCTGAGTAATTCACATCTAACTATAGAAAGACTTCCTTATTTGACCTCCTTTGGAGATAGTGTGCAGCCAAAAGAGAATGGATGGCATAGAAGAGACAACTTGTGCCCTGGGGCCCTGGGCCCTTGCCCAGCTGAGGAATGTGGCTGCTGCTTTCCCATTTTCAGGTTCAGCCAGTATCAAAGCTGAGCACTCATCCCAGAGGCACACACACACAGACATGAATGGTCACAGATACAACCACAGACGAAGTGCTGCCTTCACAGCACCCAGGTACACGGGATTCATGTAAACAGAGGCACAGATGGACAAGTCCCCTCCTCCTCATGGACTGACTTGTACCACAGACAACCCACAATCATAGGTCCCAATGGATACCAGCCCAGCCCTGGGGTGCCTGTCCTTGCCAGCTGGTCAAGCTTGAAGACTGTCAATTAATTACACCACACAGACACATACAGACAGACACACATGCACAGTCATACACAGTTCTGGGGAAGGTAAAAACACTCAGCTCCTTCAGCAGCTGGCAGCAGGCTCATGGACTGTGACCTGTGGCCCCACTCTAGCCACTGGTATTCAGACCTTCAGTCACACTGGTCCCCTCATTAGCTGCTTTTCAGGAAAAAGGAGTTTCCTCTGAGCTAGTTGAGAGTGGAGGGCCCTGGCATGGAACTCCTGGTCTTTCTGTGGCTCTTCTTGTTCCCCATAGATGGGATTGTGTTGGAGAGGAGGCTGCCAGGACCCACACTAAGGGCAGCAGCTGTGATGATGGAGAGCTCAGCTCTGCTGGATCCAGCAGGGCTGGTGGAGAGGGCTGGACTGGGGGAAGAAGGACTCCCTTGGGAGTCTGCAGGGCTGAGGGCAGCTACTAGGCTGTAGTGAGCTGGTATGTAAATATTGTTATGTAGCTTCAGAGGGAGACCCACCACAACTGACCCAACAGAATTTTGTCTAGACGAAAAGAACACAACATGGATGTGATGGTGTACTTCACTATGACTGCCTCTCAGTGATTGGCCCTAGAGAGCTACCTCAGCTTCCTCCACAGCTTCCTGCAGCTGGGTCCAGAGAAAAGCTGGCAACAAATGTTAAAAGAGTTGTACAGACATAAAGATCAAAGTTGCACACTGAATCCCCTGGCACCAAATCTGTGGCTGATGGCCAGGATGGTACAGGGTGGTAATGTTTGTGGGCGACTAAGCGGCCAAAATCTTCCCCTTCTTGGTGGCAAATGTCTAATTCCTCCACAGGTGGTCTGAAGATGTATTCTTCAAAGCTGTCAGCCCTCTACATGAACTGCAGGATGAAGGTCCCCATCCTCTTGCAGAGGGAACACTCATGGGCTCTCAGCCCACCACAGGATGCCCACTTAGCAGAAGTGGTGGAGGCCTGGCAGTATGTAGCTGGCCTCCTCCCAGCTGTCCAGGCAGATGGGATAGTGCTTGTCCAGCTCTGTAGCCATGCTCTCCATGTGCTGTGGGGCCCGGGGGGCAGCTGGGGGTATTGAGCTGCTCCCTCTCACTGGTGCTATAGTAGTGGATGTCCTGCTAGAAAAGGTCAAGCCCCATCGTACTGGAAAGAGGGAAAGAGGTCTAGCACATCCGTAGTGTCAGACTACACAACACTTGAATCAAGGCATCTGATGGTTATCTAGGTCTTGACCTCCTGCAGCAACACTTGTCCTGCTACGGAGGCTCTGGTTATGCAGCAAAAGAGAACAATAGCGGGCTCCCAGCTTTTTCCCCGTTTTTGCAAGCTTTTCTGTCCTGTTCCTTATTGCTTTACCCAGTACTTGTCATGAATGGAGGTTTCCCTCTTGGAGTCAAGGGAAAAGCAGACAACATCAAACAGCCTGCCTCAATCATTTATCCCTGGCTGGATAGGGCAATGCCCTAAGAGGGATTTGCCTGTCTCCCCATAGAGGCCTGCACACTATTCTCTGTCCCACTGGGACATCATGTGGGACACGGCCATGCCATCTGTGACCAGGCAAAGATTATCTGACTTAGGGCTACTCAGCAGCCTTGATATATAAACAATATTCTCAGTATAACAACGTACAACCGGAAATTTAGAAGGTCTTTGTCCCATACCCGTGCATAATGACTTACAAGAGACAATGTGTGCTCCATCATCTTTATTTTTAGCAAACGGGATACACAGAAGGTCTGTTTTTTGTGTCCTGCTAATCCCACTGCTATCAATGCATAAATCATATAATTCTGGGTACCTATTTTATGTTCTTGTTACACATGCTTTTCAAAACACACAAAAAGGCAGGGGGAAAAGAAAAAAAGACAGAGAGAGGTCTTTGCAATATCGAGGAAGTAACTGCTTTTCTGCATGATTTGCAAGGAGAAATAGTTGGGCTTTTTTGAGTTTGTCAGTTATTTTCAATGTATTCAGTAGAATATCTGACCACAGGTTTTCACACTCTTGTTCAGTTGCAATGGATGTCCTCAGAGAGTAAGCACCAGCTTACTTGCACTTTAATGTTAGAGTCACAAGCCACAGGAATGGCTTTAAGTTTCTTTTCCCTCCAATCTTCCACTTCCTTGGACTGCTCATAACTGTGCAATGAACATCAACTCTACACAGAACATCTGCTTGCCCAGATGTGTCACTAAATGGATAGCAGTCCCTGTTGCCCTGTCAGAAAGAGTCCTCTGTGAAATGTGCTGTCAGGGCAAGTTTTCCAAAAGTCCTGAGAATAAAGTCTCTTCTCAATGTGACTTTGAAATGCTGACAGATTGCTGAGCTTCTCCATCTTCCTTCCCTCCTTCCCATGTTTAGCTCAGAAGAGTCCTGCCTACATGAATCCAAAGCACACTGTGAAATGTTCTTAAACTAATCATTTGTGTTTCTGCCAGAAGGAAGCCAAAAACATTGATATCAGAATGCCAAAAGGCTTTTTACTCTGTGGGCCTCTCTCAACTAGTGCAGCTATTTATTATATGCCAATGTTTGCTTACTACCTCTCAGGGTTTAAAAGGTTTGAGACTTTGCACCACACCTCCAGGAAACTTCCAAACAAAGTATAAGATTGAAAGAAGTTTAATAGTCAATGAAGAGTCACCCTAGCAGAAGAAAGTTTTGCTGTTCCTATACCTCCTGCAACTCTGATATGTCTTCCCCACAAGAAAATATATTGACACTGGGGAAGAATAACTAAGCTAAGAGTTCATAAGAGGCCATAGTGCTCACAATCTTATTAGTAGGCTATCAGCTCTCAGTGCAGAAGTGAGGTAAGGGAAGGGAGAGAAGTGGGAACTTCCTACTGTCCTACAAATTTCAGAAATTCAATCTTCTCCCAGAAGTGACCAAACATTAGGATCTCTAAAAGGGATAGCACACACTAAGTTGGTAATAACCCTACGGCCAAAATGGCTGTCAGCAGAGAATATAAGATTTTTTTGAGCTTGGTCAAAAGTATGATGAGAATAAACTTACTTAAGAAACACACTGTTTATAGACTTATAGAATTACCCTTCATATTTCTTTGGCTGCACAGTCACACACATGAAGCAGTACTGAGACAGCACAGTGGAAGTACTGTAGGAACAAAAGAAGGCAACAGAAATTCTTCTCCAAAGTGATACTGCCATTTTGTTAGGATATCATCAAAATTTCCCCCTAGGGTTTTCAGTTTCATCTCCTGGGATAAAGTCATACTTTGGCACCAATTTGTTCACCTAGTTCCTCCTTCAATACAACACAGGAAAATGCTGACATGCCTTAGTTCATGAATGCCTCTATAAATCTCATTGAATTACATTTACAGCATTTCATGTCCCAGTAGGCCATTTGTGATGTGCACTGCTGTTACATAACTGTGATGTCACATCTTATAGTATTGCAGACACTCATAGTGCAGCACTAAGCCATTCTAGACAGTGGTGATTTTTTGCTAATAAATCAAGCTGCTATCTGGGCAACAAATGAAGTAGACAGTCCACTTCTGTGGACAAATCTGACAGTTATATCATTTTGTCTGGATAATGTCACAGCCTTTGCACATAGCACAAATGATTTATGGAAGAGATTTCCATGGTTGCATGGAAATTGCCCCTCATTCCATGTTTCTGCATCTGCCTGATGCTGTCTTCCTTCTACCAGTAAGTGTGTGTGTGTGTGTATATATATATATATATGCTCTGTCTATAGCAGTGGTGACCAAACAGATGGAAATTGCATGAGATGACATGGCTAGGATAAACAAAAGTCAAACACAGGTTGCCACTATAGTAGATATGCTATGAATTCTGTAAGGAAATCCAATGTCTGCACAGTTCTGCAACATGCACCAGGGCCTAAAAGAGAATTTATCACAGCTAAAATCAAAACAAAGGGAGTTTTTGTGGAGAAAAATAATAACTAAATAAATAATTATAAAGAGCCATTCCAGCAGCCCTCCCTGGTCCTCACATCACATGGCTGGGCAGTGCCCTCTTCTATCAGAAGTGACAGCATCCTACCAGTTATTCAACCAGGCTAACAGACAGTTGTGAGAGTTCATGTTTGAAAATAAATACCCTGAAGGCTATGCACTTGGCTACCTCTAGATACCTTAATCATGAAACAAGTTCCGTAAATGCTGTTAAATCAACAACTTCTGCTATATTCAGGCAGTTTTTTCTGCCTCTATATATGTGCATGTGTGTGTGTGAAGGTTTATATATCAGCCTTTCCATCTACGGGTTTTCGTCTATTTTGCATTTAAATGTAGATGTACTAAAGGTCAAACTTTCCTGGTTTTGGTTTTGTCCTGCAGAAACTTGCTCAAGGTCCTTTGAAAGTGTTACTGCAGCACTGATGTGGACACTGTGGAAATGATAAATGGCAAATGAATTATAAAAAAGCAATATAAGACTTTAAGAACTGCCAGCAGCAGATAGTATTCCTTACCTGACCATAAAACTCACATCACTCATGAGATTTTTTTTTTTGCTTGAAGTAACCATGCAAAACCCTTTTATGTCATCCCTCACCAAAACCTATTTTATAAAGAGAAGTAAAAAGCCATTCTAAGGTGACCATCCCTATTTTCTTATAGACAGCACTACTGATGTGGTGTGCTATGCTCACATGCCACTGAGGCTGTGGGGTGTTTGGGCAAAGAGCATCCTTTACTATCAGATTGGCTGCTCAGCACACAGCTACTGTAATATGGCCAATTTACTGGAATGATGAATAGGCTCCTTTTCTCCAGCCTGCAAAGAAGCATGAAGTGACCCAAAGCTGGGGGAGTAATGGTAGGGACCAGCTTTTCAAGTACAGTGCCACATGCCAAGAGCAGGCTCTGAAACAGCGATAAAGTACCCATTTTACTACTTACACATCCCACTCTCTTTACCCAGTGATTAAGAGCATTACCAGACTGGCATTGAGTTTGATTAGCAGAGATGCTTCAAACAAACTATATTAAATCCATATAAATACAGATAGTCCTCTCTTCATTATATGCCAACATTATTTTTTAAACTTTCCAGGCTTTATTGGACTGTTCTTTTTCTATCATTAAATTGTAAATGCAGAGTGCTGAAAGGGATGTAACACCTGCAGGGCAAATAAAAACTTGTGCAGCAGGACTCTCCTGTTAGACTCCAACAAAAAGAGGTGTACTTATCTTGATTGTACCATTTTCTAGAATGTACTCTGAGGAAAAAAAAACCAAACCAAACCAAACCAAACCAAAAAGAAAACATGAAAACAGTTACCAGGACAAGTTGTTCCTGCCACTTCTTATTACTCAGGTTGAAATACTGTCATGCATCAGTACAAAAACACCTGTATGTCAGTCATGGTTTAATCCCAGCCACTAAGTACCAAGCAGCCACTTGCTCACTCTCAACCAGACGGCTGTGGGAGAGCAAAAGTGAGAAAACTCATGGATTGAGATAAAGTCAGCTTAACAGGAAAATCAAAACCCACATATACAAGCAAAGCAAAAGTAGGAATTGATTCACTGCTTCCCATGGGCAGGCAGGTGTTCAGCCATACTGAGGAAAGCAGGGCCCCATAACAACTAATGGTTACTTGCTGGCTGGGTCTGATCCCCTGTTTGTTCTGTAGGTGCCATGTGATGGCACTCGGGATGATCTATTCCATAATCTTGCCAGGCACTGAGGTCAGGCTGACAGGCCTGTAGTTTCTCAGATTCTCTTTTCGGCCTTTCTTGTGGATGGGCATCACATTGGCCAACTTCCAATCATCCAGGACCTCCCCAGTGAGCCAGCTGTTGGCTAGAGTTGCAGAAGTCAGAGCACACATTCCCTCACTATGCAGCCAAAATAGTATTTTTGTCAAGATCACTTGTTTCCACTCTGTCTTGCTTGTCCTAACACTAGTTGAGTCTATTTTTCCATATTGGTACTGCAGCAGTTCTTATAATGCATCTCTGTGCGACAGTAAAAGATTAAAATAAGGCTCTGATTGTATCACAGGACAACATTGCAGATACAATGACCATATACTGAAAAATGAATTGCATGCACCCATCATTCCTGTTCCTTCTAGAAGTCATCCCAGCTTTAAATCTAGCACTGAAGATTGTAGAGGTATTTTCCAACCTTAATGATAGTATGATTCCCTGATCTCTGAATAAACAGCCTCCAAGGAGTGTGCATCTCAGGCCTCTGGTATGTACAAGCTCACACAAAAATTGGTTACTTTACAGAACATAATTTCCTGACAGATACTGTTTGCCCTTAACTTGTCTGAGAGCAGGGAGAGAAGCCTGGCAGCCCTCTGCACCACAAAGCAAATCAACTCAGCTACTATCAACAAATGCAGCCCTATTTCCCTCCAACTCTGTTCTGACATGCCTCTGCCCAAGAGACATGCAGGAGAGAGTCTAATCCAATTTACTTAGAAAGGTCAATACTGAGGAGCATTTTGAACTCTTTGCAATGCTCCCTCAGAAGAATGACAGTGAAACTTTGCAATCAAATGTTCAATAAAGAAAACTTAGCTATGAATAGCTTTTATCAGTGATTGGTACCTGGACTGAAGCATAAACAAAAGCTTTTCCCGTAATTGTTAGGTCCCACCTGAAAATATCTGGCTCTGTGCCAAAGCAGGAACAGTCACTCTGTTTCTGCCATCCTGAACTGTCAGCATAGAGAGGGAGAAACAGCAGGGAAGCTCTACCAAGTGCACAATATAACACAGCACTTCTTTTATTCTTCTACCAGTCACATATCTCTTCCCAGACGAAGTGGATCAGAACAAAATACGAGTGAATGTTCTCTGTCGTGAACTGCTATTATGCAGTCAAACATTAAAAGGCAAGAGACTAAGTTAGAAACACCGCAGTAAATCTATTTTTATCAGGAAGGCCTGCCTCGTCTCCAATGCCAGATCAGCTATGCTTACATTTCAAGCTTTTACAGAGCTCCTTCCACAATTCAGTCACATCCTAGTCAAGCAATGGTGATTTCAAGCCTTGCTTGACCGTTGATGTATTAAAGTATTGACGCATAGATGGTTAAAATATTATGTTTTCCAAGGGTTACATATTAACCATTCATTTAAATGTGGCTAAATAATTTTTAAATGTCTGAGAAACAATTTATGAATAGATTTTAAATTGAATGTCCTTCCAGAAGATCCAAGAAATACTCACTTACTTAAATATAAAATACATATGCATGTCTTATTTCCAATAGCTGAGTACTCCTTTTTTTTTTTCTAAGTAGATGCCTGGGAACTGAACTGCTGACATCCATTGATTTTATTTATCATGAAGAACTGAGTTTCATAACCAAACTATGTAGAATCGTAGAGCCTTTCAGTTTGGAAAAGAGCCTTAAGATGATTGAGTCGAAATGGGCATCACAGGACTCTCATTCAGGTTTCCTACAATACTATCATTTTTGATATGCATCACTAAGATACAAATATCAAAGGTTCTGTGGAAAACCTGAGAGGACCAGTTTCTCTGATAAGTGAATGTACCAGAGAGGAAGAAGTACTGTGACTATGGGAAATAACCAGTAGGAACACAGGCTGGCTAAAATTAACCACTTTGTAAGGGAGATTGTTTATTTGTTACTGTCAATAAAAAACAGGGTGTCACTAAGGCTGGTGATGCACAGTCTTCAAGGCAGAGAGACTGCATTCTGGAGTAGGAAGACAAAACAGAGGCAGGTGGAACAAGCTCATCTGAAACTGGAGTTACACAGAAGTCTTTGGCAGAACCAAAATCTCTGAAGCCTCATTTCACTGTTTGGGTCAGGTTTGGTACTGTTTGAAACAGACCAGTGTTTTCTCTGTCTCCTGGGGTCCTCAGGTCGTCAGAAACTAGTAGGGACAAAGCACAAAGGCTGTGATGCAAAACTGCAAATACAGGTCAGCATTCTAGTGTTTCATACATGGGTGAAATACTAGAACAGATGTACAAACTGATTCAGCTCGTATATTTTTAACTATAGTTAGGTTCATCTGACCTAACCTGTATTCTAATTCAGATACAGTCATTCATCATTCCTCTCATGAAGAGAATTCATTACTTTTAGAGACCAAATCATGTGGTCAATTTTTAGGTATCCACTTCAGAATGGTAACAATCCCATTCTTACAGTCCCTATTTCTCACTGCCCACCAGAAGTCTGGATGGAGATGCATACATCCAGCTGAACAACCTCCAGCCAAGACATCTCATATTGCCAGTTCTGTCAAAATTGGTAGTTTGCATTACCCACTGTGGCACACTGAAAGGCATCTGATTTAACTAGGGACATTAAAGAGCTCTCTGAGAATTACATCACCTATTTCTGACAAGAGACTATCTATATATGGCAGCAATGACTCATTTATTCTCCTGCATTTAGGAGCAATGGTATGGCTGCTTTCAGGGTTGAGAAGGGAAACAGAAAGAAGGCTTTTGGCTGTTCTCTAGCCTGTTTGTATCTTTCAATAATTGTATTGATGGAAACAGCTGAAAAGGGATGATGCAGAAAAATAACACTAATAGATATGCTAATGAGGTCCATTAATAGGGGATAATGATAATAAAGGGACATTAAGCAAATCTGCACAGTGTAGGGGAGAGCTTTGGGGCAGATGAACATAACAACAACTCTGAGATGAAGTCAAACAGGGAAAACCACACTGCAGAAATAAATCCCTACAATAATCACTTTAATGGAGTCTGGCAGTTGTCAATTCATCCAACTACCAAAACTTCTCTAAGAAACTTTTCCAGAGCAGAGACTTTTAGCACAATTTGGAAAGGCATCTTGGAGGAGAGATCTTTCCACATTTCTGTTTCTTCACATAAATGACTGCAGCCACTGTTTGAAAGAACATAACCAACTAATAGATGTCCAGGCTAACCTGGCATGGACTCTTTATTAAAATCCTTGCCTTCCAGGTGCAGTGTTCTTTGAGATTTTTAAAGGTTGTTGTTTCTGATGACAGATAGAAATCCTGCTGCCTCTTTTCCAGACTTCTGAAAGAACCTTTTTTATAAACATGTCAAATCAGGAGCTCTGTTAAAAGACTGGAGTATAGCAACACTGCATAAAGGAAATGGAAAACACCCAGGCTGTCACTTGGCCCACAGTCAAGCCAATAGTAGACATGTGTTAGAACAGAGTGAAGATAGGAGCACTTCTAAAGGAGAAGAAGGAATAATGCACAATTTTTGCTTTTATCATAGATACTTCATGACTAATTGAATTGATATCTTTCCTTAATCACCTATTTTCTAGACAAAGGAAATGCACTAGTGTTCCTTTGTCTGGATTGCAATGAAGCATTGAGCAGCTGCCAAATATGAAACTTTCACTTAGGATGGAGAGAATTACCAAAATTACAGAGAGAATTACTGAAAGGAGTTTTAGAAGAGAAGGAGACAACTGGCAAATATAAGGATAAGTGTAAATAGGACTGTAAGAATTGAACCTGAAAGATATGTAAGACCTGAATCAACTTCAGGAAAATGACGTTCACCACACTGATGGTATTGTGTGACATCAAATTTCCAATATAAACAAGTTTGTTCCATGGCTGGGAAAAGATGGTGAGGGAATGATAACTTTCCTGAGTGGATTTCTGGTGTCCAGTCCAGGGCTGAGTGCAATTTATTTTTTTTCCTACAGGTAGTAACCTAGATTTGAGACTCTTGCTTTCATTTAACTTTGAGAGACATTCTATTAAAATTTTAAAGCAATCTGAGACCTCTGTCCTTTTATAAACTTAGTTGAAATCAGCTGAAAAGTTCAACATTATTGAACAGAACAGGAAAACTAGTATAGTTTTTCTGCACTTCCCCATACACTATTCCATGGCCTTGTTCCTCTAGAAACCCTGGTTTAAAATATTCATCTATATATAAATGTGCTAAATTATTTCTAATTCTGCTGGTTTAAAGGTAAATCAGCAGGAGAAATGAACCCAGCTCAGGAGAGGTTACAAATCAGTTACAATTTAGTAAAAAGTTTGCAATAAATACAATGGTACAGAGAAAAACTAGTTTTTAACCCACAAAGACAGATGTATAATCCAGCACCATGGGGCATGAACTGAATGGAGTTCATTAGCCCCTGTGCTGAGCACCACGTGGTCCCCCTGAGTGTGAAGTAAAAGGAAAAGAAACCCGTTGGTGAGGATGATGGTTGCAGTCTTGTCGAGCGTGGCAGTCACAGTCCCGTTGAGGTTCTGGTCCTTCTCTGGATCCCATGAGTGGTACCAGAAGTCCCAAAACCCAAAGATTATATACACTCAAGTTCAGGTGGGAATACCCAGTACCTCCTCCAGGGCAAGGAGTTTCACAATGAGTGATTTAATTCTGAGAGTCATGGGATATTTTTCGAATCTTTGATGTTCTAGGTCTTTGCAGCTGCCTATTATGCCAGTCCCTAATGGCCCATTTGCAGACATGACCCCCCAGGCTGGGTGTGAGGGTGCTGATGCCTCCCTGGAGGGCAGTTATCACACCTGAGTCACTGGTGTGAAGATAAAGAAACATTCCCCTGCCTCACAGAGTTCTTTAACACTCAGCTTGTAGCCTGAGGTTTCAGGTGTGCCCTGAACAGCTGCTGTAAATGATCCATTATTAACAGTCCCTCAGAAATGACATAAAGGGTATAGCATACAGTTTTGGTTACACTGACTTAGTGATAAACTGATCCCAGCCCCTGTAACTAGAACACTAATGTAGCACATTTAATTATAATTAAATATTAATAAATAGGAAAAAGAGTATATGAAGCACTGAAAGTGTAAAGGTTGCCACAAAATGACATTCTGATGCTCTGATGCTCTGGATGGTCAGAGCTCTTATATATTAATCCCCTGTGTTTGCAAGCTTCTTGTCTGCTCCTAAATTTGGGAACTCCCTTTACTGAAGGAAAATCCAAAAGAAGACCAAGTGACCTGGCCTGGATGTCTTCTCTGCTGTTGTTTCTTACAGTGTTGACTCTGTCTTCCTTGAAGAGAGAATAAGACAAACATATGAAGGACAGAGTACCACTGAAAATATATCTTCTGTGGCTTAGCACCAAGTGTCCAACTTTGCAGAACCCCTGTGCTGGTGGAGGGCAAAACCAACAGCTGTGCTGATTGTCTCAGGCTTTGCATAAGATTGTTATCCTCACACACAGCCTTAAAAATAATTAAAGTAACTACAAATTTAGCTATGCGCAAGCTATGTTGACTGCAAAGCCTCTGTCATCCAGAGGACAGGTGTTAAATAGCATTTTGCTAGCTGAAGCAAACCCTCTGTACCTGTACTCCATGGGAGATGGAGAACAGCTTTTATTCAGGAGATGTCTAATCACTGCAAACCTAAGGTCAAATTAATATGGTCTATGGCGGGGTACATCATATACAGCTTAGGTACCACTGAAAGTAAAGAGGGAAAATGGAGACAGAGAGAAAGGTAATGAAGCCAAGGAACCAAAAATAATTTCTCTCTTTTCCAGGTTATTAGTCAGGGGTATATACTCTACTGTATCCTCTCTACTCAGAAATCATTATTTTAGGGCAGAGGAAAAAAAAAGTAAAAGGAAAAAAAAAATAAAAACCCAGTTGTCTTTCTTCTGTTGAAAAATCAGACTCCTAACAACAAATTCTGTAACCTGGAGATTCAGCAGCTTCCCCGGTTCAGTGAGTTAATCAGAAGACCTCATTCCCCAGCTGAGGTGAAGGGCACATTACTCAAATAAAATCTGTCATCAGTTTGGTAAAATATTTTCACAGGAATGAAATTGTACAGTATCATGGGAATCAAGTGTTGCAGAAAGTACCAGTCTTGCCTCTGAAACAACTACAATATGTACACATACCAAGGAAATAGACATCTTGTAGGGCTTTCAGCTTCACCTACAGACTTTCTTTTCCTGGTCTACCCTCCTGCTCACTTGGTATTCTCTCTCATTCTATAATTCCTCTTCTTCCCTGTTCCTTTTCAAAATAGGAACCAGTTTTGAATCATAGAATCAATAGAAACAAACGAGGGCTTTGGTTGTCAGGGTCCTTGCAGATAATTTCCCACCCCCCCCCACCATGGGCAGAGTTGCTACCCACTGGATCAAGTTGGTTAGAGTCCCATCCAACCCAACCTTGAACACTGCCACGGATAGGGCACTCACAGCTTCTCTGAGCAACCTGTTCCTGTGTCTCACCACCCTCACAGTAAAGAATTTCTTCCTAACATCTAATCTAAACCTGTCCTCTTTCCATTTAAAAGCATTTCCCCTTGTCCTTTCACTACATGCCCTTGTGAAAAGTCCCCTTATATTTCATTAGCTCTGTTTAAGTACTCAAAGTACTCAATGAGGTACCCCTGGAGTCTTCTCTGGGCTGAACAACTCTACTCTCTCAGCCTGTCTACAGGAAAGGTATTCCATCCCTCTGATCATCTTCATTACCCTCCTGTGGACCTGCTCCAACAGTCTACGTCTTTTCTATGCTGAGGACCACAGACTTGGATGCAGTAGTGCAGATGGGGTCTCATGAGGGAAGAGTAGAAGAGCAGAATCACCTTCCTCAATCTGTTGGCCACGCTGCTTTTGATGCAGCCCAGAAAGCTGGGCAACCAGCTTGGTTGACCAGTTTTCTGGGCTGTAGATGCACATTGCTGTATCATGTCCAGTTTTTCATCCACAAGAACCTCCAAGTCCTTCTCCGCAGGGATGATCTCACTGAGTTCATCTCCCAGACCGTATTTATGTATGGGATTGCCCTGACCAGGTACAGCATCTGGCACTTGGACACGTTAACCTTCAGGAGGTTGTCTTGGGCCCTCTTCTCAAGTTTGTCCAGGTTCCTCTGGATGGCATCTGTTCCTTCTGTTGTGTCAACTACACTGCTCAGCTTTATGATGTCTGCAAACTCTCTGTGTCACTGATGAAGACATTGAAGAGCACCAGTCCCAAGACAGGGTCCTGAGGGACACCACTTATCACCAGCTTCCATCCAGATATAGAGCCGTTAGCCACAACTCTCTGGCTGCATCCATCCAGTCAATTCCTTATCCACTGAATAGTCCATCCATAAAATCCATGTCTCTCCAGTTTGGAGATAAGGATGTCATGTGATACCATGTCAAAGGCCTTACAGAAATCTAGGTAGAAGACATCTGTCAGCCTTCTCTTGTCTACCTGTAACTGTGTCTTAGTTCAA
>WBMV01003348.1:0-17123 GCA_013396655.1 Campylorhamphus procurvoides
ACGGCGGCCATTTTCTCTGCGCAAAACGCCGCAGCCTTTGGCCCTTGGGTCCAAAAGATGCAACTTCCTCGGCCCTCTGAAAGCAGCCACGCAACACAGTCTGGGCACCCTTTGTCTGGGAGCAATCTGCGTTTGAATGCAATTTGGGCCCCAAAGTGGCCATTCTCCCCTGGTGTTTCGGGCTGCGAACGGCGGCCATTTTCTCCTCGCAGAACGCCCGCAGCCTTTGGCCCTTGGGTGCAAAAGATGCGGCTTCCTCGGCCCTCTGAAAGCAGCCACGCAACACAGTCTGGGCACCCTTTTTCTGGGAGCAATCTGCGTTTGAATGCAACCCTAATGGGGCTGCTCTGCCATCTTATGAATGTGCCGAAATAGAACACCCGGGATTCCTGTGGGGCAGCTGGAAGTACAGATATGACTGCAGTGGGTTCTACTATTGGCTGTACTTTTTTTAATGGTAAAGGAAATGTCCCATCATTGTTCAGTAATGCTGCTTGGCTTGGCTTTCCTCATCTCTTCAAAATGGCTAGTTTTTTGTGCTTGGGATTACTTTTCTTGTGTTTCCCACACTCTCACATTCCTCTGTTACCATCAGGAGACACAAGACATAGTTCTGATTTTCACTTCATTGCAGTTTCACTCTTTGTCTCTCTTGTTCTTTGTGTCCCCATTTCCATGTGTAAAAGTGGGGACTGTCCATCTCACAATCCTTCACAGACCCTAACTTACTATCCAGACTTCACATTATAAAGTATCCCCAATGATTTTTAAATCCACCTTTCAACAGTTCTGGCACAATCTAAACAGCTTTATGAGCATGCTGTTTGGTCACTGTTCTCCCCTCATTTCTGGCTTGATCTCTGTCTGAACCAATAGCTGAGGACTCTGAGCCTGCTCTCTGATTGCATTTTCTCCTGGGCCCTGGAATAAGTTATTTAGCCCTGGAGACGAGCCTGGCCAAGAGTAAACAGGGCGTGGTTGTGTTCCAGGTTTCTGTCACAGTTCAAGCTGGTCTCTCTTGGCTGATCAAGACAAAACATGTGGGTCACTTTAGGGCTTCCTTCTCCTGGACTTTTAAGCTAGTTCAGCAACCCATTCCCCTCTCCCTACTGAGTTCCATGTCCTCGTAGGGCACTGGGACCTTCTGTGACACAGGCTGGGCAATGATACCTGGTGTCACTGCAGTGCTCTCCTTTCGTGTCCTGTTCCTGGTGTGATGTGAAGCACAGACACTGTACTGACAGCACTGCCAGGCTGATGTAATAGATTTTTACCTTAACTATGTTTCTGGAAAATCCTGCAAGATTTCATCTCATTGCAGCTCGTCTGAGATGGCATATTTATGCATTTTGAGTATATTCTGTAGGCACTGTAAATCTTTCCCATGTTAAAATTGGACATTAAAATATATTCCCCGTGCTCTCCAAGAATCAAGTAATTGATGTGACTTATTTTGGGCCATGGTCTGTAAGGTATCAATTCAATAAGAGATGTGCAGTTGATTTGATGTCATTATTATGAATGTCTGCTTTGTAGCAGACAAATTAGTCTTGTATAACTTGCTCTGTCATGATGTTTTGACCCTTGCTGGAAGACAGTCTGTAATGAGAGCTTGTTGGTGAATGTGTATCTGGGGCATAAATACCTGAATTTGGAGAGGGGAGACAGGTTAGGACTGTAGTCTCAACCATATATGATGTTGGTGTTTCATGATACAATGCTGAAGCCATCCTAGAATTGCTTAATCAGAAGGGATGTTTAGACATGGAAAATTTGACTGTTTCTTTGTACCAGGCCCAAAGATGAGAGGAAGTGAGCAAATTGTAAGCTGGTGCTTCTTGAGGTGAGCTGGATTTTTTTTTCCTACAAGCTGCTCAGTATCAGAATGATCTCCTGTCAAGAGGATGCAGAGGGCTTCAAGTGATACATGTATATATATTTTTAAGCATATGCCAGATCTTCGTCAGCTGAAAAGCATTCATATTGATCTTTCCTTGCAAAGCATTTTGAGACATTCAGGCCAAACACTTGAGCTAAGCCCAACTTTGTTCCCTTGCCCTTCCTTCATTTGTCCTTTCCCAATTAATGAGTTATGCTGCAGATGTAAGGCTGGACTCTATCCAAGGGAAGTTTTGGCTGGTATGTTAACACATCGTGCTCTTCACAGCCTGCAGTGTTTTTGCTTTTGTTGACATTGTTCATCTTGTTTACTTTGAAAGGTAAAATCTCTGTCCAGGAGAAGACTTACTTAGAGAAGGAAAATGTATCTCATAGCATTGCTCATCACAGATGTAGTAACTGAGCCTGTACCTATAATTCTCATATATTAGTGAGCCCTGGAAGCAGGAAAAAGGAGCTGTAGTGAAAAGTGGGAAAAGGTCAGCAGATAATTGTTTGGGTTTTTTTTCAGTTCTTGGTTACCAGTTACTTCTGGCTCATGTGACAACTATTGCAGGGTGAAAAAAACTGGGGGCATTTTCCACTAAAATTGCACCCTTTTTTTTTTCCCCACTTTCACAGGAGACTCAAATAGCTCTTGATGTGTATCCAGACTCCTGAATTAAAGACCAAGTATTCTGGGAAATAGTGTCTTGAGGGGTTTCTGTGGGTTCTTTTTCCACCAAGTGCTCTTTTGCACATTCTTGCTCTTGTGTGCTTTGTTCTGTGCCCTGACAGGTCAACTGAAGAATTCAGGAGGATGCAGCAAGTGAAAAACATCATCAAAAGCCAACTTTTCTGTTCTACTGCTCCCTCTGAGTCCTTACTTGAGTTAATGGGAAGTAATAAAACATAAATAAATGTCTCTTTGAGGCAAGAACACTCAGTTTCAAGGCTGGCTGTAACAGGAATGCAGTGGGAGAAAGGGAGGAAATGTTCAAAGTATGAAGTCTCAGAAAACAGTCTGCATCCAAGGGGATCTGATCTCTTAGGCTGACTAATATTTGGGAGGCTGTGGAGCAGACCTAAGCTGTGCAGGGGTGCTAGCTACTTTCCTGTTTGAAGTACAGACTTATAAGCTGACTATCTTCTAAATTCTGCTGTGCTGCTAAAAGTCTTACAGAGGTACTTTGTCCTTTCAGGGATCTTCACATTCTAAGAAAATGGACTTCATAATCCCCAGAGTGTGATAAATGATGCTTTCATATTGCAAAACATTAAGCTGAGACATGTTTATTAAGCAGAACTAGACAGGAGGTTGTCACAAAGCTTGGAAAAGAACTGAAAACTCTGGCTCTGCTCTTAGGACGGTGCTGTAGCTAAAACTCAGCCTGGCTGAAGGTTCATGATTGCCTTTGATAATTTAAATTGCCAGTGGAGGCTGCATTCGAAAGGAATAGGCTGATCTGTCTAGGGCGTGTATTCATTCCTCCCTCTTTGCACTGGCATTCAATTTTTGACTAACAGCTTTGATCAAGAGACCAATCCAGCTCTAAAAGCAAATCCAGCTACATAAAGCAAGGAGAGGGTTCATCTTTCCAGGGAGCCGAGGTTGGCACAAGGGAATAGCAGCAACAGGCACTGCCATGGGAGATGGAGCACAGCTGCCCTCTTGGCAGCAGCCTAAACTTGGGTTAATTTTTGTCTCAGACCATTTTATAAGTGTTTATTTGATTAATTTTCAGACAAGCATTTTAGTTTGCAGCTCTTTTTTGCAATGTTTACCCAAACCTAGCTGTAAACCTAAACTATAAGACTCCCTTAATTAGGGTTCATGTGGAAATGTTGAGATGAAAGTCAAGCGAATTTATCAGTGACCTCTGCTGGCCTAAAACCGTACACCAATCCCAAACAAAGGCATCACATGGTTCTTTTCTGAGATGTGACTGTTTGTCCAGAGGAAGAGGGAAAAACATGGTTGTGAGCTGAAATTATTTAGTGTTGTGGTTCTAGGAATTGAGAATCTTGAGGCAATTCCCTTGGCTTTTCAATCCATTGATCTCTGAGGTAACACAGAGGCTCTGGCTGGAAAAAGTAAATGCAAAGCGCTCTCTGTGTGTGGTGGTAGTTTTTAAGCAGACTCAAATAGAAGGGGGTTTTGTGTTCCGGATCTTTTATGTGCCTCTTAATATCTTTCATTTGGGGGAAATGGTAGGCAATAATGGGCTTATCTTGAGAATTAGACTTGATTTTTGTTACATCAAACTTGGGCATAATTTGAATCAAATTACTGGAATTGCAATAGTTAAAATAGTTAAAATTGGTGAAAAATAAGTTTGGTGCAGGAATTTTGATTTTCCAGCACCCTACAAACATAAATACATTCAATCCATATTAAAACTAAATTTCCTTTCAGTTCAGAACTATTGGATTCATAAATACAATGCATGAATGATAAGATTTATGAAGTTTGACACTTCAAGAAATTATACCTTGATTAAAACATGAAACCATTAATTTTTTTGAGCTAATAGCTTTTCCAGTTTTCCAGCAATGACCTTGCAAACTGTTAGGATGTGATTTGTGACCCTCGAAAGCACAGCTCATTGGATTAAAAAAAAAAACAAAAAACCCAAACCAAACCCAACAAAACCCAGTCCTGTTTAAATCTTGTCATTTCTACAACACAGAGCATACCTTGATTTACAAAGATTTTGTTCTCCAAAAGAAGGGAGATCCCAGACTGACTAGCATCGATTAGTGTCATTATTTTGGGGCTAGGAACTGCTAAAATGTGTATCAGGCCATTTTAGCCAGTGATTTAATGGCTTTGTTTTTGTTGGAACAAAGGTTGGGGATACAAAGCAGGTTGTACAGACCGTGCCCTTCTGTGCTTTCTCTGTCTGAACTCTTTGGTTGCTGCACAGAAAGTGTTGCCTCTCTGTCAGAAACTGGGATTGGGCTCATGGTTTCTCCACTTGCCAATGGGCCAGCTGTTTCCATTTCCCACCAGCAGTTTGTGCAGCATCACTTCAAACCACAGAGATTGCTTATTCTTGTTTTTCATACTCTCCTGTTGGATGGCATCATTCCAAAGGATGGCAGGCACCAGGACTCCCACAATGGGATTTAATTTTTAAGATATAAACAGAGAAACCTACAGAAGGGGTCATAATTTTTCCTGTACTTGGCAAATCTTCCCTCTTCCTTCAAAAAGCAGAGTGTCTGAATATTTTTAAACACAGTAAGAGGACCTCGCTCCTAGTGGACCACCAAAGTGGGGTCAGGAGTTTTCTTCTTGGTCCTTTTCATCTCCTGATTTTTCCTGCAGGGCACACTCAGGTGTGTACATGGTTACTGCTCTAAAATCTGAAGATGAAAGGTGTTAGGTTGCTGAAGTAATAACTTCTCTGCTTAAAAACAACTATATTTTTTGCTTTGATTTTGAAGACACTGTGGATGACCTTTAATTATTTTATTCTTCAGGAGGCTACTCCAGTACTTGCATGTCACTGCAGGAGAGCATGGCTTCAGGCTCAGGGAGAATGGTGAGCAGACACTGCCTGCCGAATCTGTCATTAGGCACCCAAACTTTGACCCCAGAAGGCCCAGGAACTATGACATTGCCCTCCTCAAGCTGGATGGCACCTTCAACTCCAGTAAACTCATAATTATCCATGATCTTTTTCTCCCATGAAGTAAAAGCTCCTGTTCTTTGCATGCAGAAGTTAAATTATTGTTACCAAATTAGTTTTTCATACTCCATTAAAATAACAATACTTTTTCTTTAAAAAATAAACCCTAAGAACTTCAAAAGGAAGCTTTTTGTTCATGTTCTTTCAAATACTTCTGAATGAAATTCTTGTCCACATGTGGCAGGTTCATCAGTTTTGCCTCATCCAGGTGAAGAGTTTGAAGCAGGATAGTTCTGCACTGCTTGTGGCTGGGGTCATGCAGATAAAAATAAGTCACCCTGATTTTTGACATCCAGGTTTTTCATTGTCTTATTTCTGAAGCTAAAATCTTGATTGTATAGGTCAGGGCCAGACCAGGAGAAACCATCAATCTCAAAATGGGGTCTTTGCTTCTATGCCTGCCTGTGAAGTACCTCCAAAAGGGTCACTACAAAACGTGGAACTGAATTTCAATTTTGAAACGTTTTGGAATTGATTCAAGTAGGACTTTATATACAAAAAAACTGCTTGCAACCATAAAACGTCTTGGGGAAGTTTCCAACCAATTTTTGTGGTGTGTTAGCAGTGACATGAAGTTCACATTTCTCATGAGCATTTTCTGTGTGTTTCAGATGGACTGCTCGCTCGGGTCTCATAATGAAGTCAACCTACCCATCCTAAACAGCAAAGAGTGTTCGAGAACATTATCAACTTTAAAGAAACACCCAAAGTGACTCTACAATGTGTGCTGGACTTCCAGGTGGGGGAAAAGATGCCTGCCAGGTCAGCCTGATGTGCTTAGGAGTGTTTCTCAGAAGCTGAAGGCTCTGTGTGCCAAAGTAAATAAATACAGTGCAAACTGTGAGATTTGGAGTGTATTTACTTGGATGTCCAAAGCCTTTCAGAAGTTCTGTATGGGGCAATGCACTTAGTGAGGTGATTCCATTTGAATTATTGTGAGTTGTATGACAGGTTCCTCAGAGCAATTTTGCAACCCATCCCAGTGCAATAATGCTTAGGGCTTTCTAACCTCCAGACAGCTGATAAATTAATTAATGTTGCAAGCATCCCGAGGGCAGCAGTAGAAAGTATTGCCTCGGATTACAGGAAGAAAAGGAAGTGAGATAAAGGTTAAGTGATTGTTTCTCCCTCCTTTGTACATGCTGAAACACGTACTCATGAGGGAATTAACCTGTCCTTCCCCCTCTTGACAGTCCTGACTCAACACAATAAGAAAGGTGCATGTCTTCACAGCTCTTCTTAAAACAACTCTCCTCTACGGTGCAGGTTTGTTAGTGTGGCACAAAAGAGGACTCAATAAACTCTTTAAGGCTTCTCAGTGGCACAGACTTCTGTAAACTGTGGGTTGTGGGCTTTTACTTGGGATTTTTTTGGCAGGGATACTCCTGTTGATGTAAGGATGGTGCCTGGACTCTTGCTGGTGCGATCTCCCGGGGAATGGGATGTGCCTATGGAAGGATAAGCAGTGAGAAGAAGAATTCACAGACAGTGCAGTGCTTTCCTGGACTCAAGAGAACATGAGTGCTGGTACTACGTCTTTACCTTTTTTCCGGGATATAGCCCTTATATTTTTTCCTTTTGCCTGAAAAAGCAGTGTAGCATTCCACAATGCCTTCAAGAGTATGGTACTGATTGGTAGTTGCCAAAACCAAATTGAGAGCACTGTAAATGTTTGCTTCCCTTCCACTTTGCCTCCTACTCGGACTCTTTTATTTTAAGTGGAAATTCACCAGTTGAAAGTGTCTGAGATTGCACATGCACCTCAAAGGAGCCCTCACAGTGTCAGAGAAAAATGAAAAGGGTTTTTCCCTCTGAAAAATACGTGGGGTTTCAGTTTAGAAGAGACAGATAGAGTAGTCTTATTAAAAATTTTTATCTGAAAATGAAAACTCTGCAGGTGAATACAGTGGGTTTTCTCAGTAGCTTTTATCTGTGCTAGAGCATAAAAAGACCCCCAAAACAGTCAGATATATAATTTATGAAGGAAGAAACAGAAAGAAACTTTGACCTGTCAAAGCACTTTTAAATGTAGACTTTAAATAGATACATTTAGAGGGTTATATTATGCATTTCTGACTTTAAAAACTATTAATTTTCCTTATGACAGCTATATGGTCATAAAGAAATATGGTCATATTTTTACTGAAATGCAAATGAAATTAATGGGAAATACGTAGAATAGAACCTCAATTAATGCATGAAATCTACTTAGTGATGTTGATACTATATAAAAATGTGCATTCTAAATAGAAAGTATGTGGTGAATTAATAGCGCTTTTGGACAGTTTGTGGTGAATCTATTTGCCTGTTTCTGAGAATAAAATGCAAAAAACAAAACCCCATGAAAACCTTCCCCAAACGTAACATGTTTTAAAACTGGAGACTTACATTAATTATGCTGTGTTAATGTTCTTGTTGGACACTGTTCATCCACATACAAGCTCACTAAAAACACTAGAAAAACTCTCGTGAACTGGATCCTAAAAGTTTAAGTAATCTACAGTGAGACTTCTCAGGTGATAAATGAGCTTGGGCACATGGGCAGTTTGTGTAGACTTGCTGTGGCTGGGGAGAACTGGGTATTTAAGTGCTGTTTGTGTCTTTTTCTTGGCTCCTTAGATTTGTTTTCATATACATAATTGTTGGTAAATGTTACTGTGCTACCTTGCAAGGAGAAGGAAAGGCCAGAGGAGATGATTTTTGTAATCAATTGTTTCTAGTGACACTCAGCTGGAGAGAAAAGCTTCTGCTTCTTCTATTTTAGTGTCTTTAACAGCAAAATTGCACTGCTGCAAAATTCTCCTGCTGTAACATATCTAAGGATATTATTATAAGTGGGCTGTTATGTCCTGAGATATGCATTTTTCCTCCCTGAAAGTTATTTATTTTGAGATCTTCAAGTAACAAATAGTTTTGTTAAGGTAAAAAGAAAGCACTGTCATTTTTGCAATAAAATAATGGCCCGTTGGCAGGGCTTCATTTTTGCTCCCAAATCATGGGGTTTAAAACTGACTTACCATAATTCCATATAAAAGAAAAAAGAGGGAAGACCCAGCATGAGTCTGCCAGGAGAAACAAAGTACAGCTGAGCAATCTTGAGTCTCACAATATTCTCCAGATGTTTGATCTTCTAGAGGAAAGAATGATTCCATATGTGTCAAACCTGGTTCCTTCTATTTTGTTTTAAGTCTCCAATAAAGCATTTTGTAGTGTTCAGGATGGCAAACCCCATGACAATGAAGGGGAATTATGTTTTCCTGGAAGTCCCAAACACTTCTATCCAAACCACCAGTAAGCAGACAAAACAGAGTCTTTCCCCAGAATCATTCCCCAAACCAGTGTAGGTTTTAGGGGTGTTTTTGCTGCATTTTTGTGAATGGGAACTAATTTGTTATTCCAGGCTGTGTGTGTGGACTCTATTTGTGCCAGAAGGG
Organism: Campylorhamphus procurvoides; assembly: GCA_013396655.1. Classification (NCBI taxonomy): domain Eukaryota; kingdom Metazoa; phylum Chordata; class Aves; order Passeriformes; family Dendrocolaptidae; genus Campylorhamphus; species Campylorhamphus procurvoides. The sequence goes on from WBMV01003348.1 coordinate 9,008, forward strand.
AATTACATATTGCTCCAGTTTTCCCACTTTGATACAGAGCCAGAAACATTCTGTGACTATGATTCCTTACTAGTCTATTCAAAAGATGACACACTTGTGGGTGAGTTGTTGTCCCTTTGCTCTTTGAAATAATCATAGAATCATTCAGATTGGAAAAGACTTTTAAGATGTATAACCTGTCAGAGTACTCTTTAATTCCAACAGCAAGTGCACAGAGCGGGGACATGGAGGTTGATTATGTTTTACTTGCATTTTCATGATTAATACATTGCGACATAGGATCTAAAATAAAAGATGAAGGGTGTGGGAGGAGGAGAGTTTGGAAAATGCCTGGTAAGGGAATGTGTCAGCACATGACTTTCTAGTGTCAATGGTTTTCCATTTTTAATAGTGTGAATCTATTTGGGCTAATGGTTTAATAGGGAAAGTAGATGAATGAATAGGCAATTTCCCTTCCATTATAACATTTTTATAGCTAAGTACTACAAATGGTACATGCCATGTTTTCTCGAGTGACTAAGGACTTTAAACAGTGATTATTCTCTAATATAATATTTCAGGGAAATCCTGTGGAGGTGATCCTCCATCACCCATTTTGTTTGGCTCCAGTAGTACAAGGCTGAAATTTGTTTCTGACAATGAGGATTATGGAACTGGTTTTTCCATGACCTACAAAGCTCTTACACAAGATATTCTTCCTGGTATGTCTAAGTCTAACAATATACCTGTCCACACTCTTGGGCAGTGACCTGAAAAAAAAATTAGAGAAAACAAATCAGAGTAAGCTCCCATGGCATTGCTATGTGGATGAAGTAATGAACAAGGTGAGTGTGGTTAGGCTGCCATGGTACATTGTGGGGAAAAATTGGGATGCCAGAATGAGATAGGATAGGTGCTTTGGAGACAAGCCCTCCTTTGACTTTGCCCCTTCTCCATCCACTTTATTCAAGATCTCATTTCCTCTCCTACTTCCAAAATGTTTTTAAAACTCAGTAAGGCTAGTCAAAGGAGCAGAATTTCCAGATGAAAGCTGCTTTGCTAGTCCCAAGCAGGCTTTCATGGAGGGGCCCTGAGGGAGGCAGCTGGTGCTAAAATCCATGTTGCAAAGAATTGCTTTTTTGTTTTGCTGTGCAGAGCAGTCCACCATCCTTAGAGAGCAGGCCCAAGGGTCACCCACTGCTAAGTCTTAGCTTATAAACAGACTCCTGCTGCTCCTATTTCTGCAGCTTTTCCAGCTGATTCTTTCCTCTGCAGAGTGTAGGGAGGAACCTCCTCTGAGGGCCTTGCCACTGCCTAGCCCATCAGAAAGATACAGCCCCTGTTTCTGTGTTCACTTCATGTCTTCACTTTCCTCTTCCACATCCTCTGTTCATGTCTCCACTTTCCTCTCCAAACAAAGTTGGCAAATGTTCTTTGGACCTGCTTGTCGACCACCCCACATAGGGACCTGTACCAGCAGTGCTCTGCCCATAGCCAAAGGGGAATGCTCTCATCATCAGCTGAGCTGCTCTTCTCTCTTGGAACAGAGTGAAATTTTTCTTCGCATAGTTTTCAAATTGGAGGATTTTGCTTGCTGCTCTTGTCCTGTTCCAGATTCCGGCTATGAGTCCTTAACTGCCCTTTTTGAAGGAGGGGTGTTAACAGAGCATGCACTATCCAGAGCACTACAGCACATGGCAGACTGTCAGTGGATATTATGCACCAGAGGACCATGTAACCAAGGTATAACATGAACTCTCCTTTTGCCTACAGGATTAAGTGGGCACCTGGAGTTAACAAGAAATGCTGCAGCTAAGGGCAAGCAAGATCAAGCAATGTGAGCTCGGATAATGCTGCTGGATGCAGGTAAGAGGGATCACTTTCAATCCCAAAAGACAGAGTTAGGTTTTGATTTGTCCTTTAGATTATAGGAGAATCATATTTCCTGGTTTCAATTTTATCATGACAGATTGTTCTAGCAAATGCAATATAGTATGTATGACTTGTGAGAGGTCTGAATGTCACAGAAAGCAAAACTTACAGGAACCATTCAGAATACTAAAGACCCTGTTATAGATCTTTGATTTTTTCCTATGTGACTTTAGAAACAAGGCTCAGATTTTAAACTTTTATTTAAAGCTTATATACCAGTCCTTTGAAGTAGGTGAGAGTGAAGATTGCTCCTGTGGTGCTATGACTGTGTATGAAGATGTGGGAAGAGAGGAGGAAATTGGTTTGACTTTTGATTCTTTGTTTTGGGGATGACTTATTTCTTTTATGACTTTCACTTGCCCTGTTGTCCAGTCTAAAATCAAGTTCACCCCTAGAGTCTTAGGTGATATTATAGGTACTAGTTTCAGTACCTTGAAAAATACTTGCAAGTATTTCTGCTTCTGTTCAACTTAGAGACGCAAAACTACATTGAACAGAAATGTTTTTTTTGTGTTTAAATTCTATATGAAATGCAGCTCTGAATTAATTTAAATGAAGAAAAGGACATAACACAATAATTTGGTTTTATAGGGATGATCAGACAGAGAAAGCACCCAAGAGAACTCCTTTCCAGAGTCCTTTGCTCCAGAGCAGCAGTAATTCTTGTGAGCTGGCTTTCATTGACTGAGAGGAAGGCCTGTCCCAGTCAACTGATTTCAGCCTTTGCTTGAAGCTGGTGCTTAGACCTGCACCAGCAGAGGCTACTCCTGAAATACTAATACGGGGAAATGAAGGTAACTGGTGTGTTTCATATATAATGGCAACCGGTGGGTGTGGGAGCTGCAACAACCTATTGGGAAATACTGTCAGAGACTTCATGTTCTGATGTGGGAATTACTGAGAGGACAGGATGTCAGGAACAATAGAACAGTCCTTCAGCCTCAGACTCCTTATCTCTTGTATGTGGTTATTTTTCACCCTCCTACGTGAGTGCTGGAATACACAGAATACTGTGTACTCACTGTTGGAAGAGAGAAGGATTAAAAAGTACCAGTTAATCTGCAAAGTGAGCCTTTGCTTTCTCACCTTCAGCCAAGTCTTGTGGATTTGCCCCACCTGCACCTGTTCTAAGCTCCTCTGCTCTGATGCTGGTTGTCTTTCACTCTGATGAAACAGAGACCTTCAGGGGATTCAGAGCTCCAGTCTCTTTTGTTCATGTAGCAGGTAGTGGAAGGAACTTGGGGAAATGACTCCTTGGGGCAGCACAAAGGGTTCTTCAGTGAATAAATTACGCAGAATTATATTGCTGTAGGAGATTCTCATCTATCAAATGGTTCCAGTGAAAGAAAAAGTACTGTGAACCTATTGAGGCATTAAATAAAGGCCTGGGTGCTGAAGAAACAAGGAATCTATGCAAAATCTGAAAATTGTATTTGTATATTGTGTATTTTGGTACATTTTAAATGGCGCTAAACTAGTATGTGGCGTTGTAATAGCACAGATCCCTGCAACAGGAATCTATTCCTTCTACAAAAATAATTAGGGAAATAAAAGTGATTTTATAATACAAATATTACTCAAGAGAGCCTGCTAACACATTTGCCATTCTCATTTGCTGGATTTAGATGCTTTGAATTCAACTAGTGAAGAAGAATTTGAAGATATGGTTATGACTGAAGAAGAAATACAGGTCACAACAGGCAAGCCAACCTGAGTTATATTTTCTTTATAGGAATAGAGAGTACCTTTTAGGCTCTGAATTCTCCAAATATTTAATGATTGACGTTGGCTCAGACTTTTTTCATTAAGATATTTTGAGGAAATAAAAATATGAATAGTAACCCAAGCTTTGGCTTTAGCAGAACCTAATTTTTCTTGTTTTCTTCCTCTTGTTAAGTCATGTACAGCAACGCAGTGACAATTCAGCTTGTATATCAGTTTACACCTACATCTGTTGGCGAAAATCATTGCAAAGACTACAGGGTAGTTGAAAATAATAACCCCCATTTTAGAGCTCCCCTTTTTCCATCCAGGACCTTATGGAGAATGGGGTGAGTCCATGCTCATTGTAGGTGTGAGGCTAAAACTTTGGAAGTAGCAGCTTTCATCTGGGTGTAGCTCTGTTTTTGCTAAGATCACCTCATGCTAGTTCTAAACATTTTGATCCTTTGTAACGAGGGAGGTTGGAATATATAGCAAAAAAAGGGTGGGAAGGGAAGGGCTTGAGAATCTGTGGGGTAGCCCTTAAATGGAATGTTCTTTGCTTCTCCAAACCTCAGCCTCTACAGACTTCTTGAAACATCAGTGTTTTCTTTCTGTTTCAGATGATATTTGTGGAATGCCTTCAAATCAGCCCAGGTTCACCTTCAGTAGGATAACTGGAGGTGAAGAAGCTGTACCATACTCGTGGCCTTGGCAGGTCAGTGTGCAAATTTCAGATGAGCATATCCGTGGAGGAGCACTCCTTGCCAAAGAATGGGTTGTCCCAGCTGCCCCCTGCCTTTAATTCCAAGTACACTGGGATGAATCCTTCCCTGGGAACATCTGTAATTGCTTAGTGTGTCTCTGCAGAGCAGTGGTTCTGTCCAGGGGGGCTGGAACAGTTTTAGTTACCACCTACTTACAGTTTACACTAGCACTAAATGATATTGCACCACACACATGTTCTAGGAACTTAGTAGGTTTTAAGAGTCACAAGTTTCAAGAAAGCTGTTACACCAGCCTGAAAATGAACTTTTTTTTTCCTTTGGAAACTATACAGAGATTCATGGATGGTAACAGGACTTCATGATCTTGCAAGAGTACAGGCAGGTATTATGCATTCTGTTGAGCAATAAGATATAAATCAATCTTGCAGAATGGTTTTCAATTTAAGTGTATCTCCCACATTGTTGATGATGCAGCAATCTAACAGCCTGCATGGTGACCTTAATCTGTATTTACACAACAGTTTCTGTGTGTGTGTTAGAGAAATTGTATCAACACAGATCTGTTCTCTAAACAGTAATGTTCTCTAAAGCTCAGTATCCTGGAGGATGTGGGAGTGAGAAGGGTTTTGTCTCTATATTCACTGGTGACTGTCACCAAGGCAGAAATAACTGGGCCACAACTTGCCACTTGGCTCACACTGGACAAATGTTTTTCCAGGACCTCCTTCCTACACTTGTTGGATGGAGTTTCCTGCATCTTCCCTGTTCTGTGGCACAGATGCATAATCTTGACTTGTTAATATAAGAAAGCTGGTGGCTTCAGCAGCTGCTTTTAAATGTAAGGTATCTTGCATATGGCCTGGGAATTTATAAAAGAAAATTCTGAAAATGTTGATGTCTAAATGGCTGCTCACACAAGAAACTGTGATGATGGGCTCCAGTTGGCTTTGCAGACTGTCCTGCTCCCAGCCTTAGTGTTTAGAATCCACATCAGGAGGAGAGTACTGATGGCACAAGTACAATCCTCCTTTGACTCAAGGGTGCAGATAATAACTAGAAAGTAAGACACCTCGCAATATTTCTGTTGATATTAATGGCAAAAACCCTTAAAAAGTTGTTTCCCATACAACTATTTGGTGCCAGTAACCCTACTTTTTTGATTGTATTAGTTTAGAGCTTCTATTTGTTTGTTTTGGGTTTTGTTGTTTGTTTGTTTGGGTTTTTGTTGGGGAGAAATAATCTCTCTGCTTTTATTCCCAAATGAGTAAAGGTAAACATTTTTGACCACTTTCTTTTCTTCATTGTAAATTTTGAGGCAAAAGCCCACAAAATAATGAGTTTTCTCTGAAGGTGTGAAAATACTTCACTGTGGAAGGACGATGAGTAGATGGAGATTCAGTGACTGGGATTCACAGCTATATTACATTATAGATAGAGTATCCTTCTGCCTTTGATAAGGCCTCTGAAGAGATCTTTGGAGAGCAATGGGGGGAAAATATCCTTTGTAATGGAAGTCTGTTAATGCTTAGTTATGGTGGAAGTTGCCATTAACTGGCTGTATCACTTTAGGTTGGGAGCAGATGTGTATAATCACTTGGTTGCTATTCTGTTTTTCTTAACAGGAACAAGGTGACTTAAAATATCTGTTTATTAATTTACAACAAGGATTTCAAATGGATGTATTGAGAAAAATAAAAAGGTGGGGGAGATCTACAGGTGGTGTCAGCTGTGCTGATATTGAATGTAGGGTTATATGCTGATAAATTGATCTCTTGTGAAAATTCCTTTTATCTTTTCAGCAGGTTATTTTAAAATATTGTTGGTGCACTTTTTGCTTGATTGCTTGATGTTGACCTTTTGTGTTTCTTCTAGTATGGTTTTACAAGTAGTCTAGATTGGCTTTTGTTTGTTGCATCTTTTCAGCCTCTTGTAAGCTGCCAGTTTCTTTTAGCCATTATATGAACTGTTTTGTGATGCACATGAAATCTAACTTGAAAAAAAATACTTTCAACAGAGGTCATGTCATGGAATTCTGCTTTAGTTTCTACAGTGTGTGTAAAGACCCCTTTAATTCTTTGTGGTTACATGAGGTTTTCCCAAACCCTACAGTCAAAAAGGATGATTATAGCCTACCTGAGTACTGAGGTAGGCTCAAGTTCTCTGCATGCTTAAAATCTGGATATGAACCACCTTCTGTTGGCATGTAAGTAAAAATATCTAAATATTTAAAGTTTTTGTCTGTCATGTCTGTGTAAGACAGGCTAACAAGAGAAAAGGATGAGGCTTGGTACTTTGAAGGGGGGAGGGGGGAAAGGATTTATTTTATATAAGACCAAACCCCTGCCTTTGTCACAAAAGAAAATGATCAGCAAAAATTGAAGGAGCATTAGGAATACTTAATTCAGAAACAAAGAAATGCCTGTAAAAGTTTCCTTTGTTTTGCAAACCCCTTTTCTTTTCTTTTCTTTCTCTTACTAAAGGCATGGAAGAATCGCATGCTGGAGGGAAGATTAATGTTGTATCAATAATGCAACAGAGTAAAATTTTGGTCCAAGGGACAGGGAAGAAATTAGGAAATAATTCCTGTTCCCAGTCACACCAGCTGAAACTCAGCTTTGTTGTGGAGAATTGGGACTCTGGACCCAGAGCTCCTGCTTCACTGTTCCTGCTGCCAAATGTGAAAGCCATGAGAACTGAGGTAAGGGGAATGCAGGGGAGGAAAGGGGTGAGTGTGCACAGAATTCTGAAACACGCCTTAGCTTTATAAACGTGACTGTCCCTCTGTGCTTGGCACTGGTGAGGCCACACCTGGAGTGCTGTGTCTGGTTCTGCACCCCTCAATTTAGGGAGGATGCTGAGGTGCTGGGTCTGGTCCAGAGAAGGGAACAGAGCTGTCCAAGGGGCTGGAGCACGAGTCCCATTAGGACCAGCCGAAGGAGGTGGGAGTTTTCAGCCTGGAGCGAAGGATGCTCGGGGGTGACCTTATCATTCCCTGCAACTGAAAGGAGGCTGCAGCCAGGTTGGGGTCGGGCTCTTCTCCAGGGAACAAGCGACAGGACAAGGAATTGCCAAGCTGAACCAGGTTCAGGTTGGACACGTGGAATGGTTTATTCACAGAAAGGGTGATGATGAGGCACTGGAGTCCAGGGCGGCGGGGGAGTCACTGCCCATGGAGGTGTGTAAGGAAAGCCTGGGCAGGGCACTGAGCGCCGGTCCCAGGCTGGGCTCGGTGACCTCCAGAGGTGCTTTCCAACCTCTCTGGCTTTGGTTCTGGTGAAATCGGGCAGCGCACACGGGAATTCGGATCCCAGGGCCTGCCAGGCCCGGGAGCGGAGCAGAGAGCAGTGCCAGGGCCCACACCCGCCCTGACCCGGGTGGGCTGTGGGATCAGGGATGGAGGCGGGACCCTGGATGTGGGACCAGGAATGTGGGAGCAGGGAGGGAGGCGGGACCCGGGCTGTGTGATCAAGGAGGGAGGCGGGACTCGAGATGTGGGACCAGGGAAGGAGGCGGGACTCGGGACGTGGGATCAGGGACGGATACGTTAGACCAGGGAGGGAGGCGGGACCCGGGCTGTGGGACCACGGAAGGAGGCGGGACTCGTGATGTGGGATCAGGGAGGGATTTGGGATTAGAGAGAGGGCGGGGCGGTGTGTGCGGAGCTGCGGGCCGGGCGTGCAGGAGCAGCGATGGAGGCGCTGGCGGTGAGGGGGTCGTGGTGTGGGGCTGGTGGGGGGCTCGGGGAGCGGGGGCGACCGCGGGCTGTGGCCTCACCG
>WBMV01003348.1:17192-287253 GCA_013396655.1 Campylorhamphus procurvoides
TCGGTCGGGGGTCTGGGGACCGTGGGACGGGGATGTTTGGGGCTGTAGGATCGTCGGTCGTGGGTGTTGGGGGCTGTGGGCCTCTCTGGCTGAGGGCTGTGGGTCTGTCGGTCTGGGGTGTGAGTGCTGTGGGCCTCTCTGTCTGAGGGCTGTGGGTCTGTCTGCCTGGGAGCTGTGGGCCTGTTGGTCAGGGGTCTGGGGGCAGTGGGGGGCTCTTGCCGCCGGGCTACCCCTCCAGGACGGCCCTGACCCCCGAAGTGTTTCCCCCTGGTAGAGCAGGACGAGTCAGAGCCACCAGTTGTTTCCCGAGGGTAGAATCGCTCTCTCGGTGTGTGTAGGGCCCAGGTGTGCTTCTCCCCGGATTTCTGTCGGTGTGTGTAGGCCCCAGGAGCGCTTCTCCCCGGATCTCTGTACCCTGTGCACGGAGAGGAGCAGCCCCAGCAGCCCGAGCTCTGCATGCCCTGCCTTGCCCGATCTTTGGCCATGGAATGTGCTCACTGCCCTTGGGCGATGGAGGGTTTCCAGGCTCACTGCTGTAGGGATTGCAAAAGCAGGCAAAAGTCACTCCTGATGGAGTGAAAGAGGAAAAGACTGCTCCTAAAACTTCTGATTTGTTTAAACATTATTTTTCATATCTGTTTCTTTGTCCTTTCCCAGTATTTGGCTTGTATGCTAGCATAGAGCAGACTTACTCAAACTTATCGTGCATATCATGCTGAGCATAGTTTGAAATGCAAAGCAGTGGTGACACTGACCTCATTCTAACTTTGGTTTTTTTAGGAAATCAGTCATGATACTAAGAAATTCCGATTTGGACTACCTTCAACAGATCATATATTAGGATTACCTGTAGGTAAGCACTGGAAACGTTTAATTATGTATGTTTCTGGGTTTAGGATTTGTAAGTGTACTTATAGTTCTTGGACTTCAACTGTTTGGGAATTTAAGGCTCAGCAAAGTAAGGAGTTAAAAGCTGCATCTGAATGCTGTTGTTCTCAGAGAGAAATGTGAGGTCTCCCAAAGGGTTGTCTTTCTGTTTTTTTTTTTTTGTGTGTGTGGTTTGTTCTGCATCTGTTCAGTTGTGTGGTGTAGTTTAGGAAAGAGCAATGAAACTGATCTGAATCTGATGGAATTCATCACCCAGGCAGGATATAAGCAAGAACAGTACCTGTCAAAGCTTTTTTGTATTTCTTATTCACGTTCTGCTTCCATCTGGTGCCCTCTGTTTATTGGCAGCTGGCCTCATGCTTTTGGAAAATACAGTTATGCTTGTAAATGAGAAAGAGATCAAGTCTTCTGCCTGGGAAGTTTGTAACTATTGGGAGAAATACAGGTACTATATATAGAATATGCTGAAATATTCAGAGCCTTTTCTGTGCACGTACTTTTGATTTCTGTGCAACTTTGTCTTGAGTTCTTTAGCACAAAGTTAATTTCAGGCTAGGATTGGCACATTCTTCTCTCCTGTGTCCTGGAACACTGATAGCACTGGACCTTGGACCTTGAATTGATGATAATCTCTGCAGGGCAAAGTCTCTGATCTGCAGATGTGGCAGATGCAGCCCTGTTTGTTCTGTTCTGTTTCACAGTATCCTGTGTTGGATAGCAAGTGTCAGGGTCTTCCCATTCCATGCTGTGAGTGTGTCCTTCTCACATGATGCCTGTCCAAGGGCAGCTGTCTTTCTCCAAATTCTTTCCTGACTTGTATAGGAAAGAGTAGTTGAACTGTCTGCGTTAACTAGACAAACAATAAACCAACTTAGGTGTGCCCTGTTGTGGTTGGTTTATCTAGGCCTTATTCTTAAGAACTTAGGAATAAGATCCTCAAAGTGTATGGGCCAGATTACTTTCTGGGAGATTCCTGCCTTCTGCTTTTTACCAGGATCATGTTGCTAAAAGTATTTTCTGCCAGCAGTGTTTCTGCTTTTTGTTTTCCCATGCAACTCTCTCGATGGGTGCTGTTGGGCTGAGGACACTGCTCTTGGCAAAGGGCTTTGGTTCTTTTAGTCAGCAGAAAGAAATGGGGGCCTTTTGGACTGCAAAGAGCTCTTTGGACAGCAGCACACAGTGCTGTGGAAGCTGCAGTGTTATGGAGGCAGGAGATGTGGAGAAGGAATATGGCCTAAGGTGTTGTTCTTGATGTCTTGGTGCAGGATCTCTCGGAAGTTTGTTCTGAGAGGTTGCTGCTGTTAAACAGGAGTACTTTTGTCTGTACCTGTGTGAACTGGTGTATCCTTGATGTCCACTTTATTAATGAGTATGAGAACGGTAGAACCCAAAATGCAGAGAGCACATGAGAATGAGCAACAAACTTTCTCAATCACTGTTTTACTATCAACTTCCTACTTTCCTTGTATCTTACCAGCTCTCCTTAGTTACTCCATTCTCCAGAAACTGTTGCTGAAAAAGAAGAAATCAGATGTTTTGTATGATATTTATATGGCAAAGATTTTTCTTTGTCGTTGTGTGCATGTAACAGGTTACAATACCTGCCTTTCTCTCTTGTACTCCAGGGATGAAAAAATAATCAAATTGTATTTCTTCCTCCCTAGGCCAACATGTTTACCTTTCTGCAAAAATCAATGGCAACCTGGTGATTCGAGCCTATACTCCAGTTTCCAGTGACGAGACAAAAGGTTATGTTGATTTAATTGTAAAGGTAAATTTTGTTTTCCTTTAATATAGATAAGTTGCTAACTGGAAGGAAGGCAAGTACTTCGTTTTAGTGAAATGCTTTATTTTGAATTAGTCATCAAATGTCATCTTCTTTCAAATAGGGTGACTGCATGGCAAACAACTCATTTCACATTACCCTTGAATAGTAAGTTGTATCCTGTGTATCTGCTGTGTGGCACTGAGAGATGGCAGAGGTAGAGTAGATGGAAAGGGGTTTTTTCTTCACTTTTGTTTGGCAGTGCATGAAGACTGATCCCTCTGCCTCAAGATGGCTATGCTGCTGCTAATGCCAACTGCTAATAGCTTCAAGTAGAAAACAAGTCAAACAAGGGAAATCCTTTAAGCCAGGGAATGCAGGATGATCTGATCCCAGGACTTCTGGATTTTCTAATCCTTTTCTACAATAAAGTTTGTTCTTAGAAATCTGGGTGCTTTTTTGTGTGCTCTGTTCTTTGTGCTACAAGTATGGTGAATTCTTATTAACTGCTTAATACTTCCTACGTGCTTTGAAAACTGAAAAAGCTGTTGTATGGTTGAGCCTCTGGGAAAGTCTTGAAAAGATGCAGCAATGCTGTTTTCAGAAGGAGTGGTTGCAAAAATGGGAATGACATAAGGTTCTTGCTTAAGTGATAGTGAAATGAGGACACAGGCAGGTAATCTGTCTGCCACCCATTCTGTCTGCTGGCCTGGCTGAAAAGAGCAGAGGGGCATGTGCACGATACCACATTTTACTTATTTTGGCTGCTTCCTTTTGCAAGGCTCAAGAGATAACTGAGAGCACAGAGTTGTCTTAATTTCTCAGGTGCTAAATTTCAGACCTGCAATGTTGTGTTCTGCAGTTTGTAATACTGTCCACAGGAAAGTTAGTACTTGGTATCATACAAAATTACTGTTTTCCCAGGTCTACCACAAAAATGTGCATCCCAAGTTCCCAGAAGGTGGGAAGATGTCCCAGTACCTGGATAACATGAAGATTGGAGATACTATTGATTTCAGAGGGCCAAATGGACTCCTTGTATACAAGGGAGCAGGTACTGTGACACAAAGGTGGGAGAGCAGAAGGGAGGAACTTGTACTGGTTATTTTCAGAGGTGTTTTATAAAACTCAACAACGTTGCAGAGAATCTGTTTTTTTTAAAGCGGAAAAGAGAAAATCCACCTTTTCTAGACTTGACCAAGAGCCTGTCAGAGTTGGTATGACAGGAAAGAGTACTTTGTGTTTACTTCGTGTAAGGAATAACTGATGATTGTCTCATTCCTCAGATAATATAATTATATCGGAAAAAATCGCTATTGCATTATATGACTGAGAAGTTTGCACTAGAAATCATATCTCAGTTATACATGTGGAAGGAGATGTTCCAGATGCTTCTTAAACAAGTGAGGTTGTGACCTAAAAGGCCCCCTGAGAATCTCTGTGCTGTTACTGAATAACCCACTGACTGAGAGCCAGCTCTGTTTTATAGTTAAACCAGGTCTGAGTTGACTGTGAGGAAATAAGCCCAGAGAAGTAATCCTCTTACAAGATGCAAGTGAAAGATTTTGCACTGATCTCAACTGAGAGGAGCTGTGCATTTAAATCTTATCTCAGGGTTATAAGTGCTCAGTGCTTCTCTGGGTCATGACCTTCTGTGGTCAGCAAGATATTGATGAATCTCTCCTATCTCCCAGGAAGTGAGGGATGTGTTTTACAGATGTTCCTTTCTGCTCTGCTTTGGCTGCTATAAAAAGTAGTACCTAGGAAAGCTTGGTGCTAGTTATGGATATTATAAGATTGGAATATGTCAAGTGCTTTTCTTATAGAATACTTTTCATGGGCTTTTCATTTGGCTTGGTCCTAGGAGATTAATTTAATTACAAACTGCCTCATTTTATGGTAGTTCTGAAGGAATGGTGTACCCAGGTGAACAGCAGAAATTGGCAAGGTCTTCTCATCACAAGATACAATAAGGGAGTCACTTGGCTGACTGTGAATTTCATGGGGATCTCATTAACTGGAAATTAATTACAATGATTAAAAACTTGATAAAACTGTAAGGCTGCAGTAATTTATTCCCATGGAACTTGTATCCGTCTTTGTTTGGAAGTTGATGTACCTATAGGTTTTAAATATTTCTTCTAGGTACGTTTCTTATCAAGCCTAATAAGAAGTCTGAAGCAGAGAAAAAGTTTGCAAAGCATCTTGGGATGATAGCTGGAGGAACAGGTAAAACTATTCTCATCATGTGGAATGTGTAGAGAATGAAAATGTCTTTATGGATGCATGTAAGGAGTATCACTGTAGCTTAGCAGAGTACTTGGATGATCTGTATTTCTTCTCTCTGGCAACATAGAGGTGTTCCAGTGGCTTGAGCTCAGTCCTGGGGGCTAGCAACATCAGGGTTTGAGTACTGATTTACCCTGTCACCTCAGAGAAGTTACTTCACCCCTTAGTGACAAAGAGTATTTCAGGGGAATGTCTGGAGGGTGAAATTACTGTATGTGACTGAGAATGATGAAGAGGAAAGCCCTGTATACAAGTACTGTGGTTTTGTTTTGAAACTATTTGTAGTGATAGAAACCCCCAATGTCTGCTTTTGATGTGGATTAGACATTCAGAGCTTTGTAGCCCGGTGCAAACCAAGCTCCCACTGAAGACTGAAGGAAGGTAGCATTAATGTTGAAACTGTAGCCATAGAAAGAAATACCATTTTGTAACCACTTTGTTTTTTAACAGGAATAACTCCTATGTTGCAGCTGATTCGTCAGATCACAAATGATCCAAAGGACTCCACAAAATGTTACCTTCTTTTTGCCAATCAGGTGAATATTCTGACCCATCTTTTTGTTCTTCTTTAGTAGCTTACTTTTTTTTGTTGGCCTCTGAGCTGTTTAAACTGATGGCACGTGTTCCATGCTCTTCCAGTGTCTTTGGGTTTGCATTTTCATCCAGCCTGAGAAAATACTATCTGAGCACATTTAAAAATGATTAGTGTAGGGAAGAGCAGGAAATGCTTACAATGTAAGTTATTAACATATTGTCCTGGGTGGACATTATTTAAGAGTGAGTAACTGAAATCAAATATTATCCTTAAGGCCCTTTATAAATACTTGCATTATGCTGTCACAGATTTCCATGATTTTATTTGTTTTGAAGGTACCTTCTCATAGTCTCACTTAGTTCCTATATTAGGGAATAAATTCCATGATCCTCTACTCATCTTAGTCCTTCACAGATTTCAAGGCAACAGGATTTGTTTCTGCTAATCTGTTTGTACAGTTAGCCTTCACCATGCTGGTCCAGGGCCATATTTGCCAGGATCAGAGACAAATCCAGCTCCTTGTGATTTTAGCCTGGATTAAAAAGCTGGTCAGATTGCTGTATTTAAGACTGTGTTTAGGTGGCTAATAAGTCTCACAGTTTGTTTTTCTTAATCTGAATTTACAGAAGCCTGTAATGATAACAGCTATCATGGGAGAGGGTAAAGCCAAATAACTTGCTTGGTTTGCATAAGTTACCATTGCGTTTGTCTGGAATGCCAGATGAGCTCACGCCCGAGGGCTCTTGGGATGGTTTGGAGCTAAACAGCAGTCTCATTTTGCAGACAGAAAGTGACATATTGCTGAGAGCTGAGCTGGAAGACATTGCAAAGAGGCATCCTGAGCAGTTTGTGCTGTGGTACACACTGGACAGACCTCCACAAGGTAGGCTGGGACACATGGAAGTGCCTTTGCTCGTTGCTGTCCAACAGGCAGAGCTTCATTCTTGTTCCAGGGGGCATTAGGATAATATCAAGTCTTCTTGTTTTACTCTTTGAAACAGTACATACATGCCCCAGCTCCTCAGAAAAAACCTTATCACAAGCCCTGTTTTCAAAAGTGATCTAAGCCAAGTGGGCCTGTAGAAAGTGTGAAGTAAAAGTTAACTCCTCTTGTATCAGATGTTATTCAGTGGATCTTTTCATGTGTTTCAGGATGTGCCTGCTTTTGGGACTTTTCAGCAAAAGTTCAGCTGTTTTGGGCTATCTCCAACACCAGTTTACATTAGCATTTTGTTGGCATTAAATTGCTTAATACCTGTAAATAATACATGCCTATCTTTATTATTCAGCAGTTCTAGATTAGTTTCTGGTGAAACACAGCTCCATGTATAGATGTTAAGGCGTTAACTATGGACTGGTGTAGGGGTTGAACTCTGCTGTATTTCCTTTGAAACTTGGGTATTCCTGCTTGCCAATGTAAGTGATCTGAGTGTTTATTTAAGGGACACAAGAGCCAAACTGAGTCACATCAAAGTTCTGTACCTGTTGTCTGCAATTACCACGAGTAGGTGGCCAGAGAAGAGGCATCAGCAGGCCTTGATACTCTTCCAGTCTTTAATATTTCTGTTTTGAACCAAATGTGTCTCTAGATACAGTAACCCTCAGCAGACTGCATTTGTCAAAACAAAGTGTCTCCCTTGTGTGTTTTGACAGTGGTTCCATAGGAATAGCACTTTCTGTGGAGATGGGCTTCCTTTGGTTTCCATTTGCCTCTTAATTCTCATGTTGGCAGAGAGTGTGACTAAGCCTTCACTTACTAGCTTTACAGACCTCTGTCAATCATCTCTGCCACCACATCTCCTCTAGACTGAAGACTGCTGACCTTCCCACACAGCAGTGATTACATATCTTTGCTCATCTGTGTCCTCTCAGCCTCTTCCTTTTTATTCTTACCTCCTCGTTTCTTTTAAATCTATTATTTGTTCGCAGACTTGCATGCCTTATCCACGTGCTTGTTGTCCCTGTGGAAGGGGACCACTAGTTTTAAGCTCAGTGAGAAATGTAACCCTCTCCTGGCTCACAGTGGTGGTGGCATAACTTTGCTGATTCTTCAGCTACTTTGTGAATACAACATGCACTTTAAAAAGCCTTCAGACTGTACAGAGTTTCAAACTAATAATTTAATTTCTTTGTTTCAGATTGGAAGTACAGTTCTGGCTTTGTCACAGCAGACATGATTAAAGCCCACCTCCCTCCCCCCGATAGTGAGACCCTCATTCTCATGTGTGGGCCATCACCAATGATTCAGTTGGCCTGTGAGCCCAACCTGGACAAGCTTGGCTATCCCAAGAGCAGTACATTTGCTTATTAACACCCATCTGATACTTTTTTGTAAGTACTGTGTGTTTTCCTCCAGGAACAACTGATACATAACTGTGTGGTATTTCTTTTTTGTGTGTGTGTTTGTTTTTAACCCCTGACTGTAATTTCTGTGGTTTATAACTTCATAATTACCTTTGATTGTTTTAATACTAAGAAGTTGAGAATGTGTCTTGAGCTGTGTGGAAGTAACTTAGCTTAACCTCTTAAGTTAGTGTGAAACATGAATTCTGAGGAAAGGAAAAAAGTGTAATCAGAGAGGTAGAAGAGAGATAAACCCACTTATTTCTTAACATGGGTTATAGAGCTGGTGTAGGATCACTTGACTGCTCTATAGGTAATTCATTTAATGAATCCTGGGGAAGGAGAGGAAAAAACACAGTTTTTTTTTATTTTGTTTGTTTGGGTTTTTTAATGCTGTTTTACAACCCTTTATGGGGGACTAAGAAAGAAGTCACAGCCTGCTGCTGAAAAGGTGAACAGAATTTGGGTCACGTGCAAGTTACTTGTTATTGTAACAAATTCTCCTTAGTGTGAATTTTATCTGGGAGGATTATATGCCTTCATGTTGTCTTCTAACAGCCTTAGCTAACAAAGCACTGCCAAGTGATGTAGCTTCATTTGCATGTCATTCTCTTAGTGTTTGCTGAGAAATTTTCTTTGCTTACAAGAAATCAGGGCTGCTTTTTGCCCAGTTTAAACTATGCTGAGTCGATCTCACACTTGGCTACTGCTTCATCTTAGTGTTTTTACCACTTAGCACTGAATTTTCAGCCTTCAATACCTGAGGGTACTGCATGTTCATTTTCAGGAATTAGTTCACACTACATTTGGTTTAGGGTCTGACAATCTTCAGCAGCTAATATGTATGTTTAGTAAGTATTTTTATTCATCTAAAGCAAACCCAAAGGAATTTACTCATTTAAAATTGACATAGGGGGTTTGTACTTTATCAGCTGCATTTGTAGCAATAGTGCAAGGAAAGACATGGAGATTCAGACTGGGATTCTGTCCCTCATGAGAGATCAGCTACTTGTGTTAAATCATTCCACAGTCAAGAAGAGATAAAGGAACATCCAAGATTTATTCATGACAGTCAAAAAAATAAGCATTTATACCAGGGTTATGCTAATTAGGATTTCTTACTACTTATATTTAAAAAAAAAATCAATACTTTTGTAGACTGACTATTCACAGCCAAGTTAGCACAACAACACACTGATTTATAAATACCGCTTGGAAAGATGTGAAAATCTGTTTGGAATATCCTAGTGCTACTAAGTCTGCCTCTGCTGGAGCAGCCTATCCCATTTGCAGTACTGTAATTAGTCTACTGGCTAATTAAGCTGGCAATGTATTTCAAACACCCATGGTACCTGATCTGCTCACTAGTACTGACTGCATTGCCAGACTGGTACATTTAATACCTTATATTAAATATTTGTAGTTTGTTGATGTGTAGACTGACTTCTTGTTCTTCTGGATTTTCAGTTATCTTTTCATTTTTCACTGATTGACAAGAATTTGCTTCTTAAATCTGACCATGAGTGAGGAGCAGGGTATAGGTCACCTTCAAAAAGTGCCACTGGTAGTATTCAAAGAGCCCTTGCTGCATTCTTTGGACAATACTGCAGATTTCCCTCTTAGTTGGAAGGCTTGTGGCCCTTAGGCTATGTTGGTATATACACCCTGCAGCCAGCAAGGAGAGAGTCATGCAAACCAGACAGATACAAGTATTTTCCTTACAACTCGGTAGATTTTTGTCTGGTGTTTCCCTGTTTACTACCATAGCTTGTTAATAGCTCATTAATACAGGAGATGCAAATAGAAACAGATGCCACAAGTACTGCTGTAAAGGAGATAGCTTCATCTTCAAGGAGCCCCTCAAGTAGTGAGAAGCTGTATTTCCCTCTGCTGCAGTCATGTCTAGCTCAGCAGAATAGCAACCGATCTATTTTGTCAGGTGTTGTGAAGGAATAATTTGTGTTTTATTATGGTACTTTTCTGGTAGTCTCGGAGTTACAGTTTTCTGCTGTGGTTGTTCAGCATCTTTTTGTGTCAGGTAAAGATTGTCATCCTCCTGATAAGATCAAGGGCTTGATGGACAGCATTTTGTTCCATCTTTCCCATTCTACACTGCAGTGACTTAGATAAAAGAGGGCAGGACATGTGCTAGTGAAAGACATGAGAGATTAAAATGCTTTATAGGAACCAGTCTGGTAAGACCAGACTCTGCTGCACTAACCAGCATCCATCTGCATTTCCAGGTACCTCTGCTGGTAGCCCACATGGTATAATAGTGTATTAATGATTCCTGCATTACAAGTTAATTATAAAAATAAAAAATTACAAAAGGTCTTTCATATAACAGTACACAAACATACCATGTAAAAGATGACTGAATAAAAGGGTAAAAAAAACATGTTGCCAGTCTTGGCTTTCTAGACTCTGGCTGTGAGTCCCATTCTTCTCCCAACACCTATTTCATATCACACATGGAAAAACAGCACAGAGGAGAGTTACCTCTAATGTGTGGCTACATTAAATGCTACTTGGTAAGTCACAGTAGCAGAAAAGAGGTAAAGCTTTCCTGCACCACAGCATCCAGCTGCTCCTGGCCGCTCCTGACAGGCACGAGGTATGAGTAGTGTTCTTGGTCATGCTGCAACATCATCTCCAGTCTTCAAAGGCAGGTGTTAAAAACTTGCTGTCATTCAGCATCTCATCCTGGCTTAGCAGGGTCTGAAAAGATAGGATGGGAAGGAGCTGAGTGTGTTCAGTTAGAGGCCTTGTAGCTACAGAGACCCAGCTGTAATGAGATCAGGCTCACGACAGAGGGGGTTAGAGCTGCATACAGTTCAAAGGAACTCCGTGAATACAGCTTTGTATGAACTTTTTTGCTTGAGGAAATCCTTAGAGATTTTGTGTGTGGCATGTAACTTAAAAACTATGTTACATAATTCATCATTATATCTTTCAGTCCCTTATTTTTATTTTTTAATAGATTAGCCTCTGTGGAGTGAGGAATTGATAATGAGGGGTTTTTTTTGTTTGTTTTCCATGGAGCTGTAGCTCATGTACATTTTCAAGACTGTTCCTCATTCCTAGCCCTTGCTGTGACCGAGGCATTTGGTGGTGCATAAACTTTGAAGAATTGTTTTCATTTAAGGGGATGGATATTTGTCATTGTGTTAAAGAGATGGCAGAGTTCATGAAAACTTAAATAGGCCTAAATGAAACTTAATTTCTAGAGAAATTTAAAAGCAGGTTTGTTGGTTTTTTTTGACCAAATGTCCAGCCAGGCTCTAAGGAGGTATTTAACAAGAATAGTGACACACTTATTTTTAAGTACCACCATGAATGACCAACTTTCACTGAATTGTAGCAGAAGACATTTGTGACTTAGGAACAAGAAGGAAATGGGTACGTACCGTGAGCTGACTTATGCCTTGAGAAAGAGCCCCTATTTGCATTACTGTGCCTTCTGAATGTTCCATCTGTAAAAGCATTCAGGAACTAGTTCAAATCAGACAGCATGGGCAATTTTATTCACTCTACATGCATCTTTGGGAGGTATCTGTGCCTGGACAAATGAAGTTGTGATAAGTTTAAAAGCTGATTTCTGCACATTCACAAAACCGCCTCCATGCTACAAGGTATGTGAAAATGTACTTAACAATAGGAAGAGTGAATTCTGGTTAAGAAAGATTGATTCCCTGAAACTTGGGCTCTATTTCACAGAAGAAAAGAATAAGCTTAACTGATATTATCAATGAAAAGTAGTATTTTCCAGATGATCTAACACTGCTTATACAACTGGTGGGCTTCTTTCACAGGCAAGAAAGTAAGAGTCCTTGATAATACAGTTCCACCTTTTTTTTACATAAAAAACATTAAAAGTTCCAGGGCATTGTGATTTCACAGCATGACCACATGGTCAGAAGTTATGTTTAAGTGAAAGACCATGCTCCTACAGAAAAATCCAGTATTTCTGGGATGCTTGAGCAACTGCATAGGGCAAGTTCTTGGCTCAAAGTTAATGCATTTAGTGTGGACAGCCACACTAAATGACAGTCACGATTTGGTATTCTCCCTCTTTAGGAACAGTACTTTACTTTACTGAGGTGAAAAAGACAATGGTTAGATAATGAACACAAATGAGATGTTAGATGCACTAAACCATGCAAATGAAAAAAATACCTTCACAGTTAGTCTTTTCAATCTTGTGACCATTCTCTTATCAGGCTTAAAATGTTTTTTTACCCCAGCTGCCTCTGTCTGGCTCTTGTGTGTTGCCAAAGTTCACACAAGGCTCCAGGAGCTCCATTTTTCAGGGTTTACATCCCTTTACACAACAGCAAAGTTGAAATGAAATTTGATGGTTTTTAGTCTTCATCACTTGTCTGTATGATGTCTAGAGCATTTCATCCACATGATCACTACTACATAACAAAAATGAATTATTTAAGTATTGGTTTATTAATAGTCTTGTTCATTATTGATGCATTGTTTTCACATATAATGTCTAAGCAGAACTACTCCCCCGTGTACACAATGAAAGAAAAATTCACTTGGATTCTCTAATTAATGTCTGTTAAAAAATACAATCCAGTTGTACTTTAATATAACTTGATAGCTTTGTACAAATTTGTCCAGATGAATTTACCACATTAAAAATCACCCCATAAAGATAATGAAAAAAATAGTCTGCCACACTGAGGTTATGAAAGCCGGAAGTACAAAAGTCTTGTGTTTACTGCAACCTCCCCCTTAGCTAATGTCAAAATACATTGATCTTCGTAGTGTAAAGGTGTCATAGTCCTGAAAAAGGGCTTGAAGATGGAGGAGTTTATTATGATGGTGATTAAAAAAATATAACCTGACGTTCTTAGTAGAGAACTCTTTCCAGTGTCCATAGCCAATACTTTCTCAGTAAGTTCATGCAGATGTAGCAAATTGTTACAGGCTAATGTTTGGTTATTTGCAAGCTCTGGAATGCATGGAGAGGGTGAGATGAGAATGGCATCAGTCTGTCTGTCCCACCTGATCCAGTTCCCTATCAGTGAAAGGACTAAGTCCTTTGTATCCACCATAGTTTTTCGGAGTACCATTGGTAGCAGTGGGGTTTGTATCCATAGGACAAATGTAGTCTGTTGATTCATCAAACTTCTTTTTTCTTAAATTTCCAAAATGTGAAAATCCAAGTTTCTTTGGCTAAAATAAGAAAACAAAAGTAGTTTTGAATAAGACAAGTAAGGCTGTTCTTTAAACATTCAAAGTCCTCCCCTTTTGCATTTACTGCTCTATATCCATTTACTGCTATATGGTCATTCAGGTACATAGATTCTGAACTAAATACATTTGTTTTCAAATTGGGAATTACAGTTGATATTAAATGCATTTATATAATGTCCCTTCTAAGAAAAGAGAGAATGGATTGCAAGCTCATTTAAACAGACACTAATTAAAAGCTTTGGTATGTAGAATTAAGGAAAATGTAACCCTCCTTCTAGGACTGACCTCTCCCTGTCCATGTTTGTCCCTTATCTTCTTTATAAGACAGGGTGGAGAGTCTGACATTCTGAAATGGCTCCTTTTGACAGCAATACATACCCGAACTTTGGCAGTGGTGGTCAGAGGTGTGTATGCTGCTGACTCCATTATTTCTCTTTTTTCTTGCTGTGCCTCTGGTCCAATTAGTACATTAAAATTGGTGGTGAGGTGGCGGCGCAGGAGGGTCTTTTGAGGTGGGATGTTGAGCAGCATGGCCAGTGTGTCACCATTGAAGCGAGGTTCAAGGATCTATTAAAAAGGGCAGGGTATTTATTTTTTATATGGTTAAGTATTTGCAATAGTAAACTATTAGGGTGCTTAGTGAGAGTGAGGAATTCTCTGATAAGCCATCTGTCCACATTAGACCTTTTATAGCTCACTTATGATACTCACTAGGGTTTGAATGGGAAATACATGAAAAGAGCAGTAAGAAATGCTGAGCATGATCAGTCAAATACGTATTTATATTTATTATCAAACTATACATTTGTTTGGATTGAATGAGTTTGTTTTCAGAATTTTCTGCTCTATGCAGAGTATAAACTTAGAAGAAATTGTAATAAGATTATTTCATTTTGGCAGAAAATTCTACAAGAGTAGAATCCTGGTATTTCAGAACTCTGACTTTACTAAGCTGCAAATAGTTCTGAATTGAAAAAAAAGTCATTCCTGATGGCTGGCAAGACTGCTGTGAGTTCAGGACAGTTATTTACCATGGCTCAGAGTTCTGGTAAAACCACTCAAAGATACTCAGTGATGTCTTATCAGTAAGTCACTTTCTTATAGCACAGTTCAGGTATTTTTATGTACAGCTGTCAAACACTTGTGCGCACTCAGCTTTGACTATAAAAAATGTTTGAGCAGCGCCTTTTCTATTTTGTTTTCCTTTGTAAAATCAAGCTGCGTGGATCAGATAAAGAGGCTCCTTAGAAGGCCTGATCATGCTATTGTATTGCAGATTCGTTTCCTCCTGCTTGCTGAACATCAGATAAAGGATGTTTGCTATTACAGTTTTTAGTAGATATCAGTAAGACACTAAGTTCTTACAATCAGGCCCCCGTGCACTCCGCTTCCTCGAAGGTTTGGTGCGTATTCTGCCAGATCGACTGATCTGAGCCATTCCATCACTCTGTGGTTGGACCACTGAACCACGTCAGAAGGTGACACGTTACTCTGTTGAGGTAACAAGAAAAGGTGATGACATGACAGTCTGGGTGGTCTGAACGTGCACAGTGTGCATCTTCACTTCAGATAAATACATCCTTCCTCCTCCTCCCTGCAGTTCTTCCCTGACTAAGGCATTGTTTCTGTTAGGCAGCCTCTGACAAGTGGCAGGTCTAGTCTAGTCCAGTTGAAATCCCATCAAGTAGTGTAGCAGTACAGATTACAGGTATAAAACCAAACCATTTTGAGAACACTGTTATTGACAGTGTAAATACTAAGAGAGTAAGATATGCTGACCAGGTAAGACAAAAACCTTACAGATTTTGAGAGTTAAAAATTAGAACAGGCAAAGAAAAATATTTCAAATTATTCTCTTGAAAGCTGAATTAACTTCTTTAAACTATGGAAATAATTTCTAAGGAGACATGCATAAGATTCAACTCATAAGTGACTCAAACAGTTAAGGAATGAGTGAGGAGTGATTTTTATAATCAATGAGTACATATTACATTCCAGAGCTGGAAAGCAGCATAACTACTGCTTTAGGGGCAATTTCCTAGTAGCAATGATTCTATTTTATCATTGTACACTGTCAGCTTTCTATGCCCTTTGGCTGGGACCAGGTAGTTAGGTTTGCTTAAATTAATTTGGACATTCTTTTACCTCCTCAACTGGTCTCCTGCGTAGACAGTGGGGGTTAAAATTGTTGACATGCAGCACATGAATGGCACATTTAATGCTCAGATGATGCAACTGACTGGTGACTTTCAGAAAGAGAAGGTCGTTCTGTGAAGGAGAAAGCCTTTTAGGTGGCACAGAAAACATACCAAAACAGGTACACTTTCCCCAAGAAGAAATATGT
The DNA here is from genome assembly GCA_013396655.1 of Campylorhamphus procurvoides. Classification (NCBI taxonomy): domain Eukaryota; kingdom Metazoa; phylum Chordata; class Aves; order Passeriformes; family Dendrocolaptidae; genus Campylorhamphus; species Campylorhamphus procurvoides. Next base: position 32,568 of record WBMV01003348.1, read on the forward strand.
TAAACTCACTGTAATTTTTATAAAACTACATAGTAAGTGTGCTTTAAGTAAAATGACAGTTTATATTTTCAAAAAGGGTTTTAGGGTGAAGGTTTAGGGAGGCAGGAGGGTGAATGTTCTGTTGTTGCTGTTTTTTTAAAACACTGCACCATAACAAGACCTGGCTAAAAAAATGAAGACAGGAATGTAGCCTATTAATCAAATCCAGGCTCATGGGCAGTTTTAAAATATTTGGACTGTTTCTGACCTGGCTGACATCCTGCTGGCAGGTAGGATCATCACAGCTAGCAGCATGAAACAGTAGGGACTGTGCTCCTCTAATAAAGGCTCCTTAGGCAGCTGCACTTTCAGTAACAGTTAAATTACACATTCTTTTCATAGCACAGTTAAAAAAACCCAAACCCCAAAAATTTAATTATCCAGATCTGGGCAGGGCAGTGGGAAGAAGGCACTGTGTCTGTATGTAGTACATGGTGTGTTGTCAAGAGTTGTACAAATTCCTGGATTTGCTGCTTTTGGTTTACTGAATGTTGTTGCTAACTTGGCATGGAGAACAATGTGCTGTGGAAGTCACATGTAAAACAGGCCATTTTGCCTTTAATCATGGTGTGATAGTGAAGCAAGGGCTTTGCAGAAGTTGGCTGTAACATATGACTTATTTTATGTACCTTAGAAACAGTAGTCAGGCACTAGGGCAGCACCAATCAGATACTTAGCGGCACTAGTTCTGCCTCGCAAAAATTCTTTAGCTGCTCACATTCAAAGGAAAATTGTTTAACATTTTGCTCATTCTGAAGTTAAATTTGGTTTAACTGAAGAAAAAGGATTGTAGCTTACCACAGTTAGGTACTGCAACATCCTCCCATCAACTCTGGATTCATGAAATTGGTCTTTGTACTGTGGTAAGCCAATATCATCGAGCCATCCTGCAGATAAGTGAGCAAGAGGGAACCAAATCCATATCAGTGAGAAAGAAGCTCCTTCTCCGTTTTTGTCTAGTCTGGCCTCTTTCTAGGCATTCAGGTAGCTCATTCTATTTATTCCCCTTTCCAAAGGACATCCTCTTGCTAGTAATCTTAAAGCCATTCCAAACAGCCTTGTCCATACTACCCCTGTGATACTTAACATGCAGTCTGCAGCATAACATAGCTCTTGCTAGATTGAGCAGCCCTGTTTTCTTCCCTGCAATCTGACACTTTCCCATGGAAGATCATACTGTAAGCTGCATATTTGGATGTCAAGAACAACACAAAAACATCTCAATTCTACCATGGTGAAACTTAGTGCTTTTTAAAGGATGCCTGGTAACTGCTTAAATAGGTATCAGGCATCCCAGTTGTAGCAGGGAGCGGAAATTCCTTTCCAGACAATTCCATGAGAGTTCAAACACTTACGCGTCACCCAGATATGATCGAGTTGTGCAGACTTCTCATCTTGTTTTGCATTTATTGACTTAATGGCCAAAACTAATTTCTTCCTGTGCAGTGGATGCTTTATTCCCATTTCCTGCAACAATAACCATTAACAAAGAGTTTGCCTCTGGCTCTTTTCATTGCTGAGGTACCTACAAAAATTGATCTTGTGCATTTCGGAGAGGTAGAACTGCCACTGGTTTGAAGAGGCCTGGTTATAGAGCCAACAGTATGGCTGCTTGAGCCAAATAGGGACAGATGATTACCTTTTCCATGTCCTGAGGTGTCGCAGTTAGCAGCGTGTGGCCCGACGTCACCCACTGCCGTGCAAAAATGACGTACTGGCCAAGCCCAAAGTCCTCAAGCCAGTTACAAACTCTTTCAGTGCTCCACTGAGCAAACGGAGCATTGTAGTCACTGAAAAGTACAAGAAACATTGGAAAAAATCTTAAAGAATGAATGTTCATGTTGGAAAGCTTGTTGTGTGTCAGAGGCAGCCCTGCAGGGAAGCTGTTGCTGTGCTATGCCCTGGGCAGCAAGAAGAGCTGTCCCCATGTCCTGTTAATTTGGCTGCCCAGCCACGAGTTGTGGGTGGCTGGAGGGGTGGGATAAGAGTTTCCCATGTTCTTCTTGAAAACAGGAAAAACTGAATTGCCAAATTCATCATCATTATGCAGATGTTCTCACAGAAGATGGGAAATCTCCTTATTCTGTGACAAGGTGAAGTTTTTGACACTCCACCAAGGACTGAGTGCTGCAACCTGCAGCTGCAGGAGTGTAGACAGGGAAGCTTCTCAGGATACATTTGCTACCAAAGAAATTCTTTCCACTCCTTGTGAAATTCCACATGTAGTGAAAAATGTATTTCACAAGAGGAGGGTTTGGCTGCTCAGCCCATTTAACAGCAGCAGACAATGTGCTGTGTAAGGTGAAGAAGGAGCCATTACCTCTTCTGGCCTTTGGTGTCCTTGGATCGGGATAGCCGAGGCCCAGCTGTTGCACGGAGACCCCCTCTTCGGAACTCTGCCAATCCCAGGTCGTCTGCAGGGAAGTTACCTGACTGAGTTCTTCTGATTCTTGCAAGACAAGAGTGCCATGACAGTACTATTAGCCTGTGTCAGAGGACGTTGGTGCTTATGGAAACTGCAATGACAACTAGAGGCTCTATTAACCTTCCTGTAAGCCACAAATGCCAAATTCCAGTGGTAGCTGAAGAAGTTCCAGCCGATGCAGTCTAGACCTAACTCTGGGGGGGGAAAAAAAGAGCTCCACAGAGCAGCCATAACCCTTCAATCCAATTAATAATCCAGACTTGGAAAGGGCTGCTGTTTCTGCAGCAGATTGAGTGAGCACAGTACAACTCAGTCCCCCTGCTTTTAGTTCCTTCTGTTTTCCCTCATTTTTTTTTATCTGATGCCTTCTGTAATGAACAACTTACTATCATTTAGTTTTTTGTGGCTAATGAAACTGCTGGCATGCTAAATTAATAGCTTTAAGATGACAACAGTGTTGTATTTCTTTCACCAGCATAACTCTGTGAACACTCCCATCCATTTTTCTACACCCCCGTGTGCACAGAGACACACCTGTGCAATCCCAGAGCTGCTTTCCCTCCTTTTCCTGAATTTCAGTTTATTCTTACTGGAGATAATTGTAGCTTTTGCTGGGAATTAGATTCATTCTCAGCTGAAATGTCTTGACAGTGAATTAAAAAAATGACCTTACTTTCCCCAGATTTTCCTGATGCCTTTTGGACTCTTTCTGTTTTCTGGAGACCATGGAGATTGTGGACCTGAATCCGTTCTTGAAGAGAGAGGTGAAAGGTCATCTGAGACTACTGTACCATCCATGTTCTCTGTTTCTCCTGGGTTAAAAACAGTATTACAGTCACATTTTATACTAATTGTTGAGAAAGTTTTTGTCTGGGAGACTGATGTTTTAATGCAGATCATAATAAAAAAGTACAGATACCTAAAAAATTGTTTGTGTATTAAAAAAAACAACAAACATGCTCAAAAGGTGAAAAAACCCACCAGCTGTACATTTGATAAAAAAAAAGAAAATAATAAAGCATTGGGTAAAATAGTATTGTTGTCTCAGTTATTTGCATTTAACTACATTTTAATTCATTTAAGGTCTTTAGACTTTTGCCTTGCCTGCTCTTAATACCACAACTCCTCCATTGAAATCAGTGGGAACTTTTCTGACTTCACTGAAAACAGAATGAAGCCAGGAAAAAGTGTCTTAAATCCCATCTGAATGCCACTACAGCAAAAGCTGTTACTTCATTTCAGTACTGCATGTAAGGAATTCAGACTGGATGGCCCACTCAGTGTTAGTATTTCATAGAGAAGGGGGGGGGGGGGAAGAAAGGAAAAAAGAGTAAGCAGCAAAATTGGTATTAAAGTTGCATCTTGTTTGGATACAGTACCTAGCACTGGTGCACTGACACTCCTGATGCGATCTTCAGTCATCCCAAGAAGCAGAAAGCCAGATGAAGAAGCAAAGAAGATATAAAATACCAGCAAAATAAAGTTACAGAAGAGCAAAGTAGTAAGCTAAGCATTAAAAGCAGAAATAAAAAGAAAAGAAGCAGCTATGCTTGACATGAAAGTGAATATGCATTGGTGTGCACAAGCCCCAAGGATTCAGTACAGATCATCTTGAACAGAGAGGGATGATCAATTATCTGTTTTGGAGGTTTTTTAACTATTCTTAGCCAGTTTAAACACATTAAGCATATACTACAGAGCTCCACAAAGCCTGCAGAGTATCTGAAATGAAGCAATGTCTAAGATCACATCAAATTCCTCTGAAACACAGAGTTGATGGTATAAGGAGTTTACTGCACATGCAAGAAACAAACCAATCTGCATAAAAAATTCTCTTGACTCAGTGTTTTTCAGAAGCCATTGCTTGTTTATAGAAAAAGAACATTTTCCTTTACAAGCACACCCATCCTTGGATAATCCTGCAGCTATAGACATAACAGCATGGCTGGTGCCATTGCCTACAATGTTGCAATCACAGAAAAACCCTTTATAAAACCCCTCAACAACCACAACCTATTGCAATCTTGAAACTAGAGTACCCTAGAAGCTTTTGGGACCATGAGGTCTTAAAATAAACCAACCCCCACCAGGCAAACAAAAAACCCCCACATTACTTTTAAACTGTAGAAACACACACAGAATCACAAAGGATACTCTTGTGCCTGAGCTTCCCAAGCCCTTTAGTCCTTGGCAAATACCTAGTTTTGTGCCTCACTGTAACATTTTTTGTCAACAAATCCATGCTTAAGGTGTTACTGAAAAGAAATTAATACAGACTTCCACAGGGCTCTGGTTGTGGAATAACGATATATTTGTAGTCCCAAAATCCATGGATGTTTCTCTGCATGTAGCAACTTAAAATTTTCACTTGTGGGTCCCTACAAGCTACAGCAACCCACAGTGCTGAGTACAAGGTGCCAGCTGTATTGTAAAGTTTCACTCACTAAAATGCAGTGGGAGAGCAAGGAATGGGTTTGCTTTATTGAATACACCAATCTAGTGTACAGTTTTTTAAAGCATGAATGATGTATTTGGCTGTGCATTTTTGTTTGCTTGCTTGTTTTTAAGGAAACAGATCAAGTCAAGCACTGGAATCATATTTGGGAAAAACACATTGCTTATTCATATTGTGAATATGCCTGCCTTTCTTCAAGTTCTGATTTTCAGTTAGTGATTTGTTGACTTTCACAAGACACTTTCCACAGTCTCCAAAACCCTTATCTCTTCATTACTTAAGCTATCAATGATTTCAGCAGATTCTCCTGTCAAGTGCAACAGAAAAGAACTCTCTAACTTAAAGCCCATCCTTTACTCTCCGGCAAGCTAATTGTTGGTACACTATTAAAAAAACTGTAGCAGACCATGAACATCATAGTCCATTGTCCTGGCACAGAGATTACATGCCATGCTCCCTCAGAGTTTGCTTTCCCCCTCCCCACAGCCGTCTCAGGGAGATGTGGGTACATACTCAGGCCCGGGCCGCCGTTGTCCTCACTGTCGCTCATGCCACATCCATCGGGAGAGTGATACGTGCCCTGCTCTCCGTTCTGTAAGGGGCGGGGCAGCTTTCCTGGCAAGGTTTGGTACTTGCTGCCTTTCACAACTGGCTTGCTCTGGTGGTTTTTTTTAAAGAGGAAAAAATACAAAAATCAAATCACTCACAGCATTTGCAACCCAGCACACAACATTTTCAAAGTTGGGAAAAATAATTTGAAGGTCGTGGTTCAAAATGACTCCACACTCCCTCCATGTTCCTGCTTGCAGGTAACTCAACTTAAACCCAACAGTTTCTTAGCTAAGACACAGCCTTGTCGTCCCTCATCTGCTCCTCCCACTTTAGCCACACTGGATTGCATTAAAATACATGTTGAATATTGCCTGTTCTTGTCATTAGAACTTTTCTGGCTCTCTTCTTTTCCAGGATCCTGCCACTGTATAATGACCTGGTCCTTCCAAGGTCAACTTTGAGAGCCAAAAGATGCTTTTAATTACTTCTCACACCAGTTTTTGCTCTGTCAATTCCTTCCCCCCCCAACTTATTTTTCCCCAGACTGTCTCTGTTTCTGCCTCACAGTTTTATCTTCCTGGAATTTGAGCCAAAAAGTATTTATATACCTCAAGTTTTCTCAAATATATTTCCCAGCACCATTAATAACAGTAATCAACGACAAAATTAGGGTACAGAAATTTAACATTTGTAAGGACTGAGATCTCTTTGCACAGACAAAATTACAAGCGTGAAGTTTTCTTAAAAAAATAATTACCGCTAAAGATACAGTTGCCAAATACTGAAAGGCAATGGTACACAGGCTTTGCTGAAAATAGAGTAACTCTTAATTTTCCTTGCATTCAAGTGATCATCTGCTTGGGGATCTTGCTCCTTGTACAAAGGTAGATGAGAACACGCCTATAAATCTGATAGTTTTGAGCTTAACAAGATACCTTTCCAGGCAAAGCATGTGTTTCACAGAGGTATTTGCCTACAGTTTTGGAAATGGCATGTTGGGACTTCTTCAATTCAAATGAAGAAGATGGATGAGTCATCACTGGGCAAAAATATATCCCAGACCTGTCAACACTATAGGACAGAGATGCTTTTTGAGGAAACCTGCAACTCCAATTGACGTCAGTGGGAGTGGTGTACATTCAACATGTGTTTTGGAATAAACTCGTACTGGTCAATGGTTCTGTATCAAGATAGGGGTTTCAAAGGAAAACTCTGTACTGATAATATGCAAATCAAATTTAGTACCCAGGAATATACAGTATGCTCCTTTTTAGTAACCCCATTCTAACAAAATTGGTTTAAGATATTGTCTGTGACAGGATGATATGTTAAATAATGAGATAACCACTGCTTTTATCTGTTCTTATTTCAAAGCCTAGAGGGATCTTTGGATACTACAACTGCAGGCCAGATTGCTCAGTTCCTGCTCTTTTTTGGCAACTGCAGGACTACATCCCAACTTAAAATTTGTATGAGTACAGAAATTGTTTCTTATATCAGCACTGTATTTTATGAAATTCACTGACTTCAGCTTCTTATCTAACAAGTTTTAAATTAAAAAGAAAAAGAAAGATCTCCCTCTCAAATCTTTACCCCTCTTCTCAGTTTGTCAGCACTGGAACTGTGCAAACATTTTAAAAAGAAATGAATATAAAATGCAAACCCAGCCATACCATCAGAGCACATCACAACAGGGAATGGTTAGGAAAGGTTGCAGTTAATATACCTCTTGTTCTACAACAGGCTGTGCTGGTTTTCCATCTACATACTACGGAGTTTCAGGGAGGGCAATTTCAAAGTTTTATGGAAAAAAAGCAACAGACAAATGTTAGTATTAACATACATACATGGAACATCAATTGTAGTCTTATTACTGTAGTGATGCTGCTTAATGTATGGACAATATATTACAAGGATTCTTATCTCTTCATTTCATTTCAATCTGATTTTCAATACTAATCATGTTTATTCATTCTCCACTCTACAAAATTTGGGCACTGTTTAGGTTTTGTTGTGATCAAAGGAATTTTGCTGTTTTCAGGGTGGTCCTTACTTTAAGCTGGCAAGACAACAGCTGTTTAACAATTAGAACAATATGAAAACGACTGACATGAAATAACACACACAAATACTGTATGCACCCTGCTGACATCGTAAAGAGCTGTGGTAGAAATGAAGTGATAAAAATACCAGCACGGCTGGGTCAAGGACACCAATGTGGGTTATTATTTTATTATTATTATTATTGCTGGCAGAAATTGGAATTTGAGCTTTGTGCAAGGCAGAATAGCTGCAGTAAACAGTGCTGCTAGCACAGGTCCTCTTGGAATTAATGCAAGAAGTGAGTCAGCAAAACATGGTTTTTCAGCCTTAATTTTAGTTGTAACATTCACATTTAGCCACTCACTCATATGCACAAGGAGGTCTCAGTTATTTCACTAAGAGGCCTCATGCCTAAATTAGGGCACTCAATTTGAGTGCCTTGCTGAAAACGGGGCTGGGCTTGCTACAATTCTCTCATATCCTTGGTAGGTTTTGAATTCCTCTGTGGGCTCTGATTTCATGGATAGAGCAGATTCACAGCATAGATGTGTAGGTACAGCCTAATCACAGCATAAGACAGACAAATTAAGATTTTGAATTTAAGACAGGAGAATAATTTAAAGCTGTGAAAAGAAAACAGACCTTCATAAACTCTGCATGGAAGGAAATGTTAGTTCTGATCTGTCACACATGTATGACCACAATCAAATGAGTGCAACACAAATTTCACACATTTTATTTGGTCACTGTCATCTTCAGCAATTTAAGAAAAATTTAAAAGAAGGTAAGAACTAGAGTAATCATATTACTAGTACCTGGTTTAAGTGACATTACTGGGTGTGGGTCACCTAGTATTAAGTCTAAGTTGAGTACAGAAAGCATCAAGAACAGTCTCCAAAAACATAATTACAGGTGCAGAAAAATGCCAGTGAGCAAAATGACAAAACAAGACTCTGGACCACAATGTAACGAGACTTTGTAAATTGGAAAGTCTTTCTTCTGGAACGGAGTTAAAATCTTTGAAGTGATAACAGTGCTCCTGCTGGCTGAACTAAGGCAGCATCACCACCATCTTCAGGAATGCCATTTACAGCACAGGTCTAAGGGAGCAACACTCATGCAAACACTTCAAAAGGAATCCTCCGTGGAAATGCCCATTTCCACATTTAACTACTTTCAGGATTCGCTGCTTTAACATTTTTAGTGATTTGGAAGTAAAAATTATTTTAAATGCACCTATAAACAAAATAATACTGCAGTTCATGCGAATGTCTCATTATTTCTCATATTTCTCTTAAAGACTTTGGTCTCTTTCAGGGGAAAAACTGAATTTGAAGGTGTGTACATATGGGTGTGTCAGCCCATTTGTTTAATCTAAGCTCAGCAATGAGATGAAAAATATAACATACAATGGCAGTGGTGGCTAACATTACTATATGTGAAACAAAAAGAATACGTATACTTGATCTTTGTCTTTTAGCTGTGACACTAAACACCAGAAATTATGATTACAAATAAACCAACCTTTTCCAGGGATTCACTCTGCAAGTCTTCTAAACTGCTTGACTTTTTTTTCTGTGGAACCCTTAAGAAAATTGCAGGGGGGGAAAAAAAAAAGCAGCAGTTAATACAACATAGTATGTTTGTATATGCCATAAATGTCACATATGACAGCTGTATAGATCACATAATGTCTGCATATAATTAATAATTCAGAATTAAGAGATTAATTTCTTTTATTGCAATTTTAGTCTAAAAATTATGGTATTAGAAACTGCAGTAGCTGAGGTCAAGAACAGCAACAAGACATCCTGTGATCAACAATGAAAGGCAACAAGGCCCCATGTGCAGCTTCAAACCTTGTAGGTACAGATTGACTTTTTGGAAGTTCTTAACAGGCAAAAGGAAAAACCAACAACTCTTTTGAGCAATGGGCAACATGAAGGGATTTTTGAAAAGGAAAAATGTCTCACATTTCAACTAAAGTTTCTCATTCTTACCTATTTATGATTTCCAAAGGTTCTTCTTGTGGAGAGGTTAAATTAGTCACAGATACTGGAATGCTTCCACTTTAAAGAGAAATAAATTTTATAGCTTTAAGTACTACAGTATATTTATCTTGTGATATATAAAAGTGCTGATTTATTCCTGGAATTCAAACCTTATACAACTAAGTATCCCAAACCTCCATGGCAAACATTGCTTTCACAAGTACCCAAAAGTACAGCAAAGCCAAGATCAAGACAAGATGCCAACAGTTAAACAGTTTAAATTGTACAGATTTAGGACAACCCACATGAAACATGAGAAAGAAAGGTCTTGCCTGATTTCCATGGCTTTGTGTGGCACTGGAGGGAGCACAGCTTGTGGCAATTCTCCTGAGGAGGCCTGTGTGAAATACAAGAGCTTCAAAACAGTGATTCTGGTGCCTGATGATGAATCTACCATGTCCTTACCAAGAAGTATAAAAGTTCAGCCACGGCCAAACCCTCTACATTACTACAGAGAAACCAACATGAAAAAAAATCATATATATGGCAGAACTCGCTTCTAAACCATCTGTACTAAGTACCTCTGTTTTCAGTAATTCTCCTTGAGAATTATTCAAAAGATTCCACTTCCTTAAAGTTGTCTCAAGTTCCTCTTCAGTGCCACCAGGGACAGAAGAGCCTGCGAGCATAAAAGAGTAGAGGTAGAAAGGGAGAGAAACAGGCAAAACCCCCCAACATTTAGGACCATATCAGACAACTTAAATTCTTTGGTGTCTAAATTCCCCTTCAGTCTTTCTCTGAGGCATGTGATTTACCACCCCCTCTGCTCCCCAACCCTCCTTTGGTGTCGGGTTTACCAGAAAGCTGATTTATATTAGAGTAACAAATGTATCACACAGGTTTTTATTTCATTTGTTTTGCTGAGCATCACTGTTTTTTATTTACAGTGTAGTGAACATCTGTGCTAGTGTAAACTAACCCCATCATACTCCCTGTGGTACCAACTCAACAAGCCAGAGCATCATGGATTGCTCAGGCACACGAGTGCCTTCCCAAAAACAGGTTGCACAGGGGGATTGGTGCACTGGGATCTGTGCAACCACGATGTGGCCAAGGGTGGTGGACAGGAGCTTACAGCCACACCTTTGGATTTCCTTCCAGAACACTTGCAAGTGAGAGACTTATTTTTTTTTTTGTTTTCTTTCTTAATAAACATTCAGAGAGATTTACCCTATTCTTGTGTGTTAAACAGAAGCTTCCATTCTGCTCTACAGCCCTGGAAATACTGTTTGTTAATGTGATGAGGTGCAAGGAACAAAACTGTCCTTTCAGAAGGTCAAGTTTCCCAGACTAAAATCGGTAATGAAAAGTACAGTGGCAGCTTAAAATGAGATTGTCCTAAACCCCACTCTGCTTCCTGCAGCATAACAGAAATGGGACAAATATTTTTCCATAGATTTTGAAATTAAATACATAAACATTGTGTGCTTCAGAGCAACTGTAGGTTTTCAGTAGTTCCTTCCAAACAAAACTTGCCTAGTCGGCTGTCAGGATTCATTTTTAGTGAAAGGGCAGCAGAACTTACTAGATTTATTGCAACTCTTTTTAGTAAAAAAGAACAAAAGTCCTCCAAACAGCATCAAATGGCACCTGAGATCAGCTTTTCCTTTTGTGAATGCCATATAAAAACCATGACATAAAACATTACCACTAGCTGGCTGGCAGCTGAGCACTACTGCCATTCCTGAATTGAACTGTGGTGTAGGAAATCTGAATATAGAATTTACTTAATTAATTCATGTTCATAAAGGTCTTCTGATATCATTTTACACTGTAAAAAAATGGCTACTCATAACACTTACAGGAAGCACCATATAAACTTACTACCTGTCTGTATACCTTATTCACCTCCTACAGATGAATTAATTTAAATCAAATTATGCCTTTTTAATTTTGAATAATAGATTTTTGAGATGGATATTATAATGCCTTTTTTTTGCACTGTCCCTGGCATGGGGAACAAAAAGGCAAATTCCACAAGCTAAAGGCAATAACAACAAGTCTGGTTGAGACACACTGAGGCTCTCTGTGCATCTGAAGAAGGGTATACTTACTCTCATAGCACTCCAACATGATACAAATATATATGGATAATAAAATATATGCACATTTAAAAGGACAGCAAATAGCAGCTGTAGTGCATACAGTTTTGAAGAGGTCTGAGATCAGGAAATTATTCACAAGACATTTTACCATGAGCTGCAATCATTATGTCTTTGACTCTCCTGTACTGGCTCAGCAACAGTGTTAGCTCCTCTATTCGACGGTCCTGTGGAAAACATTAAATAAGACTGTATTTAAAATCCCACATTTTGAATCTGTAGAAATGCTGTACTATGTTCCTGTGATTTTTATGAAAGCAGGATCAAGTCTCTCCCACACCTTGTAAGGGATGTTGCTTGGCTTTGATTTGCCATTGTACATAGTATTTGCTGGACAGTGTGAAACTATGGATATAAGGAAAGCAGAGGAGTTTGACGTTACCAGTAAAGTAGTTATTTAGAGAAGCATAATTTGGAAATCTGCTTTCACTTCTAAGAGGGATGGCAATATTGTGGAGTTGAATCTCCATTACCTCAAGTGGGCAGTGTTTGGTTTTACTCTCATACCTGTCACCATAATGTGAATCATGTTTATGTTTTGTATAGTTCAACAATCTAGTCCTGCTCTTTAATCTTGTGTGTGGGATCTGTTCTCCCTTCTGACAGCTACCCTTGCTCCAGTTCTGAACACGCCTGTTTGAAGTCAGGCAGTCAAACCCACAGAGACTCAAAGAAAATGAGGTCTCTTATGTGAAGAGAGCCTCTTGATCTTTGTGTTCAGGGAGGGCACTTGCCTTTTGCACAGACACAATACAGCTCGATTATTTCACTGGATCTGTCACTTCTCTTATTTCTATATCTGATAATGTGTCCCCAATGACAATAAATTCTTGCTATTGGTCACTAAAGTGTGTGATCTTGCAATCCGGTTTGCCCCCTGTCTCTGAGCCCAGCTCTAAATCATTCCTGTGTGATAACTTTGCCCAGTGCTCTGACTCCAGAGCACTGAATACAAACCCAAACAAATGTAAAGAACTGGTTTTCACAAGCAGGTCTCAGAAAAGACACAAAAGCAAAGAGGGCACTGGAAAAAGAAAATCTTCCAGGGAAGCTGGCAAGAATTTAAGGGATTATCTGGCACTGAGCTGCCTCCCTGCCACAGCTGGGTCAGTATCAGAGGTATTTCAATTAAAACCTGCCCTGGCACACGCATGCTACATTGCAGTCCCAGCAGACATCCACCAAGGTGCAGGAGGAGCTGCACAGACACCAGATCCTGAGCAGTGTGCAGCAGGGCAGGTGATGCTGATCCTCCCTCCACAGCTCAGCAGGGCCAGCATGAGGCAAAGGAGAGCTAAAGCAGAGACCCTGCTAGCCCAGGCAGGAATGGAAGCAGCAGGTTCCTATTCATAGCAAAGACCTGAAACTCACACCCCCAGTTCTTAAAAACAAATATGTGCATCACTTACTACCAGCTTAGGTGGGCAGTTGCTGTCCTAAATGACACAGGGAGTATTTAGAGTTATCCCAAAAGCTCTTCAGAGATATTTTCCCTATTTAAGTTTGCAATATTATTGAAGGTAGCAGTTCTACATTCAGCACTTAAGAAGCTGTGGATCACCCACCAGTCCACTACAGTTTTCAAGGAAATAGCCCTCCTTGCTCTGTGAGTACATCCAGATATCAGGACATAAGCAACAGTATTTTGTGTTCCCTTCAAGTACAAAAACACCTTACGCAGACTTGGAATAATTTTGTCAAGAGATAATGCCACATCTTCTATTTTTCAGACATAAATTTTGGCTTTTTAGGAGTTTTTGAGAACTAAATATTGTTATGAGCCACAATAATGTTTTCCAGAATTAGAATGAACATTGCCCTGTCTGGATTCCCCACTTACTGAAGGGATTTTCTAGGGATGTATATCAATGTCTATTTGATTGTGTGTGAGTGTGTCACCATAAAGGAAAATCCTATGGCTTGATTTTTTATTATCATAAAAACTACAATTTTCTGAAGAATGAATCCCCCATTTAAAGAGGCTTAATCCCACATATCTTTTTTTTTAATCTTGTTTATTTACATCCTGTTCCATTTCTCCCCAAGTCTGCGTCAAAGGCCACTTTGACTTTTAATATCACAATCTAATCTGGGATATCAATGCACTTTGGGTTAGGTTGGAAGATGAAGAGCTGCCAGAGATGACCAACCCTTTGTGACCTTTCCAGCAGCAGAAACCAGGAGACTCTGCTCATTCCAGCCTTGGCTTTGTGGGCTCTGGAGTTTAATGAGCCTCCCAAACTCTGCGGTCAGGTTAGCAAGGTCAGCCACACTTTTTGTTTAAACATCAACCTTCTGTCACAACCTCGTGGGATAATCCAAAAGTGCAGGCAATGCCACTCTTACAGAAAGGGTGTTATTCACAACATTTCAGAGATTCCAACCCATAATTTCATTCTTATTACATAGAAGAAGGATTATTTTCTCACCTTTTCTTCATTGGCAACCAATAAGGACTCCATTCCTATCTTCAACCGCTGAACTTCTTGATCTAAAAACAGTTTTAAAATGTTATAAGAAAAAAAAACCCACTTGCTATATTTAGTGTAAATATATGTTTTGTGATACTCTCCCTATGTTCTTACAAGTAACCAAAACCATGTCAGTGGTCATGTCATGTAGTACTAAACTACATTTAACGTAGAGTTTTTCAAAAGCTGAACTATTAATAGCATTGCACAACACAAACTTCCTGGTTTTGCTTATAAAAGGTTACACAATGCTATTTTAAATTATGAAAGTCAAACAATGGAAAAAAAGAGAGAAACATTGAAGCTTATTTTGCAAAAGATTAGAGTGTGTTTGCTGTTATATACTTAAGGAAATAATTTTAAGTAGGATTGAAAATGAGTTCTATTGCATCTGAGAAAAATATTTGGCAGCTTATGAGATGTAGTTCAAATACATCCATGGAACTTGGAAATGAAAAATAAAAACTGGTTGGATACAAGAAAAATCTGCAAAATGTTTTTTCTTAAATATTTCAGTATGAGTAACTATGTTAAAATCTGCTTCAAGAGCTAATACTGAATTGCCTCACACACAGTTCAGGGTTCCATGACAAAGGTTATTCAGGAATGTTGCTGTCCAATCAATCAGAACACACACTCTGGAAACGTGTGAGTTCTTAATCACAGCACCATAACTTTGCTGCACCAAATCTTTCATTCCTTTTCTAGACACTGCTCCTAGCAGGTGCTCCAGCACCAACCTACCCTGAATCAAGTGTAAGTGATGGAGACAGAACCTGAGGTAGTTTACGTTGTAACTATCACTCGAGGGATTCGTGCTTTGACACTAAACCAGACCCACTTGTTCACAAGGACAATGAAAAACAGAGATGTCAGGCATGATGTGAGAGAGGGCAAAGAAAAATCAATATTGCTAAAGAGCATCTGTAAAAAAAAAAAAAGGTTTAACAACTAAATATTAAACATACAGTGTCATGGCTAAACTATTTGCAGAAGCTGTAATTAGTTTTTATTGCAGTGATTCTGATAAATGCACACCTTGCAATGATTAGGTTTTAGGACATGTAAATGAACCTTGCAGACATTTCTCTTGTAGAAGAGAACACTTATTAACACAGGGCATGCACAGACATGGCCAAATCAAAAACTAAAGTCAGCAGGCAGTGGGCAAGCAATTGGAGGACTTTGAAAACCAAAATCACAGTCCTGCTAATTTCTCTTTATAAATAATAGACTTCAAGAAGGACTGCTGTCAAGGTAGTTTTAAGCACACTAAAGCAAGCTTTACTTACAATATTTTTTTAAAAAAATCAAGTATGGAAACATTTATTCAGACCTTTTTTTAATTTGCTGCACTGATTTAAAAACAACCAAACCCAAAGTCCTTCCCCTCCAAATTATAAGACTTGCAATTAAAGCTGTCTTTCCAGATATTACATGGTGTTTACATATGTGCAAATAAAAAGAGGTAAAGGTTAAGCTTTGGCTCTGTTAACCTTGACAACATCCCTTTGAAGCTCAACAGTCTGATTTGTGAACCCCTGACTTTTATTTCTGAAGGGAAATCTTACTGGACAGGGCAGGTAGCTGTCTGCTCGCTGCAAGCAATGAAAGCAGTGTCTCGTGGGGATTACAATTAGACAGCCAAATCCAAACAAACATGGAATTATTGCTGCAGAACGCATCTGAGTTATCATTGGTGTGACAGGAATAGGGAGACAAAGCCAAAAGTGAATGGCAAGGCTTACGTTTTTCTTTTAGCCTTCTCCTATAAACTTCCTCTACGATGGTAAATGGTGAGAGTCAAATAAAGTATGTAGAAAAAGCACATATTAGATAAATTTTGCAATTTACTGAGAATATGCATTCTAGCATACTACAAGTACATTATTTTTCACCTAAAAATCTGATAAATCAGTGATTTTTAATTTTTTTTTTCAGAAGGATTTTCACTACTGCATACTGTTTCCATTCTAATACACTCTAAGTGGTTCCCATGTATGTAGCCCACAGAATCTGTACAGGGTTTGGTCCTTCTGCCACTGGAATAAGGATAATTTCACCCATTTCCAGCATGAACAGACCAGACACATGACTAGAAGCTGAATGCTACTAAGCTCTTCATTTATTGTCATACCACTCTCTTTCCTTTGAAATACCACAAATTCTTTGGGAACCTCATAGGAAACACAGAATTCTGTTAGCAGAAGAGCTCCTCTACAAAACATTGCTGTTAGACAAACCAACTTTCCAGTTAGACATGCAGTTCTCTACATGCACAAGCTCTGCAGCTGAGTGAAATCAGCACAGTTACATGGTAAGTCACTTCCTTGGAATAAAATACCACAGGATATTCTAGGTAAGCCCTGAGAAAGATGTAGCACAGCACCTGAAAATCCACATCTCAGCCAGGGCAGGCTCCAGAAGTGTTAGCTAACACCCACAACAGGAGTTAGTGCAGCCAAGCTGATGCACTGTGGCAGACCCCACACAAATATTCCTGCCTGGAAAAGTGTCAGTGCTGCAGAAGAACAAGGTCACTAAAACTATATTCTCATGGCCCAGCAACTGAGAGAAACCCCAGGGAGTCAATATTTCAGAGAACTGTGACATGACTGGTTGAGAGCAAAGGCTAAACAAACTGATTTATTTGCCATTGTTCTGGATGAAGAGGGTAGCCTTAAACCAGAAATCTGCAATATCACAGAATCCTAGAACAGCCCAGGCTGGAAGGGACACTGAAGGTCCAACCTTTCATGGGACAGGGACCCTAAATATTCCTGAAGAAAGGAATCAGTGACTGTTTTGGGATCTTTGGACATTTAAACTTTATGCTTAGCTACTCTTGTCACCTTTTTTTCCCCTTAAGAAGTAAAACTGTAAGATTTCTCAAAGAAATTTTCAATGTATGCACAAGAAAAATTCCCATTGAACTACAATGACTCTTTACAATTATTAAGAAAATACAAACAGAAAACGTTTCAGTGCCTTGAGGATACTTATTTAAATTTGTGCTGCCTCTAGGTTGGAACAGAATTTCACACATTAAAACCCTCAACACAAAATGAATTTACACCATTTTTACTCCCAGAATAAATTCTGTAATTCTTGTATCTCCTTGTATTCCTTTGAAATCCTGAGCTGAAGCTGCTACTGAAGTTCTAGCACAGGTTTGGATTTTGAGCGTTGTTTCCCCTCCCCTTACCTCTTTCTGCCACTTCACTGTACGAGGAGGTCCTAGAGAGCTGGCTTTGCAGGCGTTCTATCTCTGCATCTTTGAGAGCTAACTGCTCCTGGAGCTGGGCTATCTCGGCCTGAAAGAGAGCACAGCAAATTCGGAATAACACCATCACTGACGTTCTGTGATTCTTTGCTACGAGCTAGAAGACATCTAAGTATATAGATTTGATTGCTGTCTGTTACCAGCTCAGGATATTTCACAAACACTGTAACAGCTATACATATTTCTGGTCCATTATCCTATTCCAAAAGCTCCTTTTTCCAATGCAATTAGCTCTCAGAGAAAGTGGTGCAATTAGTAGCTGGGAAGTGCAGGAGCCCTTTGCAGATGCAACAAGGCAGATTCTTCTATTCCACATGGACTTTTAGGCAGGGTGATGATGTTGGCCTGCAATCCATGTAGGTAAGGAAATGCTGGAAAGCTCTCAGTGCTACAATGCTGGTCATATAATAATAACAAAAACAACAACTACTACTATTATTTGCCAACTCCTGAGCTTTGCATGAAGCCCACTAAAATAACAAAGCATTTTTAAGCAGATGCTGGTTTGGTTTTTTTATTAAGCCTATCAACTACTTAGTAGTATAACTGAGAATGTATTAATGCTGAGCCGTCTTCTCAGCAGGATAACAAAACTCTTCTTCCTCACAACAACAGGTTAGAAGGAAAGCATGGCCTGGAAAACAACCACATACATGCATCAAAATACATTTCATTTACAGTTCCTGCAGTTTGTGCTGCCACTGGATTGGGAGAGAAAAATCACACATTAAGGACCTCAACAATATGGGGGAGAAGAATTCTGTGATGTCCAGCTTGAAATACAGCTGGGGAAGACTGTCAACAGCATACTTTTCTAGCTCAGTAGTTCATTTGGATTTTCTTCAGGGGCTTAAAGCCTCTATTTATCAACATTCTGAATTTCCCCAGCAGAAGAATACCAAACCCTCTTGCACCTAAAGAATAAAAGAGGGGGGGAAAAGGAAGGAAAAAAGGAAAGAACAACGACCAAAAAAAAAGTGACTAGTTTCACAAAATACTAAAATAAAGCAGGAAAAATGCAAAATTCCAAACAACATTCTTCAAATAGGGAAAAACATTGACTAATTAACAGACGAACTTGTATTCACCAGGAAGCAATAGCTGGATTGCAGGCCAACGTCATCACCCTGCCTAAAAGTCCACGTGGAATAGAAGAATCTGCCTTGATGCATCTTTGAAGGGCTCCTGCACTTCCCAGTGACTAATATGCTTTTTATATCCAGTGATGGAAATACTCCAGTTTCTCATCTAAGAAGCTGGAACAACAGGAAGACAAAAGCTTGCAGACCTTCTAATACAGATTTGGCTTTGCCTCCTCTGGTCTATTTGATCTTGGAGCTCTTTTAAATGCCCTTTTTTTCCTTTAATGTCTCATTCCTGTCATCTCTATGATTATTTTTCTGCTTCCTTTCTCTTTCCTTGTGCTTTTCTTCCTTTCCAGTCCTGCATCTTCTCTCACTCAGTGGGGTTTTTGAGTCTTCTTTCTTATTTTCATTCTGCTCCTACACTATCCATAATCTTGTATCTGTCTTGGCAGCTGGCCACACGCTGCTTGAGAAAATATTTTCCCAAAGACTGTTCACATCCACCACTTTAGAGAAAACATTTTCGTGGACAAAAAAGCTATTATCTTAACAGGAAAAAAAGACTCAATAGCAACATTTCTTTATTCATCCAAGAATTCTCAAAAGAAAGAAATGCTAATACAAATAATAGCTGTTTGTCATGTCTGGATCAAGCTATCAAGTATTAAAAAGGAAACTCAGTTTAATAATTTGAAATGTTTCTCCAAGATCCAACCACAACTCAAAAGTCAGTCATTTGTATGAACAGGGATTATAGTATTATGCGAATGAAAAGAGATGAGATTACAGCACCAAAGTGCACCTCGGCAAGGAAAAAATAGTAAGGTGCTTTATAATCTAGGGGGAAAGGGCTAAAAATTCAAACTAGGAACAACAGGGAGAATGTTCAACTAGAAAAATTAATTACAGGGGACAATGATGAAATGTTTCAAATGTGGAGCTTCTCCAGATTAAGATCCAAAAGCTTTCCAGGATTTCAGGGCAACAGAAGGGTAAGGCAGCCATGCACTTTGATATGCACAAAGTCAAAGCAGATGATCTAATGGTGTATTTTGGGCTTAATGTCTATGAAAACAAATTCCATACTAAGCAAACACCCAAACAACTTTGAGGTCTCTTCTCTTCGGGATGGAAAGTATATTCCTACAGTGGTTTGTCACCAATACACAAATAAAAGAAAGAAAACCTTCAAAGAGACCTTTACTTGGAAAAGGATCTTTGTAAGTCCAAATGCCTTTCTTGGTTTCTTAAAATAAGAATTACAAAAAGGGAGGACACTGGAAACTGCACAGAGGGAGCAAAAGGCACATAAAACCTCTACAAAACCTACAAACCAAACTACTTATTCTAATGATGGTTAGAGAAAATTCGATTTCATAGTAGCTCCTGACACAATGTAAATGTAAGAAAAGGAAATATTGATAAGAAGTGAAACATATCCCTTTGCATCTGAAATGAGTCAGTTGTTAGAAAATGTTTGTTCCGCTTACTTTAGTTGCTTTTAATTTCCACTCATATTGATTTCTTTCATTTTCCAGTTCTTCCACTTTAATTTTGAGGTGTCTAAGTTCCTGCAGCAAACCCTGCAAAGGAAGAACAGCAGCCAAAAGTAAGATTTCTCAGGCAGATACTAATTTTTCATAGTCCTGGATTAAAGATCATGCATGAACCACACAGCAAATGAACACTGAACCATCACACTAAAAACCATGACCAGTCTAAGAAGTTGTCCCTTAAATGTCCCTTCTCCCTTTCCTTTCTATCTTATTGTTCATTCTGAAGGACAATATCATTAAATCCTTGATGGAGCTTTGACAAGACAAAACACCTTAAAATGAACTTAGGAAAGGAAAAATTTGGAGGTGCAACCCAATTTCAGAATTCCTGTGTAGTAAACACATTAAACACCACATTAATATCTTGGATTACATTAATATTTATTTTGAATGACTTCCAGATTTGACTTTCAGATTATTTCTCCAATCTGCATCCTGTACTGTACTTTTATAATCCACTGAGCAGTTCTCCATCAGCATTACTTTCCAAATACACGTCATACCCAAAATAGTTATTTTTATAATATACCTATGAGAGAAATTACTGAAAAACTCCCTCGCAACATAAGCAGACCACTTATAAAATGAGTTCTGGTGATTCAAATTTTAACCAACTAAATTTTAGAGGCAGCTAAAGCAATCTGATTTAAAAGCAAATATTAAAATGATCTTTTCCAGGCATACCACTATCATTCCACCCTCAGTGAATTTCAGCAGTTTACTCAGAGTAGTTTTTCTTTTGACATGTGACGTATTTTTGATCAAATACAACCAGGATCTGTAATGTAAATTCAACAATGCTTTTCTGGTAACTGCTGGTGTTGGATTAGCTATTTTAAAAGTACAAGCAGATTATTTCTACTATGGCTCTTTTCACCCAGTTGGCCATTATCACTGGAAGAAGAAAGGATGCGTGTCAGATAGTCTTGGGTGAAACTATTTTATACCTGCGTTAAGCTATTAGGATATTCAGGAATCAGTAATTTGTGTTCAGAGGACTGGTTAGGGTGCACCATCAAGCACAGCTTGGGCATGAGGAAAAGTGGCAAACTACCAAACCATGCTGGCATGCTGCGTATCAGACCAATCTCAACCCCAAAATCCAAAAAAACCCACACCACACAAGCACTGCAGACTTACAAGTAAAATGGAAACGGTAAAAAACCTGAAAAGGGTCATTGGATCTCACAGATATCTGTGCTTTAACACACAGCCATCAATGGTGATTGAATTCATCCCAATAATCAGGGGTGGGGTGTCTGGGGTGGGATTTTTTATGACACTCTCACACTTTGCTAATCAAAGTCACAAAAATTAATGCCAGAAAACCCCAACAACATAGGTCTGGTTAGTGGGATTTAGTTTGTGCAAGAGAAGAGAAGAGGCAATACACAGGCTTCTGCCAAGGTGTACTTGTCGTACATCACACCGAGAACAATTCTTCTGGCTCACAGCCTCTACTGATCTGGGCCCACACTGAGGACCATTGGGTGGCAAGTCTGGTTTGCTATCTTGAGACTTTCTTTCTTGGATTCTACTATTAATTTCCAGCTGCAGTCTACACATCTGCTCCTGTAGGTCACTGATCAGGTTCACTACTGACTGAAAGCAGGGGAGGAAAGGAAAAGACAAAAAAAAGACAAAGAAAAGACAGGTGAGAAGAAAAATGATGCAAAGAAGGTATATTTGCAGCTGCAGAACAAAGAAATACATGAAGCACATCAAAGGCAAACTAAGAAAAGACAGATTATGTGTTTCCCTTCTGATAAAGTACATGCAAATGAGTATAAAACTGGAATATTGCACACAGTTCCAGTTTAAATGGACAGAATCTACATTCCAGACTAGTTCAGGATTCTGATTCTGAAGTTAAGATCAGAATTTCATCCCTCATTATTGGAAACCTTTACAGTCACATCAAGTTAAATACAGGAACATTTGGAATCTGTTTTAATATGCTGGCTCAGAGGAACATTTTTGCTGAAATGGGGCTTGATTAGAGCCATTTACACTGCCAAATCATGCACTGGGAAGAAACTGCAAAGTGCTCAGTTGGGGCCATAACCTACTTTTTCATAATTTATACACAGAATTTGCTAGTAAAGTAATTCTGTTCCCCGGTCTAGAATGGGACAGAAAAATAGCTCCATTACCTCTCTTGCTCTCTGGGCAGGATCTTGATGTGGAGGAGTTAAGCAACATATGAAGGAGAAATCAAAGGATTCCACAGAAGAAAAAGTAATTATTTTAAAGTGCTCCAGTTTGCTGGTCATGATACACACAGAAAAATACCCAGCTCAGAAAGCAAACTAAAGTCAAGTATTAAAATCTATATAACAGAGCACCTAAGTTGCCAAACTCTGTAGCAAATAGAGATGGGTATTTTCTAAGGTATTACAAATTTAGAGTGCCTTTCTCTTGGCTTTCATGTCAATTTAATAGCATATGTTCTGTGAATCTTCTCAAGTGGAATAAATTTGATGAGCTTAATCCATCTCCCAAAGGAGAGAAAAAGATTTTAGTGGACAGAACAACAGATGAAATGGCAGAATTTTTTTAATTTTAATTTTCTTTGTTACAATACACAACAGTGATCCTTTAACTGCAGCTCTCTGCTGGACCAACAGTCTCAAATCAAGGGAACAGCTACTGCATGGACAGGACACTGTTCTGACCAGGTAAGTATTAATACAACCAATCTCACACTGCACCAGCATCCTCAGTCAAACACTCACAAAGATGCACCAAATGCATGTACAAAGTTAGGTCTGAGAGTTTCACACATTTAAGTATTTTTCCAGGGGCACTGTGCTTAAGATGAAATTCAGAAAAGCAGTTACATATATTTCACTTTATACATATTATTCGCAATGTCTGATGCTCTTCTTTCATCCAATAAACCTTTAATTCACAGGAATAAGGACTAGTTCCATAAACTAGCAGACCAACTCTGCAATATCCAGTCTTTAATAGGCTGTCCTGTTTGGCCAGGGCTGCAGAGGTTCAGAACAGCTCCCTGAGGTGCAAACACACCATTCCTGTGTTTGGTGACCACGAGAGCCACTTTGCAGCAACACAGGAAGACACAGGCAAGGAGAACATCCCCCCAGCTAACTCATGCTCTCCTACTAGCTGTAGGTACAATTCACACACTACCCACAACATCTTTCTGTTTTCACCATCATCTCCACAATCAGGTACCTCACTGAGAAGCACCAGCAGGGGACTGGAATTGCCAGGACACACATCCACCTCCCTTGGTTTCTTTTAAGCACCAGTGCATAGTCTGTGCTTGCCTTTGACAAGGACACTGTTAACCCACAGGAGGTGCTGAAGAATGGCTGCTCAAACAGGATGCACAGACTCTGGAGCACAAACTGAGAGCTGCTCCAGCTGAGGCAACATGGGGGAGTCCAGAAGCACTTCTGCTGCCGCCTTGCAATTCTTTTCTCTTTTGCCCCACATTAAAAATGGGAATGGGAGACTCTCTGTGTCCACACTGACTTCCTTCAGGGCAAACTGGACAGTACAGATGGACTCAAGCTGCAATATGTACCTTTACAATTGTTTCTGTTTGCAAGGTAGAACAGGCTTCTCATTTTCGAGATTGTTTCCCCGCAGAAACATTTATTAACATGTTGATTCAGAGGAGACAACACACCAAACTGCCCAGTGGGAGTCAGTGGCTCCCTGACTCAAGTTTCTTTGGAATTGCAAGTAACTCTGCACCAGATATTTATTCAGAAGTTACAAGAGCCACAAAATACTTGAGAACAGTTTATAGCCAAAACCACAGCACTTATCCCATGCTAAAAAAGAAAGGAGGACAGAAGAAGGGCTCTTAGACAAGTTGAAATGGACAATTACTATTGCAGTCTCCTCATAGAGACATAAAGTCTCTCTGAACCACGTTGAGAAGAGCAGGGATCTGGGCTGCCATTAATCCCTTGATAATGCCCCTTACTCATACCCTGCTACATTAAAAAGACCAAAACACACTTGTTCAAAATTTCTCAGGTAAGAGAAAAGCTACACAAACCCCTCAGGTGAGACTTCAGAAACCTTCACAGCATTACTGTGGCAAAAGTAGAACATTATTCCACAGCAAAGGAATTCAAATGACAAAGCCAGGAGGGAGACAGTCCATTTACAAGCAGCTATTCTCCTGGCCCCTGTGTAATATATATAAATAAATGGCACTTTAAATTTAGTATGTGCTTTTGGAGAGCCAGAGACAAGTGGCACTCAGTGTGAAATCAATACCTTTGGGAGGAGGTTAGAGATGCTTGATAAACTCTTTGCTGCTAACTAAAACCAAACCCAAATGACAGCTGCACAAGATACAGTGAAACGAATCTGACACACTAAAACTTGCTTATATCTGAAAGGATATCTTAATTTGCTTTGCCTCCTCCCAGCCCAACTAGAAAAACAATTCTATAGATAAATTCTATGTGACTGGAAACAGGTGCTGTGAAATAGGCCGACACAAAATTAGAAGACAGAGCAAACATGGTTTAGCTGAATTATTCTGCAGTGCCACATTTAATTTTGAACTTCTGAAAATGCATTATTATATTTAGAAATAGCAGGGTCAGCCATGAAATATAATTAAAATATATTTATTTAAAAACCCCATTTATTTCGGTTTAACTGCTGGATGCCTTTGTAACACATGTATCCACGTGAAAAGACTGATAGTAGCAAATCCATCAAATCACTATTCTGCCCACCTTTGCCAGTCCTAAACTCAGGCCTGGAAGCAGCAGCTGGCCAGCTGCAGTCCATGAGAATGGGTTCAGCCCTGTCCCCCCCAGCTTTGCTCCACTCATGGCAAAATAATAACTGCAATTTCATTTGAGGTATCACACACCATAAGAGCATGTTGGGGTGGCCACAGAGATACAGTTACAGCAAGATTGATTTCATTTGATCACTTGTCACTTTGGAAAACTGCCTCGCTCTGAAGCAACAGGGTGACCAGAACACTCCTGTGTCTGCACAGACAAGAGCAAACCACGGGCAGACTGTTTGGGCATGTCAAAGTGGTTTAGTCACTACATATAGGGAATAAAAGTAGAGTGAATAGTGTAAAGAAAATGTGTTAATTAATGTCATTCTGGCCTTTGAAATTGTGTCTGTATGGAAAAATCAATGTAATTTACGGGAGGAGGAGCTGAAATAGGGTTAAAGCACTAGAATTCAAGTAACCGTCCTCTTTGATTGAAAACAACCTGTTTGTCTTCATAAATTGGATTAATGCTTATTCATGACAATCTGAAATCATTATACAGATATTTCAAGCAAACCAAAAGTGCTGTGTATTTCCCACAGCTTTACCTATGACATCAATTTTCCTTGTTTTGCACATGCACATTTTTGACTTTCAACAGGCCAGAAATCTAATCACATCTTGGGGTAGTTAATAATTCAGCGTGTACTTAACACAACGATTCTCAACTTTTCCATCAGATTAGAATCCTTTTCCATCTCAGCAGGAACGTGTCCTACCACTTAGCAATACAACAAAGGCTTCCAGGCCAATCAAGCTCAACTTTTCCACCCAAGGGGGCACACACACCTTGCTGCAGAAGAATTTCACAGGTCACAGCCTCACCCTTATCACAGGACCAGACCTACAGGGCTCTCAGAAGTCCTGTCAATAGAAATGCACTCAAAGGCTTTGGCACTTTCCAGGAGTGTGCATGTCCTGCAGTAACTTAGGCATCCTCATCCCAGTATTCCACAAGTCCTGGGAATTGCTGGATGCCCCTCCAGAGGGTGGCTGCTGGGAGCAGGTCCCATCTGCAGCACGGAGGAGCTGCTCAGACCTGTTCAGCTTTTCAGGTACTGTGAGAGTGCTCAGGCCTTCTGTACACTGACAATTATGCCTGAAAGAGCATGAGAAGGGCCACAGATGGTAAAAACAGCAGCTGGTGCCTCTCTGGCTTGCAAGCCCTGCCAGAAACTGCTCTCTTTAAGTTATCTTTTGATCTCTAAAGAAAACTTCAGAGAATAAATAAGTCGGAAAACAAACACACTCCAAATATATTATGTTGCTGCAGGTAAACGACTGGTGCACAGTAATCAAATATTCCACTGGCAACGTTATGGAGAGCAGTCAGTCTTCTAATGCTGCCTGCATTTCAAACTTAGTCCTAAGTCAATATGGAACAAAGTTGGTTTTTTTTTTTTTCATTTCAGTCAGCAATATATAAATCTCAGACAGTGCAATCCTTCTTTTCCAGGCAATCCCCTCCTGCTAGCTGGTCCCATTTCAGGACCACTGAGTAGGGCACCACGTGGCAATTTGTATGAATTAGTCTTTTCCTTCCTGGCTCCCACCTGCTGCTCGCTACTGTGAAGTGGATGTTGCTCAGATGATGGTTCATGTGTTCATTCAGCATGTTTCCTACTCTTTTTTAACCAATATGGCAAAAAGCAAAGCTCCTTTGATGTCCAGATCTCTCCACATCTGAAGGGGAGTAAGAGCTGGAATTGCCTCTGGCCCCTGACATTTTATTTTTTTGGCTATTTATTATGTAACCACAAGGCAAAACACTCATTTGAGGCAAATGCCCTGCCCCATGTCTTTCTCTCTCAAGCACCACCAAATGCCCCAAAATCCCCAAGTCTGATCAGCTCAGTGCTTGTAGCACCCCTGATATTATTGAGCTGACAGCTTTTTCTGCCACATAAACAAGGAAAGAGCTCTGGTAGGAATGCCAGTCCAGCTCCATGGGGAGGAAAGGGTTAAGTGAACACCAAGTGTAATATATGCTTTTGGAAAGGACTCTGCCTCGATTAAAGCCAAACAGCAAACCCTGAAGTATAATAAGAGAGGGGAAAAGAAACCACATCCCAAAAATGCATGATCATACTCCTCACTGAATTCATGGGATCAGTGATATGGGCTGTGCTGTAAGCATGGAAAATCCCATTACATGCTGATTGCACCTCAAAAGCTCAGGTGTACGACACCATACCATAGACATGTCGTAGAAGAGCATTAAAAACAAGCTAATAAACAAAACCAAGACAAACCTCACCTCAGCTTTGTTCTGTTTCTCTTCATATTCACTCTGTTCCTTTTCCATACCAACCAGCTTGATCTTCAGGTCTGAAACTTCAGCCATTAGATCCAATTTCTGAGTCTCCAGCGATGTGCGACTCAGCAACTCCTGAAAGCAAAGCAGAGTATTTTCTCCAGTTATTTATTTGAACACCAACAGCCTGCTATGTAATTTATTGGCAGGACAATTCTAAAGTCCCTACCCCACAGCTGAACTGTGTGTTTCTCAAGTGCTGCAGTTATTCATCTCGATGTTGTGCATTAATCACTAAACCACTGTGTCCCACTCCTTATTTCAAGAAAATGTGTGGCAAAGTTAATCCCTGGGCAAGACATGAAATCAAGAACAATACCAAGGCTGAACAAACACAAACCTACATAATGAGACATTACAAAATAGTTGGCGTCTTCCTAAAATATTCATCAGACAAAGCTGTGTTTTAGTATTACATTGTAGACCTTCTTGTCACATGTTATTCAATAAAGGATGAGCACTCTAACCAAAACACCAAAGTATCAAAGACAAGCAATGCTTCTGTAGTCACACTAACAGTACTTAAAAGCTTACACCATGTAGTACTTGATGACTTCTTACACACTGTGGAGGGAACAGCAGCAAATGAAAGTGGTATGTCCTAACTGGAACTAAAAGGCAATCTCTAAACTGAGTAACAGTGTCAAGGAGAAACAACTGGCCATGACTTTTTGCTTGCGTGCCCCAGGCTTGTTTTTCAGATTGCAGATTGATGGAGTCATCTCACTGTGTCTGGAAATCATTCAACATTCACACCTTCACTGCATCTTTCAGTTTTCAAGAAAGCCCATGAAAAAAGCCATCAAAAATCCAGCAGTGTTTATTATATACATATAATGCTTATGTTGGCCTCCATTTTCAAAACAAAAAAAGCCCATTGCAAAGTTTAAGCTTTAGTGAAATACTGATACCTGAACTTTCCAAGTGCCCAGTTAGATTTTTCAAGAGGTTAAAAGATTTTATGGTAATTCCTAAATCACATTAGTGTTTTGATCCTATGAAACACACTGAGGAATCACAGCTGATTCTGCTTTGAGTTTCACAGAAGAGACTCAGCTGAAGTTGTCACAGTTATTTTGGGTCTACACTGATGTCACTGAGTGATCAGAAACTGCCCTGTCCATCACCCTTTTCTCATGTCTTTCTCTTCCACAAAGTGTGCAGTATGTTGTAGACCGTGACTTGGTGCCAAGGAGGCCATAAAGGTTACTTTAAAAATTATAGAGCTAAAGTTTATTTTGAACCCCAATCTGCTCTACATGTGAATTGGTTTAGTCGGGTAGGGAATACTGTCCAAATTAAAAATAGTACTAAACTTGCATTGGTATTGCAACATCAATTCTCTAAGCCACCCACTATTCCCAGTGCCATGCCCATTCCTGCTGACATTAGCAATGATATTTGTGTATGGATGGGAAAATAAACAAAAATGCAGCCTTTTGGATTGGTTTTGGTATTTTTTCCCCCCTCTGAATGAAATAAATCAAGCACTAATCAGGAAAAGATACTGCACTGACTTCTATTATTGAGACACTTCTTCTCTGAATGAAACAAATCAAGCACTAATCAGGAAAAGATATTGCCCTGACTTTTGTTATTGAGAAACTCTAAAAAGCAATCACCTAATGAAATCCCAAGAGCAGCCGATTCTACAGAGGTGATTACAAATAACTGCTCTATCTTCCAGAAAAACAGCACCTTGCATCAATTTCAGAGGCACATTCCAGGCCACACTGGAAGGGGCTCTGTACAGCTGTTGACATAGCAGACTGCTGCAGGTTAAAACAGAGCTATAAGTGAGAACTGGGATATGAAATAAGGCCACTGAACATCAGAAAGGGGAGCAGGATGAGGCAACTCCGGCCCCACGGACAGACTCTATTCAATGTAGAACTAAACACATTTAGAATTTGTTTTGGACACTGACATGGTGTTCCATGATATGAGAGTAAGATTTCTTTAGAAGGGAAGGAGACACAGCATCCCTCTGGAGGTTTTTAGCAAAAGATCTCTCCTTTGAATGCACTATCTGGCATTACTCCATATTTTCCTCTATAGATTCCTAAATTGCACTTAGCTCTGCAATGGAGAGCAATGAATGGTCCCTCCTCCCATTCCAAGTTCAGTAGCTCTGTGTGAACATGAAGGCACTACCTGGTAGAGGTGACCATGAAGGCAGCTGATTTTAACCTTTTCAAAATCACCTCCAATAAAATCTTACAGTTTGCTCTGAAGCTGCAGAATCAGATTCTCAGCTAGAATAAACTCGCATAAAGCTCATGACTTAAAATAGACCAAACAGCTAAGTATCCCTAGTTTGTTTTCAATGGAGCTCCACTGATCTAAACCAGCTGACAATTCCTCTTGCATCTAGAGACTCTAACTTCTGCTTTGAAAGCAAGTGCCCTTTAAAGTAAATGTCCCCTCTCGAAATGGCAACATCTGGAAGCAATTATTTCCATCTTCAAGCAGATGCTCACAGTGAACAGCTCATTAAGAATGTGACCCATTTTGTTACAGAGAAATTATAGTGTATTTCAGTGGTATGATGCAACTTGAATTCAGCCAGAATAAATATACAATTGTAAGAAAGGAAAACACAAATTTGTGTTATTGGTTTTAAAGCAAAAAAAAAAAGATAATATAAGACAGGCAAAATGGTAATTTGGGCTGTAGCAGCTTTAGGAGGATCTTAAAAGCTGAAATACCGAACAGAAATAGAACATGGCATAGCGAATCTTCTTTGGAAACAAGATACTTTTTAGTTTTGAAATGTACTATAAGTATCATTTAATTTCTCAGAGTTCTTTCTTTGAAACTTAACTTTTAACTTAAAAATTAAGGAAAAAAGTTATTTTTCAATAGAATAATTATAAAGATGAGTCACACAGAAACTACAATATGCATGTACCAGACAGATCAAGAAGCAGCAAACTATTTCCAAACACAAAAGTATTTTTAAAATTCACACTGCATACTTCTAAAATATTTAACCAACTTTTCCAGTATTCTCACTGAAACTGAAGCACGTGCTGTATATCTCACGTTCACATTTTACTGCCTTGGAAACACATAATTCTTATAAAGCAGCTTATAAAATTTAATATGACACAAAATAGCTTGAAAAGAGGACCCTGCACTTTTCTAGGCTGCCAGCTGCAAGCACAGAAAATCCCAGGATATTTAGTTCTCCACAAAGCAGAAGAAACAATCATACCATACACTGATTGAGAAACCATAAGTAAGATTTCAGTTGAGTCAGGGAGGCGGAAAAAAAACCCCAAAGATCCTCTTTTGCACTTGTGCACTGTATAAAATACAGCATTCAAAAAATTCCTGACTTTTCACCCTTATTAAAAGAGTTGAGAGAGACAGAGAGACCAAACTACCTACCTGGTAAGTAACATCCAGCCAGAGCCACCACTACTGAGGACTGCACTTCTCAAGTGCTGTGTGTCAGCTGTGGCAGAAATAAGAGATTTGCTTAGCTGAAAACACAGCTGAGAGCAATGTACACGTGTAAGCACCATGAAATGGTGCAAGTCGGCAGCAGGCAGTGAATTACAGCCCTCCAATTCATCATTTGCCCATTATATAGTTAAGCAAGGGAAAGGACAGATCTTCCCATTGTGCTGCCAACTGGGAGAGCCTTTCAACCCGCCTGCCCAGCAGATTCCTGCCTCCATTAGCTGCAAAACAACACGGCAGTGCAATGCTCACCTGTACAGATAAGCTGGACAACTCGAGAGCACACCCCAAAAACCCCGTGGCTCAAACCAGAGCAGCACAGAGCACGCTTCACAATCTGAAACACTGAGCCAGCTGCTGGCAAGAAGTTACTGCATGCTATAAACAAGTGCTGAAATTCATCTAAGATCAGATAACTCAGGCAACTGAAAGTCGCAGGAATGGTCTTTGCCAGCCGGCAATGTTCCTGAGAAGCAAACAGATACATGTCAGATTTATACCCTGCAACCAAGACAGGATTCTGGCTTCCCTGACTATAAGACAACTGCAAAACCTGAACAGGTACACACTAACCAGAGCTGGATTCAAGTTCCTACTCTCATCCAGCTCCTCCCTGCATTCTTTTAATCCAATGTTTCTTAAAAGATCCTCCACTGTGCCCCACACTGTGTGCCACACCTGCCTCTGCCCTTGCACTGAGGCAGAAGTGGCACAGAAAGTGACACAAGAACAGAGATTTCCCTCCTGCTTTTGCATTCAAACATTTCAGTTTCTACATGTATTTTTTAAGACAGAAAGAATCCTAAGACCAAGAACTTCGTACTTGGCAGGATCATTTACTTGACTGAAGACACAATTGAGTTTACACAATATGACCCTGCAACAAGAGCTCCCCCGGCTTGCACCTTGCAATTATGTGCCAGAGCTAATTTGGAAGGCAGAAAGACACAGTAAAACAACATTTAGGATTTGGTACAGATCAGGTACAGGAAAGACACTGCCACACGGACCAGTGTTTTTGCTGGCAAAGCAAACAGCTACACTTTATGCCAGAGAGCTCTAGTGGGAATTAGTATCTGTTCAATAAATCAAATGCAGCTCTGGAATAGTAAAGAGGTAATTAACTGGTCTTATGATAATTACTCAAAAAATGCACATAAAAGAACCGTGGAGGTGAAATCTGCATGTGCAGAAAATACACTTTCCAAACTGACTTACCACAGCTGTCAGGCCTGACAGCACAGATTCCACAGCACTGATGTGTTTACATCAGGCATGGCTGGTACTTTCTGTTATGGGACAATTTAGGCAACTTTATAGAGCAAAATTGGCTTCTGCTTTCCAATTCTATAGTAAGTTGACAGGAGATTCCCCCATTGGTAACACAGAAATGTTCAAGATCCTCTCTTCTCTTAAAAAGAGAGTTTATTTCTTAAAATTGACTGGGAGAAAGTACTGAGCAATGCCACAAACTAACCTGGAACAAGACACTTACACATCATTGCTCTCTGAAATTGCTGTAACTTTACATTTTAAAGCAGTTGACGTACTGGGAATGGACTATGTCACAGCATAAACTGTTTTCATAGAATAATTCTAGGAAGTTCTTTGTATTTTATTTCTAGACATATTCATTACAATGTGCTAAGGGGGAATGCAGGTAACTCCTCACACAGGCCAGCTTTTCCATGTCATTTACATGTTCAGTGGCAAGACAGAGACACCGCTGAAAGACAATTCAATGAGTTCAAACTTGTGCCTTGCTCCCCATCATGCTCCAGAAAACCTTACTATGAAAGATGACCTTGTTTCTTGGCCCAAACCAGAATCACACTTTAGAAGTGATTTGAAGTTTTGCCAGTTTTCAAAAGGCCTGATTTGTTTTTGAAGAAAGAAAATGCAAACACCTTCAAAGTGAAAAATGCTCTTCCTGATTACAGTCTGTAGTGGGAAAAGGATCCTTACAAAAGCAAAAGGCTGAGTTTGGCAGTGTAAACATCACAGGCATGTGTTCTCTGTACCTGTGCACACCAGGGCACCTCTGCCTCTCTTACACAGCATTCCCTTGTTTCTCAAACACTGCTGATCTGTGTTTTCTTTGGCTGTGGTTCCATAAACAGGCATGTCAAACACACATCCCTCCACTGCCCTTATGACACACCCTGACCTTTTCTGTGAGGTGTCTCAATTCACCCAGCGGAAAAACATCCCCTTCCTTTTAAACCCCAAGTTCGTTTTCTCCCAGTCATTGACAAAAAGTTTGGTGAACATGACAGGCAGTATCAAAGCAGTTGCAGAAGCACATGGCCAGGAAGAGGGAGAAGGATGAGAGGAGAATGAGGCCGTCTCCATTTTGTCTCAGTAACCTTTAGATTGGCTCAACTCATTTCTTCCAAGTTCATGTCTGACTAAGGGATGTTGCACCCCCCTCTCAGAGCAATGAAGGACCACGATTTTCTGCAAAGAAGCAACAGCATCTCTTGCTA
Organism: Campylorhamphus procurvoides; assembly: GCA_013396655.1. Lineage (NCBI taxonomy): Eukaryota > Metazoa > Chordata > Aves > Passeriformes > Dendrocolaptidae > Campylorhamphus > Campylorhamphus procurvoides. The sequence continues at coordinate 65,690 of WBMV01003348.1, forward strand.
CTATTCCACACCCAAGATGCCCACCCAAAATGCTGAACAGCCATTTTATGTTATTTGTATAAATTTTATTCTAGCTGCTGTTTCAGAAGTGGTTCCATGATCGCTTTGTAGTAGGGTTCAAAACAACTGTGCATAAATCATAAGCCAGAAGGATTTTAGCCAATAACCCCACCCTGACAAAGAGAACAAGTCTCTGCTAGCATAGATTCAGCAAAAAATCTTTTTCAGGGTAGCATTACATACCTTTTCTGTTGTGAAACTACCAGTATCACCATTAAATTATCCTAGTTTATGATTTTTGTTTTTATCGGAGCATTTTGGGCACAGAATTAATTAAGAGTCACTTTACTTACAGTTCCCAAAATTAAAAAGATAGGGCTTATCCTGGACTCAGGTATATTAAGTAAATAATATGCTTATCCATGCTGCAGTTAGCTTAGTTCTACTAATACACATGAAAGATTTTTCAAGCTGAGGCAATTCTCTTTATTGTTCCATTTTCCATTTCGAAGAAGCGGTTGATTTAAGCTCACAAAGGCGAAAATGGGTGGAATTCAACATATTGTAGATAAAGAAGCAGAACCGTGAAATAAAACTGAATTTACACAAACCTCAGGAAGGTAACAGAAGTCATTCTGAAAAGCAGGGCTGTAGCAGGTGCTGGCTGAGAAGATCTGAACACAACTCTCCCCCAACCCATCCACTGAAGCCCCCAAGGCCACATACTCCACTTCTGACAAATGGTCTGGAGGAAGGTCTATTGGCCACTTATCTTACGTGAATGTCACAGTCACTGCTCAGTCAGATCATTCTCTGCTCTCTAAATCTCAACCTGCTCCCAGTAGAGTGCAATCTTTTCAACAAGATGAACTGAGAAAAAGAACCTTCAAAATAAATTATAACAGAAAGGACCCTCTGCTGAGCCATACTAAATGTACAACTTCTCTGACTATTGAGACGTTGAGAGATCTAATTTGGGTTTCCCATAGCCCACTCTCTACTGGGAGATGTAAACTGTGTGAGAAACAACAATTACAGCCCTTCAGACGTTCCTCAAAATTTAGATTTAAAGTTAAACATATCTGGAGACTCTCTGCTTTAGTAGAGTCTTTTGTAGCTTATCACTTGAGGATCAGCTTTGTAAGGAGTTTGTGAACATGCCTAAAGCCAGATGAGTAGATGCAAAGGTTTTCACTGAAACAGCAAAGCAAATGCACCATTATATTCCACTTTCAGATGCCTCAGTTTTATGTTAAATAAGGCTTTAAATTCAGAGTTTCCTCAGAAGGCTATCAGGGCAAAAAAAAAAATTAAGTCAGAAAAACAATAAACAGTTTTAGCAGAAGCCACAAAACAACCATCTAGTTTTAGATTGAAACAGGAAGCTTCTACACTGTATTGTGAATGCCTTCCTGAAGTCTGAAAACAGGTTTTCATAACTTATAAAGTTACTGTTCTTTGAATTTCACTTCAGATCTCACTGGAAAACTGAATGCACTATCTGCATTTTTTAAAATCTCCCCTCAGAATAAAACTTCTCCCAGTCAGAAGCATTTTGGAACTGCAAAAATTGTGTGAGATAAACGGGGTTTTTTTATGGGAATCTTTGATACTTATAATTTAAAAGGTTTAGGAGACAAGTTTATCTTACAGAAAGTGCTACTGTTTCCATACGTATGTACAAGGATCCTTACAATAATTTCATAGAAAGACTTGTATATTTCACATTGACAAAAACAGTAAATTTTTAACAAAAAAGAACTAAGTTGGTCAAGAACAGTATCTATCCTGCAAATTTCTGGCATAGATTTTGAGGGTTACTTAGAGTTTGAAATCTATTTTTTGTATCTATGTACTGTAGTAACAGATGACCTGCATCTGTAACAGCAGGAAAGTCCTTTTGCATCAACAGACCTGCAAGCTCTGCAGTAACACGTGAAATTAAATGTATCTGACTTATCATTTGTTCTGCTCCCTCAACACAGAACATCAAAGAGCAAAAATTAAACCATATAGCCTGAAACTCTTCAATAAAGAAAAATAGTCATTATATACTAATTTTCTTATATAAAAATAAGGAGAAAGCTCCTAAGTGAAGCAAAAATGGTTATAGAACAGAATGTGATGGAGTAATTAATTTCAACTTGCTACTTGTTCAACTTCAAAGCCTTAGGAAAACAGAAGACATTTAAATAAAGCATCTTAATTCTATAACTCCTACATATGTTAAGATACATTTAACCTGCCTAACCAGTTACTCAGCCATGTCCAAAGGAGCACAGTACAAATAAGACCCAAGAGTTTCATTTCACATGCTGCCACGTACAGGATTATGCAACCAGCCAGTAAAACTTTTCTGCAACAGCAAAACAAAGAAACATTCATTGAGGGGAAAAAAAAGAAAAGTGCAAAGCAGCAAGGGAACAATAAAAGAGGCATTTTTTTCTCCCCGTTTTATCTTGTTGCCAAAGGCACTCACACATGCAGACAAGCTGACCATGTATGTTCACCCCTCGGCTGGAGAAGATGATGCAAGAAACTTTGCAATCCAGATTTTTACCTGCTGGAGCATTTCTTCTGTAGCATTCAGTTTCAACTGATGCCCCTCAAGACAGATTTCTAAGTCCCGGATTTTCTCTCCTTGAGCTTCCACCTGGTCTGTAAGAACACTCACCTGCAATTTGAGAAGTACAGTGGCACTGAAGTGACTGTAAATAAGTTTCAATTACCTTATGCATATAACATCCAAAGGCACGTTTTAGCAACAAGTTCTCTTTTAAAGTCTTCAAGGCTTTAATATTCTTGAGCACTGCAGCAACCTGCTCTATCGAGATTTTTCAGTCTTACCTCTACTTTGCTTCAACCCCGCCCTCTCATCCCCCCTCCCACCCAATTATTTTGTTTTGATATAAAAAAAGAAAGAGCATTTCTGTAAGAGATTGAATGCTACCTATAGGTAGCCTGGGGCAATTCATGCAAAAGTCTGAAAAATTAGAAAGCAGCAAACACAAACATAGGACACTGAAAATATTTTAAGCATTTTTGCAGCATGCATTGCCATTTCAGGTTCTGTTGGCACTTCATTCCCTGAAACAGATAAATAGGAAAACTGTTCATTCCGAGCCCAACCAATTACTTTACCTCTTACAAGAACTGCAAACCAGCTTGCCTATCAATAAAGCGTTCTGAAGTTATAAAGAATGCAATGAGTAAAAGGCATGTTTTAGCAGTGGCAAAGCTCTATTCCAAGAAAAATTCCCAGGCTTTGGCAAGCCAAAACATGAAAGCAAAAGAAGCAAGATACAGACAATGAATCCCAGGAAAAGAAACAATAAGCAGTACTGGTAAAGAACTGTGGGAATGGTGGCACAGACCAATGTGCAATAAGTAAAGTCCAGCTGAGTTCAAAGTTTGCAAAGCAGAAAAAAAACTATGCCCAGGATAACACTGGGAAGATGTGGAAAAAACCCCAGCGTTAATTCCCATGTTAAGCAGCACTCTCTCTGTGTTCATTTTCACTACTTATTTACATAAAAGCCTTGATTATACTAGAAAAATGTTATCTCAAACAAACAAAAAAGGAGCCTTAGGTGTTTAAACTCCATTTTGAAGGAAATACATTAACAAAAACTTATCTATGCTCTCACATCCAACCCTGCAACACCTTTATTAAAAAAAATAAAAAAGAAAGGTAAAGTATGTCTAAGTGAAACTTTTAAGACATACACGCTATGCAGCATTTCTAAAACCCAATGGAAACTGAGTTCATTTCAGGGAAGCTGCAGAAGGATCTGTATTTGTTTTACCTGCCAACATAATGACAAGCACGCCTGGGAAAAGAGCACAGAAATAAATAAATACATAATAATTAAAAAAATACTGTTATTTTTTTTTTCCCTTTAAAGAAGTTGGCTGTAGCATAGAGAACAGATGAACTCGGGATGAGGGATGATAGGAAGGAGTGGGTGGAGGCAGATGGCAGGGGGACACATCCAAGCTGGGACAGGAGGAGAACTCCTTGCAAGGAAGTTTTCTGAGTGTCTGCTTTTCTGGTTTGCTCTCATTAAATGAGGGATGGCTCACAAAAACCCTCTGTGAGGTCAGAAAGCAAGCAGAAACAAACTGAATCCTCTCCTTCAGGCTGATTCAGGTTCCAGAGAAAGAAAACCAGCTCTGTTTAGAGTGTCAGGTTCCAACTAGCACTGCAACCTGGAAGCAAAACCCTGTACGTTCAATGTGACCTGCAAAGGAATTTAGTAAAACCTTAGTAGCTTTAAAAGCATGTGTTGGATGTCCCAGCAGTTGGGTTGAGAGGCACATTAGCCACTTTGAGCTCATATTTTCCCCTCTCCTCAGGAGCACATCTGCCAGACTCTTCAGGGAATCAGCAGGCTGCACACAGAACATAATCCCAGCTCATGCTACGCTGGCCAAGCCCATCTTGCCTTAGGAGTGCAACACCTGCAACACTCGGCCCGTAGGTAATATATTTTCTATAAGTATCTGTAACAGTGAGGCATATGGAAGAATTAGCTAAAAATCAAGTGGTATGAAGGTTAAAAACTTCTTTGTGGGGAAAAAACCCCGCCCCAAATAAAAAAAGTCCCCCAAACAAATGCCTAGAGGAGAGCACTATCTGCTGTGCCCAGAGCTGTAACAAGGTACCCCAGATGCTGCAGCATTTCCAGCCTCCTCCACAGGCTGAGCAGTGGGAGGAGATCTCCAGGTGCAGTGTTTGACCCCACCAGCCTTGGTGGGCAGGAACAGCAGGCACTGCCCGTGCCCACTACAAAGTGCCTCGCACTGCTTCTCATGAAGCAAGTCTGATGCAAATCTGGAGTGCTCCCAGCCTTGTATTCCCTAGAGATTACAGCTATGGCCCACAGCCATTGGCACAATTCAGCAGGAGCCATAGGACACAGGCACTCTCTTTCCCATCCCTTCCTCGTCCTTCATGCCAATGGTCACTCCCAGGAGCCAGGTTTGTACCAGCAGACTCCCTCAGGCCACCATGGGACTTGCTGTGCTCCTCATATTCGACTGCCTAGATAGAATATGCCTAACTGAAGTAAACCAGGTTCTACACTGAGCTCCATCTCAGCACCTTTGTTGTTGTTGTCCATCTATCAGACTGAGGTTTTTGTCTATTTTATTTGCCTGAGATTTTTTGCAATTCTGCTGCAATGCTGTGCAGTGGGAAAGGAAAAATTCATAGACTCTAGAGTAAGCCTTTTGATTTTATGGGAGGGCGATGGGAGTAAAAGGCAAGAGAGGGACAATTTCTACATCTGATTTTACTATATTCCTTTTAAGAAAAACTCTAGGCAGGTCTCCAAACCATGTCATAAAAATACCATTGTGCATTTGGCTGGCTGCATCCTTGGGTACCTATTTGTGTGGATGAAGAAATAGTTACAAAAAATCTGCAGCACAAAGACAGGGAAAGCACATACTGAACAGTAGTCTGGAACAATCTTCAGGAACTTATAAGCACTTGTGGTCCTGTTAAATCCACACCAGCTGATACACTCTGATACCCACCAGGATTCTGCCAAATTTGTACAAGCCCCTCAGCATACACAACCATCAACACAGGGGTGTGTAGCATGAACTACATCTGAGATGACAGTGGCTGCTCCATACAGACAAAGAGCACAGCACCAGACAGACATGGGAGATACAAAGGAGGCTCCCAGAGGTGCTCCAGTATGACCCTCTGCTCTGGAGGAAACACTGGCTTTGGCCTCCCAGTTGCCCCTCCAGTTACGAGCTGCTCGTGTGTGTGAGTGAACTGTGCAAGGAGTGAATGCACGGTGTGAAAAGCTGTTTGCTGTTACTAATGGAATCAAGATGCCACAGTTAACCAAGAGCCACCTGGTTAATAAAAAGTGTTCTAATAAATATCAGTTGTGATGTTGTCCCCCCTGAGCTGACCCTCTCTTGTTAAAAAAGGGAATTTGTAGCACATGCTTAAACACTTAAATTCCAGACAGAAGTTTGTTTTTAATTTAGGACTATATTTTTCCTAAATTTGGCAATAGCCATTTCAGTTTAATAGTAATGAAAAAAAAAATCCAACTAAGCCAAAGCTTGTGTCTCACAAACATTTATTGTTTATTTAACAACAGCAGTGAGACTTCTGCTCAGTAAATGAACACAAGTGTGAACAGAACATACAGGATAAGACATGCTCACAGAAACTGGTAACTCAAAGGGGAGAGAACAGCTACCCAACACACCAAAGTTCTGTTTGATATAAACATATATGCTTATAATATGCTTTTGTAAGCGTGAAGAGAAAGGATAGGCAAAGAACATTCAAAGAATCTCTAGCTTCAGTTTTAAAAGGCATAGAACAAATACCCAGGAAAAAAAAAAAAAGAGGGTTTTTTTTTTAAGTTGTGCAATGTGTTTTCTCCAGGAGGAAAACTTAGATGGGACAGAGGATCTGCTTGAAAAACGGCTGGCAAAGTGAGAAACAGGAAACCTGGAAGAGCTTAGGCATGCATTTTAAAAATGTCAATTTTCCCCCCCGCCCTTTACCTCGCCTTTGATGTAAACAAGTTTGGTACAGCACAAAAGCAGGAAAAATAGCTGTGCTCTCTACCTGACAGTGTTGCAGTTCACTAGAAGCAGAGACACACAGAACCTAGAAAGCTGGTGTAAGGCAGCAGACCTAGAGTGAGAACCACTATCACAGCAGTGTCTTGGGACTCCACAGCATTGTTTCAACCTCTTTGTCACCCTCCCTCCTCTTACTGCTGTTACTCCCCTACCCCACCACAAAAGTCAATCAGAGGGATTATACAAATTATAAAGTCATTCCTGATTAAACATCAGTCACATTTGGTGACCCACTAACATTTGTCTAACAGAAAATACTCTACCACTTCAACTTTTATCCACCAAATATCAGCTCTGGAGACAATATTCTCTCTTTGGGACATACCTGCAGTATGAGTGATTCTTTATCACCTTCTAATCGTGCCAGCCTTTCTTGATAAGTTTCATTATTAGATGAATGATGATTCACCTGTGACTGGGGGGAAAAAAGGTGCTATGAGAATTTTTACAGTTAATATTAAAGCTTAATATTAAAACAATATTTAATAAAAATTATATCTGTTACGTGGGGTTTATAATACAAAAAATATGAATGGAAGTGTCTCTAGACCCAAACTGTTCATTTCATATGCATGAAATATACCTTTGAACATTTGAATGTACCTTTTTTTAGCTGGATTTTGAATACTCTCTCATTTGCAGCAATCAAGAATGGTATAGCAATAGATTGGTTTTTTCTATCAAATTATAATTTCAATGAAAAATACCATCTTACCAAAACAAAATCCATTTATTTTGAAATATCTGGTCTCAACAGTCTTTTGCCAAAGTCAAGGAATCTTGGTGTTTATTTTTAAGTGGTAAAAATTGCCATAGGTATTACACTATTCCTAGAAATTACTGAAAGAAAAGTAGAATTTTTTGGTTAGCAACTAAAAAAAAATCATTTAAATGATCAAATTCTTATTGGGATTTACTCTAGCCATATAATCACTTATGGATAGCTAAATGGCCTTCTAAAACATGGCCTGTTTCTAACTATTAGGTTCCATTTCCTATGAATTTTAACGCTTCGGATAGAAACACCACAATTAAAAAAAAAATCTGCAGATTTTATTTTCTCATAATTTCACCCTCCAGGCTAAACCATTGTGTGTTTGCTCAGGGCATCAAAAGTAACCTGAGCCCTCCGAGGTTCCTTTTGCAGCTCCACTGCAGGCAATGCATTTCTGCCAGGGAATGTAATGCTGTGCCAGGCTTGGATAACACAGGAATCCACCTTCCAGCAGTTCCCTTCAGCTGCACTCATCTGCAGCTGACTGCTCATTTAGAGGTACTGGCATCATGGCACCAACAGAATTAGAATCCTTCTCCCCAGCTGGCCTGCCTTTTTCAACTTTCTCTTTGTGAATAGCAATTTTTAAAAATATTAGCTGTACACAGAGCTTCTTGATCTACCCTGAGGTCTACAGCCCTAAATGTAATACAGACAATGAAAATAAACACGGTGCTAATTAATACAAATCAAGAAATCAACGTTTTATTCAATTAAAAGACATTTTTCAAGCCATAACATGCTGAACTAGATATAAGTATGGCATCTTTGCAGGCTGAGTGAAACTGAGTACTCTTGTCTCTGATTATTTGGAAGAAAATGAGAGAACTACGAAGCCACCAACAAACAGTACTGAAAGATGTCTGAAGAGATATCTGGTTCAGTCTTCTATCCTAGGACCAATATTCTTGTTTTGCCTATTCTTAAAGACCTCCAGAAATGGATTACACAGACTCTCCATCTTCTTCTTAGCTACCCATCATTAGAGCATTTTTTTTAGTGTCCAACCTGAATCATCATCTCTTCTCCTTCAGCCTACTGCTGCTTTCATGCCAGCATGGATAAAAGAAAGGCTCTTCCCTTTGGTTCAGAATTTATTTTTGTTATTGGAAGACTCTCTGTAGATCTCTAATTAGTAGGTCCCTCAAGTTTTTCTGCCTTTTTCTCACAGGTTAATTTTTCAAGAACTGTTTTGTTGCTTTCTTTTATTTCCTTCTCACCAATTGTTAACTTGATCTCTTTTGAAATTAAGTGCCTATGAGGAAACAGCAGACTTCAGCTGAACAATATGTTTGGCTTCAGTGGAAAAACCTTTTCACAGACTCTTGGGCCGTATTTCTTTTCATATTAACCATATAGTAAAACCCATATATTTTCAGCCTAGGACCTATAACTTCCAGATCCCTTTTTTAATGCTCTTATTTAGCTACCATCCTGTTCTTCTATATTTACTCACTGTTTCTGCTTATATGTATAACTTTGAGCTAGACTACAGCGCATTGCATCTTATTATTTACACTCTTTTCCAGTGCAGTAGGCTCTTATGTTTTAATCATGCCCTTTGGTGTGGCTGTAAGTCCCTTAACTAGAATCACCTATAAATTCACTCAGCTTTGTCCTTTGTTCAAAGGGTCAACAGGAACATTAAAAACAGAATGTGCAGGACCTCACTTACTCTTCATCATCATCATCAGAATATGTTAACTCTGTTCAGAATATACACCTTTGTCACCAACGTTTGACCAGTTTACAGTAAGTACAGCAAAGATTCAAGGCCTTGCAGAAATGGCTCTAAATATGCAGATGTGAGTGCACAACACACAAACATAAGACTTGGATAAAGTTTTACCGTGGCACCTGTAGGGAGATGGCCCTTGCCCTCAAAGGAATGATGACCTCACTTGCTCTTTTTCTCTTAACTAGTTTTAATTTTTTAGAATTTGTGTTGTCACGTCTCAGCGCAATTTTTTCAAGCCTTCTCCTGTTGTTAAGAAATATTCCCACTCCTCAACCTCCCCTCCCAGCTTTCATAAAACATGTTTAACTTAGGCCCTGTTTATTGAGTTGGTCAGTCAGTCTGTATGGCCTTCAAGTTCATTCCTTATTAATTTTTGTGGTATTGTAATGAAAATAAGGATTCTTTATAAGTAAACTATATGCATTTCTGTATGTCTGCCCAGACAATCCTTTGACCTCAGCTCTGCATCCTCAATCATCCTGCCAGACGTTTCACCTGCATTCTGACTCCACATAGAAAGCAAAGCCTTCCACTGCACTTCAGAATCCAAAATCATTAGCCTTAGCAGCTTTGCTTCCATTAGGGTTAAGACTTCATTACATACCACTAAAAGAGTTTTCTCAATGGAGAGCCCACCAGCCTTCCCCAGTTTATCTCTGGCTCACCCCCAGTGGTAGGGGAAGCTTTCCTGCAGCTAGAACATCGAGTATTCAGGGAAGAACAGCACACTGCTGGGCAGCAAAAGAGTCTCCTAGCGACAAAACAGAGTCAAGCAGATTTTGCCCCCTTTCTCCAGGTGCTATTTTCTAGGCTAGATTTAAGAAATGTACCTGCAACCACTTGTGTAAGCACTCCCCCTCAGCCTTACAAGCACAGTGGGTTGAATTCCTGCCAATGCCTTGTTACAGAAACAATCTGTTGTGAATGCAAAATGCAGTTCAACATTTTTTACAATCCATAATTAAAAATTAGTTCAACCTAGAATCAAAAGATAGGTCACTACACTCAGAATTACCAAAAGTATAGCCTGCCATGATGTCTGCTGCACTGAGCGATTGTGAAATATCCTCTTCTGGCAGCCCAGTACTCAAGACCAACATAAAGCCTGGTGAATCAGCCACATGAATAGAAAAGGGGGAACAAAGCTCCAACAAAATATCAGCCCTGTCCATGGGTCAGTGAGACAGGGCTCAGACAAGTACAGGAAAGTACAGTAGACAGAAAAACGACCTGCTAAATAAAAGCGTCTGATTGACACACAGCAGTTGTTTAAGACTTGGTAATTCTTTGTGGCATGTATAAAGACAAGATAGAACAATGTAACATGAACCAAGGCCATCTGTGGATGGTTGGAGTGCATTCTGCAGTTGTGAAAGTCAGTACTGGGAGGGAACAAAGCAAGTGTAGTTAGATGTCACACGTCCCAGCAGCAACTGAGAACAGGACCTGTAACACAGAAGACATAAGGCTACAGATGATCCCAGTTGGTGTAAGAGCTCACAAACAATAAACACTAGGCATGTGGTTGCACAAGTCTAAAAGGCTGAATCAACAAGATTTTTAAGCTGTTAATTCAGAAGATGTAGCATTAAGGATGAAAAATTGTTATCTGGGCCTGATGAGTGATAAGCCAAATACATTAATTATGTTTCTTATAATGAAAGAATGAGAGAAATTGCATAAAGCATGTAAAAAAGTTTATGATATCATGATAACAAAGTAGAGGGAAAGATATGCTAAGGCAAGGTAGCTGAAAATATGTTGATGGTAGTATCACTGCAGATGAAACATCAATTGCATATCATGAATACTTTGTCTACAGGAATTATAGAATGCTTAAGGCTGGAAAAGAGCTTTAGGATCATCAAGTCCAACCAGCAACTCCACCATTTGCACCATTAAACCATGTCCTCAAGTGCCATATCTACACATTTTCTGAATACGTTCAGGGATGGTGTCTCCACCATTTCCCTGAGCAGTCTGTTCCCATGTTTTACAATCCTTTATGTGAAGAAATTTTTCCATATGTCTACTCTAAACCCTCTGTGGCACAACTTAAGACCATTTCCTTTTGTCCTGTCCCTTGTTACCTGGGAGAAGAAAATGACACCCACTTCACTACAAGCTCCTTCCAAGCAGTTGTGGGGAATGATAAGGTCATCCCTGATCCTCCTTTTCTTCAGGCTGAACACCCCCAGCTCCCTCAGCTGCTCCTCACAGGACTCAACTCTCCAGACCCTTCACCAGCTCCCTTGCTCTCCTCTGAACATGCTCCAGCACCTCAATATCTTTCTTGTCATGGGGGGCCCAGAACCAGACACAGCACTTAAGGTGTGGCCTCACCAGTGCTGAGTACAGGGGGTCAATCCCTGCCCTGGTCCTGCTGGAGACACTATTCCTGATTCAAGCCAGGATTCCACAGGCCCTCTTGGCCACCTGGGCACACACTGGCTCATGTTCAGCCACTGCTGCCCAGAACCCCCAGGACCTTTGCTGCCAGGCAGCTTTCCAGCCTGTAGAACTGCCTGGGGCTGTTGTGAACCAAGTGCAGAATCCAGCACTCCACCTTGTTGACCCTCATCCAACTGGTCTTGGCTCATTGATCCAGCCTTTCCGTACCCTTCTACAGAGCTCTCCTGTCCTAGAAGCAGATCAACACTCCCAGCCCAACTTAGTGTTATCTTTGATCTTGCTGAGAGTGCACTCGATGCCCTAGTCCAGGTTGTCCATGGAGATGGACTCTGAGCCCTGGGGAACAGCATCCAACTGGATATAACTCCATTCACCACCACTCTCTGGGCCCAGCCATCCACTCAGTTTTTACCCAGTTAAAAGTACACCTGTCCACACCATGGGGAGCCAAGAGCTGCAAAGCAATTTTTTGAAGCACCTGTACTGTGGTCTCCTCAGAGATTCAGGGTATAGTTTAATGCACACCATACTGCAAAAGATATTAATGTAAAAAGTTTCCTGAAACAATTCCAAATCAGCTGCTTTTCCCAGTTCTAGGAAAAGAAAAGGAAAAAACCCAAAACTTGTGCATTTCATCACCTGCTTTAGCTTCTTCTTCATTTTTAGTTTCCAAATCTCTCTTTGGAATACGCTCCTTTCTTGAATCTGAACACAATATTGGTAACTGCTGGAAACTTTTAAGTATCACTTACATGATCCAGTCATTACAGAGGCCTTTTCCAAGAAAAAGCCTTAAATTTTCCTTCAGAATATATGACACAAAAAAATCAGACTTTGCTGAACGATTCAAGAGTGTAATTTAAAATGGCAATAATCAGCAAAAATATAAAATAATACAGCAAGAAAGGGAAGAAATGTTTGATCAACTCAGCTATCTTAATTTCAACAGTTTTTCTCAGAGCCTGTTACGCACAGAGTGTTACCTTTCCTCGTATATTATTTTAATAGGAAACAGTTCAGAATGCAGCTTATTGTCAGAACTGTTGTATAGAGCTTCTGTGAGATGCTCTTTTGGGAAGCTTCTGTCAGGGAACTTCTAGCTGTATCTTGAGAGCCTGTAAAAGTAAGCCCCTGAAAGCAAGCACATATGCAAGGTGGTAAAGTTGAACACAGCCCAGTTTATGTTTTCCTAGTGTGTGCTGTTTCAGCACTAAGAGTCTCCAACACAGCTCATTTTAATGCAAAACCCACCAACTTCTGAAGTTGATCAGCAAGCTGTTCCCCAGAAATTTGTCACGAATACCATGGATCTCATACTGGGCTGTGGAGCGGGGAGGAGCTGGGAAAAGAAACCTGGCAATCAGTTAAAGTGGTGATTTGTAAGCTTTTTCAACAAGTCACCTGCCTCTCTGAGAAGACAGATTATGTCATAACCCTCCTCTCTTCTTATTCAGTCACATGAATCACCTTCAGTTCCACTGGTAATTGAATAGGATGCCTGTGGCAACAATAATACTTGTATTAATGGGGAAGATTAGGGACATGCTTGATGTGTTGCCTTTTGTTATAGTTTAGAAGCTGAAAATGAGTAGAGCCAGCAGAGTTCAACCAGTCAGCCTTAGCACAAACTCCCAGCAGCACACAAACAGCAGGACAGCATTTCAACACAAGAAAACGTAGACTGCAGACTTCTTCCAGCCTATTTGGAGTTGGTAATATTTAGAAGACTATGGTCTATTTACCTCTGTTGTACTCTTTTTGGTCAATAAAATGATGTTATTAGTCACAGTAGTATTATGAAGTGATGAGTGAGCAGCCTACACAGTAAACATTTTTATTTGCATCTGACTGTGGATGCAATACAAATTTAATCTCTTGGGATGTTAGTGCTACCTCAGATCCACACCCATCTGAGTGTACATACATTCCCTCAGTGTGCCTGAGAGGAGGAGAAGGCTGGAACATGATTTCTGGATCTATAATTCTTGCCTTTCATCTGAAGGCAATTAATAAATCAACAGCAGGATTTTTTATTTTCCATTGTTAATGGTTGGTTAAATGAAAGCAGCAGTCACTCTGAAAAAGCTAACAGTGCGTAGTCTGAAACTGAGCAAAGGCAGGGCTAGGTAAATTTTGGTAGTGCTTAAAATAAAGAATTTTCAACTTTATATTTTACCTGGATATTTTTTCTGAAAACTAATACCTGTGTTTTTTGTCCAGACAGTGAAATCATTCAAAGGAAGATATTCTTACAGAAGGCATAAGATTCACCTGCAGTACCTTGACCTTAATGCCTATATCATGGGTTTGATCACTCCACCTCTTGCTAGTACAGGTTATGAATCCCTTCAGAAGAAAGCAAAGCATAAGAACAACATACACCTATGTCAGCTCTGTGCTGCATAAGCTCCAAAGGCAAGTAAACTAAAGCAAACTACAACAGTTGTCAGATGCTTCCACTTCCCATGAAGGCATCTCTTTTTCCAAATTAGACATCTTACCACTGCATAAAATCTTCCAGATGCTGGAGACCTTCCATCTACTCCACTCCATCCACCCCTGTTCAAATAGCTCAGTTAATTTATAATAACCTTCTCCTTACTATTTCTTTGTAGTAAATATTAGTATTTATATTAATAATTTAATTAATGTGGCTATACCCATATGTCTACATAACAAAATGAGGGTTATGCCATTTTTATTTGGCATGGTGTGTTCCAGTTAAAGTCAGACAGAAAGATTACAGCAAAGCAACGGGATGACATGAAATTGTACGTGAACCCTCTAACCCAAATCCCTTGGGAGAAGCAAAGAAGGTTTGCTAAAAATGAGACGCTTTCAGCTCCAGGCAGTGGAGGTATCTCAGGTTCCTCAGTTTGCAACAGAAACTTTTAACATTACATTAGTTATCTGCAAAATGCTTCCCACAAACTGCCCACCAGCTGCTTTATGACAACTGTGCTGCTGCCCGAGCTGTAACATAAAAGCACACTGTATATACACAGGGACTATTCCATATCCTTCCATAAACAGACTGCTGAGAGACATGTCCCCACTAATAATTCCAGTGACCTCCTTATCCTGGCTTCCAGTCTTACTAACAAGGTACCCTCCAATATCTGCACTGTTACAAACTCTGACAGGGCTACACGATACCAGGGTGGCTCCAGTCCAGTACAGCTGTAGCCATTGCAGAGTTTTGTCTTTCTGGTATTAGGTGAGATATTATCAAAGGAAGTTCTTTCTCTTGTGAGAGGTACTGCTGCAGACTTGGAATTCTCATCATTGGCAAAAGGCAGAAAAAAACCAAACTGGAGCAAAACCAGTAAACAAAGGAAAGCACATGAACTGTGCATCACACAGAACTGAGGGAAGGCTAAATTGTTGTTTTGCTCTGTCCATCTGCTCTTCCATTTTACTGCCCCCTCTGTCCATACCTGTGGCCATTCTTGGCCCAGCATTTCCACAGGTGATCCTAACACAATAAAGTCCAATGCAAAGAACTGCAGTGTGCTGACCCCTCATTTCAATTTGATCTAAATATTGCTTTTCCCCTGCTGCTGCTGTGTGATGCTACTATTCACACTGTGATAGAAGACCTCTGCTTCAAACCAGAGCCTCCATTCTAAGCATCTGAAAATAGCAGTTGTTTCTGTTGTTTTGCCTGCCTGGATCCCATGATTTTTGTATTTGTTTACTGCCTTAATCCAGTCCAGGCCACAGATACCACACAAGCCTGGCTTAGCCAACCACTGCAACAGCAAAACCCATCCTGGTCTCTGAAGGGATTTCTGTAATGATGAAATTTGAGCCAGCTCTGGCATACTTCACCAGGGCTTTATGGAAGTCTGCTGCAGTTATTCTCTGTTAAATGCCATTTGTTACTCTGAAAGCAGCTCTTACTTTTATTATCAGCCAAAGAACAACAGTTTATGATTGCACGAACTGAAATCTTTATAAGCTGTAACAATCAGTGCCAAACATGTGACACTGGGATCCATGAATGTGAGAATTAAATAAGCAACTTTGATTATTCCAATTTTTTTTTTTAAACCCCACNCAAGGAAAAGCAGCAGTATTGATATTCTCCTTTAGGTACCTGACTTTAAAGGAAATACACACACCAGAAGTAAGGGCATTATTAATTCTGTAAAATTCTGAGCTCCCTTTGAGCACAGTATCCTTTCTGAACACAGTACACAGCACCTGATAGCAGCAAACCTTGATAGCCTTTTGTCACCAAACCTGTCTTTGTAGAAAAGAAATTTGCACCGGGAAGCACGACCGTATTCACGACCTCATTTAATTAACAAATTAACGCGTGAGCTCAAAATACACCTTTTTTACAGGTAATTAGCTCTAACTGCACAGAGCACAGGTTAGGTTAATAGCATAATGCTACTGACAGCTACTTCCTGTTGCCTCTTCTTCACTATCCCACTTGCTTCCCATTTAATCCCCTCCCAGACGCACTCCAGAAATTTAAAAGGTTCCAGGGCTTGATGCAAATATTTTGTGAATTAACTTCAAGATTCTCAAGCTTTTATTCTAACCTGACACATCAATATTTTGTATTTATTCCAGAATCCACCCAAATTAAACTTCCTATTCACATTTCCCGTAAGTATTGACCTATATTTTATGTTTATCCAGCCAATAAAAAACCAGAGCTCATGTGCGTATGTATACATGTGTGCACACATATACACAGGCAAGAATCTGCAGGAAAAGTGCACACAGGTTAAAACAGATTTTGAGAGTATAACAAGAGGCTGTGCTGCTTTCACAACACACAATTAAATTTAAATTAATTTAAAAAACAGCCTACTGTGAGGGATTGATTCACATCCCATTTATAATTTCTAACACAGAGAAATAAATAATCAGAACATTAAAAAAGTCTAAAAATCTGATGAAAACAAAGTGATTTTCCCAAGGTGACAAAACAATTGCACAAACCTACTTTTTTAAGAGGCAGACAAAACCAACCTCATGCAGTTAATTTACATTCAAGCAGTTTAACACAAAATTAATAGCACTTTTTTTTTTTAAAAAAAGAATCTTTTTATCAGAGTAACATGCACAGAAAAAAAAGTACCACCATTTTTATCTGAAACAAAGGCATCCAGAAAGGTCCCAGTTACCCCGATGAAGAATCAATTAAGTGAAGAGTTAATGCAACTAATTTTTCACTTTAAATCACAAGAAGTTAAACAACATACTCTCCTTCTTTTGCCATACATTCCCATGCAGGATTTGCTTTGTTGTATTGCAATCCCAGGAAAGCACGAGCACTTGCGAGACTCCACTGCCATTTGTTCAAAGTTTGATCCTGGAGTTTCATTTTTAAAGACAAAGACAGCTGATTCTCTCCCCCCCTCCCCAAGCCTCCTGCTACATCAAGAAATGCCTTTAATTCATTTCTCATGAAGAAACTTACACTTTTTTACATCTGAGACACTGAACACATTTTCTTTCACAAAGCTGAGAATTCTGAGTGAGATTTTGCTAATGTGCATTTAGAAAGAGAAAAACAAAGCCCAGCAAATCACTTACCCTCTTTAGCCACGTGAAGTGCTTGTAAATATCAATCTCACCATCCATGCTTTGGGCCCATCTCAGCAGTTACATTCCCAGGGCTAAAAGAAACTTTTGGAAGCAAGCTCCCTGCTTTGTTCCACAGGATATAGCTGGGATTTCTTCCCCTTTCAACCCTCACCTTCTAAAATCTTCAGTGCCTGTTCATATTTTAAGCTAAATCTCCTGCCCCTGTCCCACGGTCTTATCCCAAAGGCTTCTCACAGATGTATATATAACACGCAACTGTATAAACTTCAGACTCTCCCCCAAACATCTGTTTTTTTTAAACAGCAGATCAGTTAGCAGCAAGAACAATGCGACTCTAAAAACATCAAAAAATATAGCTTTAAAAAGGGATCTTTCAAGAACAGTATCAATCTGCAAAAACTGTTCCCCTTTAATGTTGAATAACAAGCTAAAAATTATTAGGCTGTCACTGAGAAACTATTTTCAAGTAATGCTTTCTCTGGCTTTCTGTTTCAAGAGTGGCTGGAACTCATTACCAAAGACCCCCTATTTCCTGTCTCTGTTTTACTCCCTGTTTATCATAACAGTACTCAGCCTTCTCAGTTTATTTCAGGCTCAGACTAAACCTAAAAATAAGTTCTGCTCTTTGAATTACTTGCCTGTCCTCTCAAAAAACATTATAAGAGAGGAGGAATTCAAGGACGATCCTGTGAATAAGTTAATGATCCCATAAATACTGCTATTGCCAAAGAGGCAATTTTCCATCTTAGGAGAAGATGATGATACCCTTCCAAGATATTTGTCTGTTCCTGCTGAAGCTGAAATCTCACAGCATGGCAACTTTTCAAACTTGCAACACCAAGATAAATGCACAGGCAACGCAATGCCCTGGCAAGAAGGGAAGTTTAAAAGTGTTGCCTGTTCCTGCGGTGTCCTCTAGTGCCTCCACGGAGTAGTTATTCATAACTCCTATTTTTTTCCCAATAAACTCCAGTTTCCAGTGTTCTATCTCCCCCTAGTTAAAATTGGCTTTGGTCTTAAACCGGGAAACTGCTTTGCACACAAGGACAACTGCTTGGGCAATGAACACAGCTGTCTCCACACAGTTTTTGTGCTGATCCCAGAACATTTTCTTATCTCCTTGTTTTCTTCAGATTCCACAGCCAAACGGACTTCTGTATTCAAGGAGCAGTAGAGCAGCAGGTTGGAAGAGCCAGTGTCAAAGCTGCCCGTGACACTAACGATATACACAAAGGGCTCAAAGTCTGAAGCTGTATAATGCCCTCAAAAGCTGTTCTTACAGGGACCTGCCTCACTTAGGCATCTGCCCACATTCCAAAGTGGAAAAGTCACAGATATGTGATGAAATTTCTGCAAGGGATGTATTTCAACCATTCTTGATCCTTTTGTCCTGGTGGAGTTCTTTTCAGAACCTTCCATAACACAAAGAAGGAAGAATACAAACCTAGACTTCCAGTTTCCTTTGTGTATATATCACCTGTTCTTACTCAGAGTCACATGACAAGGAAGACATTAAAACTTTTAGGAAGTTAGTGCTGAAAGTCTTCAAAAGGTGCTAGGATATCTAAAATCACCAACAGATGTGACAAAATAAAGTAACTGTCAGTTTTCCAAAGCCAACCATGCTACAAGAGAGATCAGAAGGGGATCTGGGTTGCTCTGTACATAGAATTCTATCCTGGCTGTAGAAATTTTTATGCTATCTTCAATTTGATAAGAGCAGTTATTTCTTGAATAGCTCACACCAGAACAAGTCTTAGTACATCATCAATGGTCTATTTAAAAGAAAATTATGAAAATTATTACCTAATATAACACATTTATCTATGCATGACAGCCTCTGCCATGGCTGGCAAACTGAAGACTGAGCAGGGGTTCTCTTAACATTAGGCATGAACTCCTAAGAGCTTAGGGTTTTTTTCCCATGAAAACTTGTTCTCTAATTATGGAGAACAGCAAATACATCCAACTTTATCTCACAGTATTGCACATCCCATAGCACCACCACTATGGTGCCTCAAGTTCCCCATTTCACCTGTTCCAAAACATGGGCTTTAAGACTCTCATTTCAGGGAAGAAGGAAATGCCTCTTTTAAAGCACTCCACCACACGGTATCAGCTAATGATTTTGTTTTTCATTTTAAAAACTACCTAAAAACTGTATCACTCCCCTTACTAGTGCCTTAGTGTACCACCTGCAGTTAGGTTAGTATTCATTTCCCCTTTAAAAGTATTAAAAATGACAAACATACCTTATTTCTGCAGGATTTCATGCAAAGGACTCTCGATTCCTGCTAGTCATTCTTCCTGATTAAAAGGTAAGTGTCTGGATTTTCTGCATCTTATCAGCCACCAATGTTGACAGCAGACATTCCAGACAGTCACATGCTCCCTTCGAGCCTGTCACCTGCACGCTGAACTTTACATCCTGCTTGAGCTTTGGCCTGAAACTTTCAGATACCAACTGAATGCAAATCAACTGACGCAGATTTGCTTAGAATGCTTTTCCATTTCACTGGAAGAGCAGGTTGGCTTCTCTGAGCAGAGTGAAAATCAGGAAAATATGTTGAAATTGGAGGACTGCTTCATCAGGTTACCACTGAACATTTTTCTTCCTTTCAGGAAATCCATGACTGTGTGCAGTTCTTCACTGAGCACTGAACTTCTGGTTCAGTGTAGAATTAAAAGACAATCAAGCAAAAAAATCCCACACTACTGCTGAAGAACCACCACCCTCAAGTGTTACCCCTCAGAGAATGATCCAGCTATTCCTCCCTTCCCCTGAAAAATTGTTTATTTTTTCCAGTGTCATCTCCAAAAAGAAACAAAACCAAACACATTACAGTAATACAAATGCAACGTAGGGCTCTAAAATGTTTAAAGTTAACAAACTTTGTATATTCTACAAGCTGTATAAAAACCCAGAGGATCTATTTGCCAGTTCTGTATTTCCATAGAAAACTGCTGACTGCTACCAGCATTGCTAGAACTAAAAACTCCATTTGCAGAACACCAAAAGTGCAGGTGATACGAAACTCTGCTGATACACAACCCATAAAACCCACTCAGCCAAGTGACCCAGTACTCTATTAGTCAGCATGTCAAACACTTGAAACGAGGGTTTTTATGTTTCAGATAGTAAACAAACATGCTGCAAGAGCTGTGAAACTGGAAGCCACAGAATGCTTTAAGCATTCAGTTACATCTCTCATGCCCCTCCATTCCAGACCTATGAAAAGGCAGGAAAACATCCACAAATCCTCCTAGAAGTGTGGAGGGAAAGGCAATTTGACTGTCTGGTGTATTCCCTCTTCTACCAGCCCTAAGCTGAGGAAGCACAGAGATGTTTGCTTTTTCCACCACTCTGCCTCTTTCTCCCACACAGCTGAAGCCCTAAGAACATTCTAAAATTATATTTATTAATATTGTTTTAGTGATTTCACTTTTTATTCATTTACAAATATGATAAAATACATGTTTTTGTGACCCTTCAGAGCAGCACAAATGCAGATGGTCAATAGAGTTCTTCTATTGCCTGGGAAATGAGAGGGCAAATGAAGAGCAATCAGCAGCTCCTCAGCCTAGCCCAAGTCCCTGGACCATAGCACCTGCCTGCCTTTTCAGCAATAACCTAGGGAGCATTTTGGTTTCCAAACCCTACCAGCCTCTGAAAACACCAAAAGAACACACACTTGGCCTCTTAGGCCGCGAAATTACTGTCCAGCTACTCATCCTCCCAGTCTTATCAGGGTGGTTCAGCTGAGGATGGACATGCAATAAAAATTTATTCCTTTCCAAGAATTAGAATCAACTTTTCCTACATGTATTTTTTTCCCAATTCTAGTGTTTGGGCCGCTTTGGAAACAAAGGGATTAGGACCAGATTTTAAAAGGGAAAATTTTTCTTCAGCATGCCAACTCATGTCATTCTCACGCTGCAGAAAAATGTGAGAGCTTCACACTGAAGAAAGAGAGAGAAAACATGAGAATATTTGTGTAGAAAGAAATGCAGGCCATTTGTGCAGAAGACAGTGGAGGAAGAAATTCTTTTTTCATGGTGAGCAATGGCTTCAGGAATCTAGATGAATTATTTCCAGCAAGAAAATCTGTCTTAGAGTCTAAATCATGACAAACTGATAATGCCTAAGTGAGAGAGAAAGAAAAAATTTTTGGAATGAAAGGGAAAAAAAAATACTTTGTTCTGTAGATGAGCACATTTGCTTTCCTTGTGATAATTTAAAAAATAAACAATATCCTGGGAAACAGACAAAAAATAACATTATGTAGCTACATGAACAAATAACCCTTTCCCAGTATAAAACACACTCAATCTTAATGGCTTAATTCTTTGATTAATATCTGTATTTCAGAATTGAACGGATTTAGATGGTCATGAGTTCTGTGCCAGCATGGTTAACCCTTCTCCTTATTCCATACTTGGGGGAGGCAATACCTCAAACAGGTGCTGACATCTCTGGAGCCATTCCCATCTGCAGGTTGGAGGATATCAATATCTCCAGCACTACCATGTTCTTCCTGGTTACTGCTCAAATAATAAGGAGCTCCCTTCCCTTGGCTTGCACAAAGAATGTATTACTGATGTTTAGATGAAGTTACTGTTTATTAACTCATCCACAGACATTTGCACATTCTTGGCAGTTTCAAACATTCCTTGCCATATGCAGGAATGATTTTTTCAGTCCAAGTTCTAACAAGAAATATGACTTCTTGCATGAAACTTGTTTAGAAGAGAATGCAGATTGCAAGAAATTTGAGTACTATATTTTTGCACGGAAACAGAAAAATATTTTCTACTTAATAGAACGTCAAAATCCATGTGAACACTTCCCCCAGTTGTTATATGTAAGAGTGCACTGAAACGGGGTGTTTACCAAATATTTGTACATACATCAATGATGTTACCAGGTAACATTTTGCCTCTCCTCACTGTGACACACATCAATCAGATTTCTAAATTTCAGAATCAAAAAAAAATTGTAAAACCTCTCAAAACAGAATAAGCTGCACATCCACCTTTGCAGGTCCTTATTTATGACAAGGAATGTACAAATATTCATTAACTTCTTCTTAAGCATTTAATTACTTAGGAAAATAAAGCACATTGTTGATCTACCTATGAAGAAGAGTAGCATGCCAACATTATGTACAATATGTCTAAAAGAAGCACAATTTGTTTCTGTTTTTGGGAGAACACTAAACCTGAAAATATATTTAATTGAATTTTAACTAAACACAGGTCTGTTCACTGTTGTTATTAGCGTACGAATCCAAAAGAGAATGTAATAAGTTTGTTGTGGATACATTATTGCTATGTTTGTCACAACTGATAAAATTTAGCAAATGAGATACCTAAATTGTGTGAAATCTAAAGAGAGGCTATATACAGAAATACTCCAAAGTTATGCTATTCCTCTAATACTCAAGTAATACTTCCAAGTCAATATGTGACTTTTTAAGACAAAACTTTGTCACCAGCTTCTTTACATGACCATTACATTTAAATCTTATCTGTCAGCACCATTGTTTATTTAAATAATTTCTCTTTATCAATCCCTCTGGTAATTACTTTATGGAAAACATTTTCCAGTGTCTCTTCTATCTGTACTTAAAAAGGCAGATATTTCATACTGTTTACATTTCTGCATTATTGTCTGTTAAATTAATAGAGTGTATAATATTTACATCAGCGAAAAGCAATGCAGCTTGACATTCTAGTGACAGATCAGAATGTGAAATGAAAAAGGGACACCATATATAACATCAGACACAAAAGGAAAGATGAACTAATGAGATGTTCAGCCACTTAGTGTAAAAGAAGGCACCAAAGCCAACAGCTGAAAGACTTATGTAAATGGAACTGAATAAATCATGCTAATGCATTTGAAGGTTAACATGGAATTTCTATATACAATCATGGCTTCCTACAGGGTACTCCTCTATTTCCCCTGACAGCACCATGGTGTGGATAGGCCACATAACTGAGGATTGCACCCCAGAGCAAACTTCACTGTATGTCAGCAGACTACCCTGAAATCTTGGATAAAGAATGTAAAAATACAGGCCCTGCTATTAGAACAGGAATACCACCTTTCCTCCAGGAGTAGTCTAAGCCCAAGGCCATAACACAATTCTGTTTAAGCACTTCTAGTCATTGTAGTTTAAGGTGGCTCTGTTAAACATTACTGACCCTTAAAGAAAATGCCAAAACCTAATCTGACCACGTCATTTTAAGAAAGAGATCCAAACCAGCCCTACTCACTGCAAAGCTATTTTAAGCTTCTGTTAGTTGTTCACACAGAGAAGACTCCCACCTCTGCTGAGATACTGCAGTGAGCAACCATGGTCAGGGGTGTCTGGTTTGTCTGGTTGACTCCCAGACAAAACAACCACAGAACACTGAACAAAATGGGCCTGGTTTAGAAAAATTCCGTGCCAGCTCTGTAGCCCCCTGTTCCACTAGCTCCAAGGCACTCTCTGGTATCCATCAACATCTGAAGGATGTGGCTCTGTTGCTCCTTGTGGACTGGGAAGTGCTCACACACTCCTGGAGAACAATAAGAGAACCAAATCCTCCACTTCAAGCCTTCCTTGCATCATCAACTCATTGAAAAGGAGCTGGAGCACAGCAGAGGACAGGGTCATACAACTTTGAACTCCACTGCTCCTCAGAAAACAGACCCCATCTAATGTTTCGAGCTGGCAAAAATAAACATGAATGCTTATGGAATGACGGCTTTTCTGCACTGCCCCGAGCAGGCTCTACTGCTCCATTTTCAATTTAACATGTGTTAATACCCCTTGGCAAAGGGAAGATTTGGCTATATATAGTTCCATCATGACTCTCCACAGTTGAGTTGCACAGTCAAATCTACCAGCAGATAAATACCCTGGCTTTAACTGGCATTGCTCAGAATGCACTCCCTTCCCACTCAGCTGTTACTGAAAAATGCTATTGATACTTTTATAAAAGCACGTTTTCAAGTCCATGGAAGTGCCCTGAACTGCAGTCATTTTCTGCCTCTGCTCTGGACAGATAAGTCTGTGAAATGAATCCGAGACAAAAGTGAAACAGAGAGACCAGTGATTATGTTTCAGCAGAGCACTTTAACACATGCTTAAAATAAAACTTTGAACTAAGTTCCAAACTTCACAAACTCCACCAAGTCAGAACTCTGAACTGGGGTTTCCTGTTTTCATCCAAGTCCCTGTGAAGACACTGCAGACAAAAAATCCCTTGACTTTAACACACAGTGGAAAGAATCTCTTTTGAACTTTAATCATGACCGAATAGCAGCCAAGACTCTAAGGAATTTATCCCGTTTCTGCTAAAAAGTCTCTGGTTTTACTAATAAAACAGATCATGAGAAGAAACAAAAAACAACATATATCATAAGACAAATCACGTTGTATTAAAAAATGCCTTTAACACATATTTCTCTACTATTACTTATACTCTTCTCCCATTTCTGCTTCTTCAAATTTAGAGAGATTTTCTGAGTTAGACTTCCAAAAACAAACAAACAAACAAACCAACTTCATAATGAGGAAAATACTAATGAGTTTTCAAAAATCAGCATTTTAAGGGTCACTAAATAAAGCTACATGATGAAGTGGCTTGCTTTAAACATAGGTGTTCTACTAGGAGGAAGATCATGTTTGAAATCCTGACAATGAGGCTTTCAGTCATGCTTAAGGACAATTATAAGAACAGCAGTGTTCCTATTTACTCAGAACAGGATTCCATAAAATGGTACAGAATAAAAACCAAAATTAATAGTGCAGAAGTTCATTTAGAGTTATGAAACCAAATAAATACATTCTCTCATAGCTCACAGAGCCAAACAGAGTCAGCTGTTCCTGCAGCAGTTAATTTTTAATGCTGAAATTACTACCTGCTTTGTGATATATCACATGGTCACTGGCAATACTAAAATATTTAACAAGAAGCATTGATACAATCCACAAGTTTGTTTTATATGAACTCTCCATGATAAAAACAGAATGAAAAGATCTGGGGATTAAGGCCAAAGAATTTACAATCACAAAGCCATGTAAAACATTTCAGACATGCTCTTTGAGGCGGGAGTTTTTAATACTATTCTTAAATAGTTAGAAGTCTATAATTAATCATTTTTTTGTTTAGGTTTGTCAAAAGATTTGTGCAACTATGCTCACTCTATGACACATAGTAAGAACCTTTTTAAATTCAGCACTCACTTTGTCAAACCTACTTCATGTCTCTCAAAGCAGTGACAGCACAGTTGCTGTGCCCAGTTACACTGTAAGCTCAGGAACCTGATATGCTCACAGATCCCAGACCACAGAAACAATAAAAGGAGCCTTTTCAAAATGCACACCTTTAGTTCCACAAATGATGGACCCCTTCCTCAGGCAATACACCAAATCATCAATAGGTCCATAAAAAAATGGATGAAGCAGATGTTCTCAAAAGGGCAAGTAAGCGATGTAGCATCAAGTATGAAACATGATGTCAGAAGTTTTCTCACTCTAGGCATATTTGAATTTTCCCACAAATTTGGTATCCACACAGACAGACCAAAGAACATAACTGTTCCTATTGATTAACAGAAATTGAATAATTAAATTGATCAAACCAGCAAACATAACTTGGTGATATTTCCTGTCTGATAAATTCCATAGTTTGGTGTTACGGACCTGAAGGAAGGTGAGAACAGCCCTAGTATCTGTAACCATCACAGAAATACCCTGACTGATCAGTAATTCCATACTGCTGCTGAAACCCAAGTGCTGTTCAATGCTGCTGTCTGATATTATCCAGCAGGAACGAGTCTCCAGGCATCTTTCTGACTTCCCTTTCTGTGGTCTCCCATAAAAGCAACATGGGGCAGTAGCAAAACACATATCCAAATTACTTCCATAAGGCACATTGTTTGTATTCTTGATTAACAATGGCAGCTGCAATGGTTTTTTAATACAATATTTAGCCACATATTTAAGTGAAGAAGAACCATAAAATAACACTCTTTTCTTGAAAGAAGCATACTTATCTGCTTTTAAAATGAACATCAGATTGCTTTTTTGTATCTTTAGTTTCTAACATAGGCCTAATCAGGATAAACTGGGAATATTTTTGACGCCTATTTATGTTATTTGTAAAGGAGTCTCTAAAGCTATTCTGTTACACATTAGAACAGCCCTCCAGCTTCAAAGCAAGGTGTACAGACCCTAAATATAAACAGGTGTGGAATTAATCATCCACAAAAAAAAACCCCAAGCCCCCTCTCCAATTCAACCGGCAACGGCTCTAAATGAAAAGCTCAAAGGCATTAGCTGACCATCCACTCCAAAGTTTGTTATAATTCAATTATTGCTAATGATATCAAACACTGGTTTAGGCAACATTTCAGTTGAATTCAACAACTAAACCAGAT
Organism: Campylorhamphus procurvoides; assembly: GCA_013396655.1. Classification (NCBI taxonomy): domain Eukaryota; kingdom Metazoa; phylum Chordata; class Aves; order Passeriformes; family Dendrocolaptidae; genus Campylorhamphus; species Campylorhamphus procurvoides. The sequence continues at coordinate 92,240 of WBMV01003348.1, forward strand.
TCCAAATGTCTGTATCCATTTATTAGCCTATACTTTAAACAGAATGGCTAGGAGAGACATTCTGGAGCACATTCCACATGAGAACGTGCCCCATCTGGCATGTTTTATGTAATGATGCTTTACCTGCTCGTTACCAGCTGCAGCAACTGGGCAGCCACACTCCAGGGGCCCCCATGGGAACCCATGGGGTATTTGCTCCCAAGCACAAGGGCCAGCAAAGCACAGGGAGCTCCACAGGTACAGATGAAAGCTAAAGGACCCACAAGTCTGTGAGGAACCCACTTCCACACAAGAGGCTGTTCATGCTTGTGAACCAACACCAGAAGAGAGATGAGATGTGTGTGTGTCACTGTGGATGTGTGGGCACATGCCTGTGGGGGTTTAACGCGTTGGAATTAGTTTTAGAGCTGCATTTAGAAATTTGTAGGTGCTCCTTAACATTTCTTAAGCATCTGGTATTATTTAATGTTGATGTTACCTATGGCTGATGTTGATCCTAAATGCCCTGATTCTAGTTATTTATGTTTTTAATAAATCAGCAAACCTCTTCAGTCTTAATGTGTTTAAACCATGGGAATTGAGTGGGAATTTTTTAATGGTTCTTCAGCGTTTCATGGAGTAATGATTACCAAACTTCCTTTGAGGCTTCCAGCGTGAATGCACTCATGGAGACACAGAGTTCTCATTCTGTATAGCTTACTACATCAACTGTCCTTTTTCACATATTAAGTGTCATGTTTCATGGCTCTGGGCTGGACTGAAGGAAATTTCAGTATGGGACATAACTATAAAATACACATTTAGTTTCACCAAACTGACCTAAGTTTTATCAAATATCTTCCCACGTTCCAAGTGAAACTGCAGGTTGTCAGTAGAGAAAGCTCCCCCAAACTCAAAGTTCATGAAAGTTGTGTACATGCTTACAAATTACTTGCATTTAAAAAAAAAAAAAACATGAGAAAGGGCTACAAATACATAAGATTACTATCCATTTTCAAATAACAGACATAGGAACTATGCACCACCCTCCCTTGACACAGAACACTGCAAAATATTGTAGAAACAGTGATCTTAGCATGCTGCACCAGAGATGCTCCAGAGCACCAATTTCCCTGTTCTGCTGGCTCTGAATCCAGACTTGCTAGTTGCTTTATCAGACAAATACTGCTCTTGATGCACTAGACCAGGCTTTCAGGACATCAGTAAACTGCAAGTCTGAAAGTCACCAATGGCTACTGTTTTGGCTGGTTTCCCATGAAATGGAAGAGATACACATATATGGATTAATATGAGGAGTCAAGATATCAAAGCTTACCTATGTTACAGGGCTGCAAAAGGAGCTTAATTAATATTTCTGCAACAGAGGGCCAAAAGCCAGACCACCAGTCTTCAATTTGGTGGTTTAGAGCCAACTTTACTGTGAACAACTCTGAGAATTTATGCCTTTTATGCACTAAAAACATTTTTCAGCTATTGCAAAGACCTGAATAAGCATTACAATTTCTGCTAAAGCAGGAATTTAGTAAGAGCTGGCCTAAGGATACCTAAATCCAAAATATAATACTATAAATCCAAATTAAGCTTTGCCTCCACCTTTTTTTTTTAAACCTGGTACCAAATTCTCATTCCTTTCTCCCAAACAGGATTTTCCAGCCACATTTCTGTGAAGAATGCCAACAAGCTGACAAGTTAAAACAAAAGCAGCTACCTTTCCAACAACATCAGGTGACAACTGGGACAGGGCAGCTACAGCCGAAGATAAACATTAAAACAGGAACTACAGGAGACAAATTACATAAAAGTCACATGTCCTGACAAAACCAGAAGAAAATCCAACCATGCAGGAAACTTTTCTGATGTTGAGAAAGTGACAGGAAGCTTTTACACACGAGGAAACTTGCAAGGTGAGGCTTGGTGAAGGGGATTGCTGTGGCAGGACCTGCTTTTCCCTTCCTTTATATGCAATGGCTCTCTTCTTTTGGGATCTGCCTGAAGATGTGCTCCTCACCTGGCAAGCCTCAGTCTTTCCCAGTAAAGTCAAATATTTATTCCCCATCTATCCCAATATAAATGTCACAGCTCCAGAATCAAGAGCTTTCCTGCATTTACCACCACCACTACCTACTGTGCAAGATGCTCTGGAGATTCCTTAAAGTAAAGGAAATGTAGCAAGGGAAAGGATAGGAGAATTTGTCCCTTCAACAGACAATGACACTGCATTCCAAATTGATACTTTAAAAAATCAAAAGTTTTATGACTACTTATAAATTTGTTATCTCCAGCAAAGGATGAACCAAAGCAAACCAAGCCAAAAATAACCCACAGAAAAGGCAACTCCATTTTGTAGTTCATTTTTACCATATTTTCTCTCACCAAGGACAAAAATGGGATATTTTATCAACTTCTTATCTGCATTGTTTTGGTAATACGCACATAAAGCAGCAATATTAAAATACTTGAACCAATTCATTGTTTCCACTGCAAACAGAATGGAAAAGCTAAAATAACTACTCACCAGATTCTCCTCGAACCACTCCCGCAGACACACTGCTGTGGCCCCGGGAATTTGGTTTCGCAGGGCTTCCTTCTCCTGAGGGTCCTCTAGCATTTCCAATGCCATCTTTAGATCTTCCAGGAGATGCAGAATTTGGAATGTGCCCAAGTACACTGATGGAGCGGGTGACACGATATCATAACCACCGTTGGCATACTCTGTAGCTGACTTTGTGCCTAAAACAGGGAAAACCAGGAGAGACAACGTTATAGAATTGCTTTGTAGGTGACAAACATTTGGACTTCAGATGCTAACTGAAAAATATCAGTATTTCAGGCTTAGAAATACTTGAATTAAGCCTCTAGATAAATCATGAACACTGGAGAATGAAATGTGAAAGGGATGTACGAGCATCTTAAAAAAGGAATTTCAACCTAGAAAATATTTGCAATGTCTGTTAAATTACAAACACCAAAACCTTTATCTCCAATCACCTGTAATTTTCCACCGTCACCATGAGATGTCACTAACTTCTCAGCTACATAGAAGCAGCATTAAGCAATGTAGGAACAACTGGTGCAGTCCTTTGACAAGAAACTTGGATCAAAATAGATCACGTTACCAGATCTAGAAACATACATGACTGTGAGCAGGTTTAAAACTCCCACAGAGAGCAAACCCCCAAAATTTAGCAATAAAAAAGGCAAATAAAACATTGCTAGCTCTTTACATTAGAAAAAGATCTCTAAATTACAACAGCTCCCTCCTGCAGCAATATTATTTTCTTGACAACATTAAGCACAGTAAAAAACATATCTCACTTATGCATTATAAATAATATAAATTCTAATATCTTTAACTATTTTTGGTTTAATATGCCATGTGTCATTGAGATGCACACTAAAATAAGCTATCTTTTCTCAGTCCTGAATTTCAGACCTTGGCATCATATAATACTCCCTTTTTTCTTTAAGAACTGGTCAGACAGAAGGTTCTATTTGTTCTACTTTTTAAAGTTTTTATTTACAATTCACTGCATCATCTACATAATAGATTGCACTCACCTTATGTCTTCATTCGTGTTCTCTCTGCCATAAACAATCCAATTTCCCTTTATTTCACTTAATGGGAGATTGTTTTAGGTTTTTGATCATTCATATTTTACTGGATCCAGATAGCATATACTATTCATTAGAAGACTCCATAACTGATGTACACAAGGGGTTTATAATAATCTCCTTACTATCTCCATTTTACTCCTGTGTTTAACATTATGTACATCTTAGTTACGAAAGGAACAAAAATCTTCACGGGGCCTCTGAAAATTATTCACTATTTTTTCCCCCCTGAGCTGACATATCGAATGGGATGTATAAATGTATAAGGAATTCAAGTTTTTGTCTTGAATGCACACTACTTTGCATTAATCAGTGCTAGTTTGCCTGATACAGTCATTTTCCTACCATGATTCAGACATCATAAACTATGTTTTGCTTTACATGCAGCCTGATACACAACTAACCCCTCAGCACAACCCAAAATACACTGACAATTGAAGTCCTAGTACACTAAAATGCCTTCTGCACCTAGACAACTTTTACCCAAAACGCTAACTGATCATTTAACCCTAATATTATTCCCCATGCCACTCAGTTTTGCTGTAAAGGCTGTATTTTGTCTCTCGTTAACTTTACTCAAAGCTTTTGGGAAAATTTAAATCATATTACCTGCTGTTTTAATGACACAAAGTGTTCTGCCAGATGTTTGCAAAAAATCGTGTGGCTTGAATTTTACTGTATCATGTATGGGTTTTTTTGTTTGACTGTTTCAAACAACGAAAAACTGACCATTCCCAGAAATCTCTGAAGTTTTGCAAGGCTCAGTTAGTAGGGGTTTTAATTTTTTCTTTTTTTAAGCAACGCTCATTTCCACTACTGGAGTGTTTCATATTTTCTTAACCTCTTTTCACATTAGAATATTCCTTTTGATCCTGCTGACTTCCGCTGCTTACGAGTTTATTTTAATACCCCAAGTGCAAGATCTCATCTTAATTTCTGGCTAAGACCATGTCCAAGATAAAGTTTCTTCAATATCCGGTGCTACAAAGGCTGCTACACGAGATAACCTCACCTCGTAAATCAACCTTGTCTTCCTGAATTACTTCCTTTTGAGGGGAGGATCAACTAACTGTTTTGCTGGGCTTGATCACTAAAAGATATTTTCTTAGGTATTTCTATACTCCCAGCCACTCATGCCAGCTTGTTTATGTTTATCCATTTCCTAATGCAGATTAATATAAAACTCTAGCAACTAAAAATAGGAGATTTGCAAATTGTGTAGGAGCCATTTGGATCATATAACCTTCATTCAGCCAGAGGGCCTCACTACTGTCTTTCTGAGAGAGATGCACACAAACTGAAATATAGCACTGACTATTTCAGTTGCATTGATGCCACTCCTAAAGATGTGGCTTCCTTGGTTGTTGTGGCCTTAGGAATTTTTAAAATAGTTCTCTCACTCTTTCTTTTGGAAAACCTCCATGCTATGTTTTTCTATCTTTTGCTCAGCAGGTACTTCGCATGCTAGAAAAGCAGACAGGACTCAAAGGTATTTCCTACTCAGCTTTGGTAGTTACCCCTTCAATGAAGTGGCAATTTAAAATAGATACAGAATGGGAAAAACCGAAAGGAGCATTGTGCTATGGAGTTCTTCACCTTATTTATATGAGTACTTTTTATTTATAGACAAGATAAAAGCAAACAAACAAAACTCCACACAATCCAAACAATGCCACACAAACTTTCAGGCCCACAACCAATACTTCAGGTATGAAATAAGAGCCATCATGTTTAAGGGAAATACAACTTAAAACAATTGTGCAGAAGTTCAGTTAATTGTAGTTGGTAGGTAGTTTCTATAGCCAAATATACAGCCCTACCATACATAGCACTGATTTTCTGCAGGACAGTATTGGTAACACCGTTGTTCACCAGTCCAAAGGTCTCCCTATGTATCACATCTTGCCTCCATCCTTAGATTATCATGACTGTAACATTCCTGGAAACATCTGCCTTCTACAGAAAATAATTTTACATTCTATAGGAAGATTCAGCGACAGTGAAATTCACACATTTCAGCATGCCTTTATTTGGTTTGTGTCTCTCAAAACACTAGGGAAAACAACACACACTCACACACTCTAATCATGGCAAGTGAAAGAATTGTCACCCTTAAGAAACTCAGCCCTTTGAAGGTAAATATTCTTAAGTGCTGGGGCACAGGCAGGGCCAGTCAGGAATTACGTGACTTCCTGAGACTGGGATACTCCATATGCATGCTTGAATTATCCCAGGCTCTTCAGCTCACTGCTCAGACTGGCAGAATTCAAAGCAGACTCACATCAGAATTCAAAGCAGCCTCACATTTTGTAAAATGTGGGATTATTTTAAAACTGGTTTGCTATAGGTTGTTAATGTATTACCTTTTATTCTCTGAGATGAAATGGAAAATGAACTCCTCCAAATGCAACAACCAATGCACTTTATACTAGGTAAGGAAATGCAGAAATACAGATTTCAACTCAGCATTTTAATTCAGAAAGCTTCCTGGTTTACTGCTAAAATTCAAACAAATCACAGGCTTGCTTCTCTTATTTGCTTTCCAAGTAGTTTCATATTAAATAGGAACTGTATTGCTCCCCAGAAAGACAAGAACACACTCTGAAAAAAGCAGTGTGTAGGGGTAAGTAATTATATTCCTTTGCATTAGTTCTAGCACCAGACAGCAAGAATTTGGATGTCCTTGCAGATTCATTAACGAAAAAGAAAAATGGAAAAAAAAAAGAAAAACAAAAAAGAAAAAGAGATGCCACAGAGCAAAGAGAACACCGTGTGTTACCAATATACTTTACCATGAACAGCAAATAATTTGTGTGTAGCTTTATTATAGTCAACTAAAGAGGGGAAGATTGCAGGTCAAGCAGGAGAATTTTATCAATACTCAGGAAAAATGAGAGCAGTTTTGAACTCTTGGAAAAAGACTAATTTCTTTCTTGAACAAGTCTTCCTATGCCTCACTTTTTTTTTGCCAGAGGTAAACAGGACACAGGGGAATCTTTTGTCATGATGTTTATATAATACTCAACACCATGGTTTCCTAGTGTACTACTGGAACACAATTAATCACCATAAATGTCCACTTTGGAGGAGTAGGAAAGAAAAGGGGGGAAAAGTGTTGAAACCACGACATTCCAAGCAGCTCACTTCTGGCTTCCCCAGACAGACAGTGGATGAGGGAGGTTCAGTGTAACTGCACATTGTAGGCAGGTAGAAAGAATAAAGTAAGTTATACAAAAAGGAAAGCAACTTTTAAGTTACACATTTCTTACACCCTGACCATTAAAGCACATTTTTATTTCAAAGGTCCCTGCAATTAGCTGAATGGCTTCAAAGAAACATTCCTTTTGGGCAAATACATAACCTATTCTGAAAACAGCACTACTGGTAGCTTCCAAAACTAAGTTACTAAGCAGAGGCAAAGAAAGAAGCAGAAAGCCTGGCCACTTGGAAAATCTACTCTCCTCAGCTTATATTCTATACATTCGTCCATCACACAACTTTCATCTCTCTTAGCCGTACATACTGTGTCTGATCTCTCGCTTTCCCTTGCACCTCAGCTTCTGATCCCCTGCATTCATCCTTATCATCTCAGTCTTTCTGCTCTAAAACTGGCTGAGTTTTAAAAAAACCCACATTCCTGGTAATGCACAACTCAGCCATCAGAGGTTAAAAGGAGATTTTTCTGAAACTGCTGGTTCCTTTAGCTCAGAAACCAGCAAAACCCAACAAAAGCCCCGCAGCAAAAAACAAACACTACTATGTTGGGTAAGGACCACATTCTATAAAGCTGAAATACTCAAGAGTAACAATTTTGATATCTGACCACAGTGGTTAGAATAAAGTTATAAACATACATTTTCTCTGTCCTTTCAGTCAATTCTTACACTGCTAGAGAACACTTTTTTACCTGAATTTTTACTCAATGAGCAAATAGGCTGTCCAAGTTCTTCCTCTCTCCTCCAAGACTACAAAAAGTGTAATTTTCTTTGAAGCACAGTTTTCTTTTTCTCATGAAGATAGCCTTGAAAATGTGAACTTATGTAAACTAGTAGTAAAGTCTGGATGGGACATATTTCAGCCTTCTTGTTCCTAGACCTTCTGTCAAATGAGTGAACAGGTAGCTCACACAATCCTGTCTTCTCATACTGCAATGCAAAATACATCTCAAATGGTATGTTTTGAATCAGAGCTCATATTAACTTCTCCTCAAATCTCTGCTTTTAGATCGTTAACTACAGGGAGCAGTAACTATTAAGCTGGATTAGCAGGAAGCCCTAGGAAAAGATTTCCAAGCCTCGAAACGTTAATGACCACATTCAGATGCAAGTTTCATGCAGCTCAGATGATTTTCCACTGAGCTCTATGAACAATCACTCGTGGAATCTTTGAGACAATTTTCAAGAACTGCCTATAATTTCTCATGCAAATTCTGTTTGTAATTACTCAACTTTTTTCTTCCTTCTCCATGCGTGCAGACGCTGAGCTGTGATGTGCAGCACTTTTAGCTACTGCATACACAGCTACAACAAAAAGATCTCTCCTGTCCAGAAACACAAGCCAAGCAGCCTCACAGCTGGTGAAAAAGGGAAGAGGGATTATGCAGGATGGAGGTGTGAGGCTGAGCCTCCACTGCACAGGAAAAACAGGGTCAACACACTTATTAAACACAAAGAATAAAAAACCACTTGCAACAATTTTCTCTCCTTTTTTCCTAAATTACAAATAAAAAAGGAGTGTATTTATGGCCAGGGTAACCAGTAGCCTAAGTAAAAGAGTGTTGTGAGACAACAAATACATGGTTTTCGTATAAAATCCGTAATTGTCTATAGCAAGCAGTAGTAAACTACTGGTAACATGAATCCTATTCCATGAAAAGAAATAGTGTCTGTAAGCATAGGGGGAAAAAGAACCCTCCTTTTGTGAGGAAATAAAGACAACTTGCTTTATAAAGGTTATACCATTTTGATTTTTAAAAAGACTCTCAAATCAATTTCATTGCCTTAAAGTAGGAAGTGGAAAAGATAGGATTTTGAATTTAAAGATCTCATATCACTAGCCTGTTAAACAACTGACTCAGTCATGTGCTGAAAAACAGATCACATCATACAAACCACAAAAGAACCTTTGTGTATCAGATTTTCGGTCCCATGGGGTTATGGACTTCATAGTTTAACTGCATTTCTTTGCTACATTGTATCTGCAGATATTTACGTTTCTGTTTCTTTCCAATCCTGCCTCAAAACCTAACACAAACAACTATGATGTATGGATTTTGTTTCGTGTGAATGAAACCTTCTTGTTTTGTTGTTTTGCTGGACAGGCAGGGACACATACAAGGGAAGTCAAATCGATCAGTAAATCAGTTTGACTTGGACATTCAAAGAAAAATTGTCTTGTGCTAAACAACTTTAAACACCTATTTTTGAAGACGACCATGAAGTGTTTAGAAAGCAAGTTCTCTGCTTTCAGCTCCATAAGATTCTGCAGTACTGCCCTGTTTATGGGGGGAATCCATCAGTCCTACAAACAGGATTCACAGCCTTCACTCTCTATCCCGTGCTCAGAGCCCCACCAGCTGTGAGAAAGTATGCTTAGGGTGGTGAGAGCACATTTTGGGACAGTAGCCCAGACAGCTCCAGTGACCTCCTGCAAGGTTAAACACTCAAAACCGAGGAAATTCCAAAGTTCAGGTTGCTCTGGCAACCCTGGGGAAGGAATGAGTAGCCAGTGCTGCACATGCACAAATCAAATGTGAGTTGCCATGATCTCCACATGCTCCCAAAAGGCAGATCTGAAAAGTTATGCAAGGTCTTAACTTGAAGGCTACAGCACGTGTAGAGGCCCTACAAAACATGTCACAGATGTGTGCCAAGGCTGAGGGTGTGCACAGTTTGAGAGGCCACGTCCTGGATGTTGTTAGGAAACCTAAAAGCAGGATCACAGAGAGCTGACATGAAAAGTTGGGAATTAAACAGATAGAAAGACAGTGAACTGCATTATTCTCTATCTGTTATGGTTGACATCTAAGGAATTAACTAATTCGCTTTCCTGGAGTATCAGAAGATTAATATCAGCACCTAAAACAAGCTATAAGAAGTGTTAAAAAATAAAGAACTACAAATTATAAACCCTAAATATTTGTGCTAAATTTTATATTTTCCCCTTTGATATGATGATTAAAGGTCACTATTTTTTATCTTTTTTCTCTCCTCACAATATTCTTGATCATTTTCTGTAACTATAATAACAGGAAGTTATATATTTCTCTAAGACCCCATTTCAAGTCATTTACTATTTAATTTCCCTTTTTATATATCCATTGCTATAGGATCCATCCCTAAAGTTACAAATTTGTATAACTTGATAAATGCTCACCTTACTTAATGCATAGCAGTAATAAGAAAAACAAGTGCTGTAGATAAATTATATTTTTGTTCAGGAAAAAAGTCTAAGCTATTGACTGAAAAAGAAGAGAAAATAAAAAGCAAATATACTAATCATAACTGAAGCACAGCCTTTTAACGCAATTACAATTTATTTAGAAAATACAAGAAAACCACTGCAGCTTTTTCTGCTCAATTATTCTGATCTATAATGAAAGAAATTGCTCATTATTTAAATTGTTCTGCTTCTCTCATCATTATTTTAAGGACACTCAGTTCAGTGGTCCAAAATGAAATTCTACAAAGATTCCTATGAAAACTATAATATAAATCTTTACTACAGAAACCGGATTTTGAATTTGAAAATACTGTGAACCTTGGGTAGGACATAAGTGATAAAAAAATACAGCCATGTGGAAGTGTACAAATTGAAAAGAATAACTAAAAGCTATTCTCTAATCATCCTACACAGTCACAAGAGGCTTGTAGTGCCCATTATCTGCATGTCACCCAGCATATATTTCAAATAAGATCCACTAGCACCCCCCCAACACACAGCACAGAAAAACAGGATTAAGTGCTCTCTGTCTGGTCTGGACAATTTCAATCCCTTATGAAGGAGAACAGAGGTGTCCAACTTCTTCAGCTAAAGTGCTGTGAGCCTGAATGAATCCTGTGATGACCTATGACTATTCAGGGGTAAAGGATGAGGTCACTAGGAAATATTTTGATTTCCTGTTATTTATACAGGAACTCAGTGAAAACCTTAGTTCACAAAACCTAAAATTCATCCAAAGAGGTACAAATGAGTGTCAATATCTTTTGTCCACTCCTACACTTAGAATCCAAGTTCCAATCACTTAACCAGCAGTCATTTAGTATTCTAACACATACAGGATGATAGTGTGGCTCTGGAACTCAAACTGTATTGTTTTCATAGTAAAATTATCATGGGGTAGAGAAGAAAAGCAAAAAAAAAAAAAAAAGAAGAAAAACACCCCACAAACAGGTCCTCCTCCAAATTCTGGCAGGTATATTCCATAAGGAGCATATATTAAGCTTGAATTAAAAGACTTGTTCTTCTCTTATGTAAAATTAACTGTAAAGGGCCCTTTTTCAGCAGGGGTGTGGGAAGTGGCTGGATTTGTAGCACACAAGCCAAAGCCATGAACGGAACCAGCATTCTGCCACCTCAAGAGAAGGGAATTCAAACAACCACACTCCTTGCACAACTTTTAATTATATTTCCTTTCTAATCTTGCAGTGCTAATACTGAAATATTAGTATGCACCCATGTGATAACATATTTAACTTTCTCATTATTTTCCCGTAAGCAATAATTGCAGGAGCTCTGGTTAAAAGGAAACTCAATAATTACAGTGATTATTTGGTGAATTTGAAGAGACTCTGGAGCTGCAGCAGACTATAATATTGTGACAGGAGTTTTTCTATCTTACAATTATGGTCATTATTCACAAAGGGAAACAATGGGTTCCTAAATTGTTGACAGAGAGGAGTAGTTTGATACAAAATACACATAAAATAAAAATTATTTTAATTCATTAGGATATATTACAAAGAAAAATAATCAAAATCTACAGTCCTATAAAGAAACAAATTTTAATAAGTGGGCACAAGCTGAATAAAAGGACGAGTAATGACTTGGTTAAACCTCAGACGGAGGCAATGCCAAAGTCATGCACCTCAAATAATGAATGCATAGACAGATCTGGCATACAGGTGCTTTCTTTAGAGGAAGCCTCTGTTTGGAGTGCAAGTCATTCCAGCTAATGGATCAGTCATGTTCATTGACAATCACATTAGCCCTTTTTGCTATTTTAGTCAAATAAGGCTAATCATTTAGCGTGCCTAATTTATATAGCTATGAGGGTGGGTTATCAGTACAGATGTACCGAAGCATAAAAGACTTGGGAACACTGACCTATCTGTCAAATTTGATCAAGGCCAGTGAAATTCAATTTGTTAATCTTGCTTCACAATCCTTCCCTCATGCACCCTGAACACTAAAACATTTTGTTTTGCACTGAGGAGCACAGTCTACAGTGAGATTTAGTTGGACTCATCAGACTCATGTACGAGCAATGTTAACATTTGGAGCAAGGGATGTGACTTTTGCAATTAGGAGGCTAAAAGTAGGACTGTAAATATTTTAATATATATTTGCATGCCCAATTCCTACCTTAAAGGGCAAGGCCACAATCTAGTGTTTTAATAATAACCATGGCAAAAAAAAGAAATCAGGAATGTTTTCTCATTTAACATAGAGAATGCTGGGTGTGAGTGTGTGTATATATGTATACACCCACACTTCAAAAATTAACCAGTGACAAATATACATCTCTGGATTCTCACTTCTCTAAAATAGGGATTCATACTAATTCTGTGTATAAAGCCAAGGTTGCTGAGGCCAAGAGAAGAGCATGGCTCTCCTAGTACCTACTCAGGCCTCATTCCAAAGGAAACACCTTTTTTATCAGCTACCTAAGTTTACTTCAGTCATGAAGTTTAGCCTTGGTCTTTGAATCCAGTACCAGGCGGAGATGTCCATGGAGTCTGGATTCAGTCAACTGAAATAGCACAAGCTCTTAACACTTGATTTTTTTCCTGTTTCCAGTCTATTCTAAGAGTGCCTACATTTGCACAGATGATTTTTCCAATATTTGGAAAATATGGTCTACATAAATCTGCAGTTAGAAGAATCTCAGTCCTGGTTTGTTTCATGACACTCCTCCAGTCATCCTTCTGCAGGAGTTTTCTACCTCATTTGTTCTCTCACCCTAGAGGACAAGAGAACATTCCTGTTTTCCAGTCTCTGCCCAAATTGCATACAGAAGCTTAGTGGATTGAATTAGAGAGAATCAAACTTGAATAATCATTATGTTCCTCAGTTTGAGACAAATTGAGATAATAACTGCATCCAAGTATAGACTCCAGCAGATATATTTGGTCCTTCAATTATACCAGAATATTCAAGAAATAGTTCTGGAACACACAGATTATTAGCTAGAGGAGAATGACCACAATAGACTCAACTCAACTTGTCTTAAAATGTCTTATCTATTTCTAGTAATGGAAAATAATAAACAAATAAATAAATAAGGTAAACAACTTTTCCAACCAATTGAGCTTTTAATGACTAAAGGAAAAAAGCAACATGATTCTCTATTGGTACAGGTAGATATAATTCTGAATCATATGGGAAGCATTCAATTGACACTGATGAGACTTGACAGATGCTCTGTCTGGGAAATACCTTGGTTCTTCTCCCATTAGATTTATTTATATAAGCCTGTTTTCAATGTTATACTGATTATCAGTGGACACTAGACTAAAAACGGAGGTAATGTAAAGCCATAAAGTCAACTCTCTCGAAGAGGTGGCCAATCTGCTCATGACCTACTCATACACTGTGGAAAAAATCTCTACATGGCATTGGCATCCTTTTTGTTTTAAAGCTTGGTCACCAACACCACTACAGAACACCCATGAACAGGACCTGCATTCAGCTGACTCACACAGAGTAGTTCTCCCAGCATTTGCTTTGCTTCTCCATATCCCTGTCTCCATCACAACAACTCAGTGAGGGGAGTAAAAGTGATGTTGTTTGGATGCCTGGAACAATTTAATTTTATTCCTTATTTATCAAGATTAAACCCTAAAATGTTATGGCACAAAGAATCTCAAAAAGGTGTGTGGAAAAGGAAAAGGACAGTAAAAACAAACAAAATCAATCTTCTGACCTCAATTATTTTCCAAGCATGAAACCTAGAAAAAAAAAAGTGATTTGCTTAGGCAGTGATATATTGCCATTTAATCAGTTATGTCACATATTACGAGGCTATCTTTCCATTGCATGGAAACAAAACCCAACACTAAACACCTATTGTCTTACCCACAACCAGCCTCACAACTCTGACAGCTCCTGGAAAAAAAGAAGTGTCTAATCTGAAAATCAATTTAAAACAAATTTTTTAATTTGTCTCGATTTTTTCTGAAAAAATGGAATCATCATCCACGATATCACATTTCTGTGTATAAATCATCACAGAAGAGAGACACTGAATTCTGTATGTGTGCAGGTGATTTGTGAGCACAGGTTCCATAGCATCATTAAAGGGACATGGCCTTCCGTGATACTTTGGTGCCTTTATAGCACTAACCAGAATCATAACCCAAGGTTTGCAGTTGCTAAAAAGGTATTACAGTTCCCTAGTTCATGAGTTATGGTCTGGGACTTGTTTTATTTGTTCTCTCCTTAGATATTTAAGGGAAGTTCAATGCTTCCCTGACTATCTATGTGTTTTGTAAGGGGCGAAAAAATAAAATCCCAATTAACTTCTGTTGGTTAAAATCTTGTTTGAATAAGGCTTTGCATTGAGAAACAGAGGGGAGAAGGAAATATATTCTAATTTGTCCTATTTGTCTAGAGCTTATTCCATCGGTGTGAAAAATTGTTTGTGAAGTTACATATTCACACGTACAATTCCGTATATCTCAGCAGTCTGTTAAAGCTTGCACATTTAAAATAAAGTGAAGACTCAAAATGCTGTGAATTCTTTAAACTAAAAATCCTGGATAATGATTCCCAGCCTAATCATGACCAGTCCAGTGGTGATGTCTGAAGCTCCATATTAGTCTCTGGATAGAAAGCTTTACTTGAAGAACAGGAAGAAGATGAGAAAGAAGCAACTGCAGCAACAAGAGGCTGATGTCATCATCATCATCATCAGGGAGGAAGGCACAGCATGGATGTCACTATTTGGATTTCTAAAGCTTTAGTGAATTCTTTCCCATTGTGCACAAGTGAGAACATGGCCCTACCCAGACACTCCTTACAGGAGCTCATACTGAACAGTGTGTGAGCACAAACCCCAAGGCTACTGAGGCCTAACCACAGAAATTAACTTCTCTTCTTGAATGCTGTAATGTTGAGAGAAAATCTTTTAATTGCCTAACCATGAGAGGACCAAAGACAGCAAGTCCTGGCTTGCATCATATGCCTTTCTAGTGGACTGCTGTGTAAAACAAAATTCTTAGCGCCACTTCTGGGTGTAAATGCCAACCCAAAGATACGCATTCTAACTCATTAGGCTCTGAGGATAATTATTAGGCAAACTATTTTGAATATATACATCATAAATAAAGGAAATTATGTGTATTTTTATATATCCATATGTACTTGTGTGTACAAAATTAAGATATATACTACCCAGCTAACTGGAAGACTTGGTGAAAACTGTTTTTAAAGAGACACTGAAATAAAAAAACCCTAAAATATAAAACATGGAATGTTACCACTGGCTGAAGATGTGTTTAAGTTGCCATAGAGAATTAAAACAAAGTACATCTCTCTTATTTCAATATTCACATGTCTGAGGGGGAATTACAAGTTTTCTTCCTTTATTTTACTTTTGATTTCCTTCACGTAACTATTGAACCAGAGTGTCCACAGTGAAATCTGCATGTCAGAGAACTTGATAAAATGAGAATAATTATTAAAAAGGAAAAAAAGATAAACACATCTCAAAATCCTATGGTGTAAAACAAAGCATTGTTATACCTGCAATGATGTCATCCATCTGCTCCAGAGCCGCCTCCAGCATATGACTCGCGTCAGAAGCCATCATCTGTGATTTCTTCAGATCTTTCTCTTTCTACTGAAAAGACAAATGAAACCATTTGTATTGCACTAAATAACCTGATAGAAAAAGTACATCACTGTTACATTACAAATTAAGCCACGCAAACAAAAGTTTTTACTCCTCCTTTCTATATCCCTATTCAGTAATTCCACCACTTCTTTCATGACACTGAAGATACAATTCTTTCTGTTCAAATAACAAAAATGCCCCAGGTATGAATTTTCTGAAGTATCTGCTGGCTCTTTAAAACAGGATTAAATACATTCATGTTACCATCTGACATTAAGGATAACAAAACAAAATCTTCCCAAATTAGCCTCTACTTGTGAGTTGGTGTTGCCGGACTCTTAGTCAAGTTGCAGTCACTGTTGTCAACAGATGACATTTCAAAGGGTGAAAGGATTTATGCAGCCCATTTCACTGCCAGTGAGAAAATTCCTTCTGAAATAAGGCCCTTTTGCACATCACTTCATTGCTGAAGCATGACAGCAGTGCCCACACAGTGAGGAACAGGGGGCTTATGCATGATTTTCACAGTGCTCTAACACATAACTCAAAATACTGACAAAGCCTACAAAGGGTCATAGCATTTTGATTTCCCTTCCATAAAGGGTGCAATTCAGTCTTTTCACATTCAGCCTTCTGATGCAGCAGGTTTTAAGATCTGTGATTAAAAACTGTTCAATTTTCACCGCTTTCTGAGCATCACAAAGGACACCTGTCTGAAAATGGATAGAGGTACCCTTCAGATTACTCAGGTTGTAGGTAAGTGCACAGGCAATAGTTTGTAGGGCTGATTATTCCAGTGCTACTGAAATGTCACAGATCTGTATTTATTTATCATGTGATTACTTATGATAAGAATTCAGGTAGTTTGAATTTAAATAACTATTACCATATTCTCTAATGTCAATTCACAGAGATTTGTACTGTGTTCATCCAGTGACAGTTCAGGCACTGGCCACCATGGCCAAGTGCACGACTGGTAGCTAAACAACCTACATTTATTCTCTCAGTTGCAGCCTGACTAAACACTAAAATGTAGAATCATCAACTAGGATAAAGTCAGCTTTAAAATAAAGTCTTTGCCATTTTTCCTTTCAGTGGGACTGTCAGGGAAAAAAAATAAATCTCTAAAAGTACATTTATGGCCGAGTCCAAATTACTGCATCACAGC
This sequence comes from Campylorhamphus procurvoides, assembly GCA_013396655.1. Lineage (NCBI taxonomy): Eukaryota > Metazoa > Chordata > Aves > Passeriformes > Dendrocolaptidae > Campylorhamphus > Campylorhamphus procurvoides. Next base: position 109,075 of record WBMV01003348.1, read on the forward strand.
CGAGGTTCAGTCTCACTAATATGCACAATTCGATGAAAATTTGTACTATCGAGTCACAATTATTTTCTTCTCTTGCAAACTAAGACTCCTGAGACAGACCCTTCTCCTGAGACAAAGACTTTTCTCCATGGTACTGGTGAGATAAACACAAAGACAGCTAATTTATTAATAAACTCTGTGGTATCAGTGTCCTATGTCCATTCCAGTCAATGTATACAACCCCACTATCTAGGGAGACAGATGCAGGAATGAGTCAGAAACTACAATGTTCTAATTTGAACTCTGCCATTTATAGCTTGTCATAATGGCTAAGCCATTATCTAACTTCAGATCACATTGATCTGAAGAGCAATACGAGAATGCGTTATCTTTAGTGTCACCCAAGGCAGAGATTAATGTAAATGAATGGTTGGTTCTGGCCTCTGCATTTTTGTCAAAATAATCTTCTAAGTATGAACAATGCTAAATGTAACTGAATGTAACCAAAATACATGTCACGCAAGCATTTCATTTAATGGTATTGGAAATAACGAAAACTGTGCACAGAGTAATCTGGAAAGGCATTAAGTCAGCTAATATAAACCTAAAATTTCAGAACACTCGCACATGTGAGCTTTATGGACACCCCCTCTCATTCTGTTGCTTCAAGTTATTGGTTTGGGGAGACTTCCGTCTTCCAACTTAGTCACATTTACATGCCACTAAAGACTTGAGGGATCCCGATACAAAAGTACAATGAGCCTCCTTCCTTGCAGTACTTCCTCTAGTTCAAAGCAGCCGTGGCATCAGCAATAATCACCTCAGTGAAAGGAAATCCACCTACATGAGCAGCTGCCAGAGAGGCACCAAGGATACCCTGCCCTTTGGCGGACGTGGCCACCAGCCACTCCCCCAGGAATGTGTGGCCACCAGCTGTGCTGGTAAACCAGGACAGCACGCTGGCTCCAAATCAGAAGCGGGGAAAAGAGTGAAAAATACTAAAAATAGCACAGAATTCCTATTTCTAGATTGCAGTCCGTGCTTTTATTTGTGCTTAAAGCTACTTCTCCACAGCCTTAAAGCAGCCAGAGCATGGCTATTGTTACAAGAAATGCAGGACTATCATTTTTTCTAAATATCTAATATTTTTATGTCTAGTATTTGACCATCTGTGGTGACAAAGGTACAGAAAATGCTGATATACTCCATTACAAACTTGTAAATTTATTTAAAGAAAAGCCTTCTATCAAGACCTCTGCAAACCCCAGAACATTTTACTGAAAAACTCCACCAGAAGTGAATCTTGCATGATCTCCCAGCCTCCACACTTGGCCTGTTTTCTCACCAGTACCCCGGTGTATTTTCTGCTTAACTGCACTAAGCTAGAGTAAAACCTGCTGATCAAACAATGATTTATTAATAAAAGCAATGTTCTTTGCTGCACAGCGATAATGTAATATTACTTGCTTGACATCTTTTTCTAGACAGACCTGTTGCTTGTGCTTCAGGCAAGTCTTACTTTCCCAGACACTCCCTTCTTACAGTGTGACTGTTCTGAGCAATATTATGAAAATAGCTCATTAGATCTCCTGTGTTTTCAGTTACCATTTCTGATCTTGTTCTATAGAAATATCTGCAGTTGTGGATTCTTGTTCTAGTATTATTAAATAACAAGACACCTGTATCAATTCATCAAACCCTCTATTCAATGGCATTTTAACTGCAATTCCTTTTACAGTTTTCATTCCTGAATGACATCAACAGATGCAGAACATGAAGACTTATTGAACTATGTAAAAATATACATATATTTTAAAATAAGGCTTTTCCAGCTTTTATAAGGATTGAACAAAAACTACATCTAACATTATAGTACAAACTTTGATATTAGCAAATTCTAACCTTCAGGACTTACTAAATTAATCTATATGCCAGCAAAACACAAGAACCAATCTACTCACCTTTTCAGTCCCTAGGAAGAAAAGGCTTTTTTACTTTTTTTGCCTAATCAGTAAAAATTCCTCGCTATTCATATCCAAAGTTTTACAATTTAGCAACTGTGAGTCTAAATTATTATCGTCCCTTCTAAGCCACACACTCATACTAATTTAGAGCCCAGCCCACAGAGATATTGCAACCCTGTTTGTTATAATTACCTCAGTAATGAGATCTTCCAGGAAGTGCAGACAGAGCAAACTGGTCTGAATCCCTTAAATTTATTTTGCTAAGCTAGTTTTATCCTATAAGTCCCAGTTTGAGATTTGCATTTCAAATAAAATTAAAAAGCTCCGGTAGAACTACTGTGCTTAGACTCAATATCCCTTGCAAATTTCTTAGCCTACATTCTGTATGTAAAACTGCAGCTTACTGTGTCCAAAAAGAACATAATACTTAACAGACATATTCACTATGAACAAGATGTCCTTCAGAATTATGAAAAGCTTTAATTAAATCTGAATCTTTCATGGCTGGCTTGAACCAGCAGCTGAGATAAGAACATTAACATTTAGGCAGCTCAGATGGTTTTCCAAGGTTGCTCCTAATAATGAGGTGGCCAATTTTATCAGTTATGGAGAAGGATGTGGTTTGTGACAAGCACTCTAGAAATCTGGATCTTTGGATCTTGTCAGTGGCCTACAAATTCCTCTTACATTTAGCAGACAACTAATAATTAACTATCCCCACCTTTTTTTCCTGGGATGAATAAATACATGTTTGCAAACTGTTTAAATACTCAAATTCAAGCATTATATTGCTTTGTACTTAATGGTCTAATGAAATACGAAGTGCTTTGGGTAAGCCTCAGAAGTCCTCCCTGCTTTCCTTCAGCTGCAAGATGACTCCTGCCCTGGAATGAAGAAACATGCACAGTTTCCACCCTTCCTGTTTCCCACCTTGCTTCTCCCCCAGCCACATGCTGTGTTGTACCCAGACACAACTGCTGATTCACCTCTCCCACTGGCTCCACAGTACTCAAGACACCATCAACTACAAGAATTATAAATATATAGCTGCATCCTGGCCTTTCAAAACATGGCATAACTCTCTAATTAAGACAATCCTTAGTCAGTCCTAAATAACCACGCACAGCTGCTGGGAGCAGAAGAATTCCTGATGATCACTAGAATGACCGCCTAAGGAGCACTATTACACAGGATGCTCCAGGGCTATCCAGCCACAAATCCTGTTCATCTCACAGGCTGAGAGAGTTGGGGCAGTTCAGTCTGGAGACCAAAAGGCTTCAGGGAGACCTTCCAGCAGCCTTCAATAGAGGGGCTAAAAGAGAGCTGGAGAAGGACTTTTTACAAGGGTATGTAGGGACAGGACAAGGGGCAATGACCTTAACCTGAAGAAGAATAGGTTTAGATTAGATAATAGGAAGAAATTCTTTATTGTGAGGGTAGTGAGGCACTGGTGCAGGCTCCCCAGAGAAGCTGTGGATGCCCCATCCCGGGAAATGTTCAAGGCCAGGCTGGATGGGCCTCTGCGCAAACTGATCTAGCAGAAGGTGTCGCTGTCCACAGCAGGAGGGTTGGAATGAGATGGTCCCTTTTAATCCTAACCATTTTTTAATTCTATGATTATGTCTTGAATTTAATTTATTTCTTAATACAGGCACTACTTGTTCTATTTCCCCTCCATATGCTTCATTGGAATAGGCAAAAAGGTAAAAAGAACCCTTCTTTCATTGATTACCCATTATGTAACAAGTGAAAACAAGTCTATTTTTATTTTCAGCTAAAAAGTATTGTGTCCACACTGAGGCAGAGGGTGAAGCTCTAGAGAGAAATATAGATTAGCCAAAGTTGAACAAAGACCTGTAACCATTTCAGGTAGCTGATAGAACTGCTGAAGTCACTAGTCAATATATTGCTGGGAGTCCCTATATAGAGGGACATCCTTAGGTGAAGGACAGAACTCGCACAATACCTCCACAATGAAGACAAGCTAACTAAAAAAGCTAAACTGGCTTATGCAGGCAGCTGGCTATTACATTGTAAAACCACCACCTCTGTGTGCCACTGATAAAAGTTGGAGTGAGAGGCAGTAAGGATTATGATGCTTTTAAATATATTATGCTAAATAATTTGATTTCAGATATGAAGGGAACAGAATGTAGTTAAATTTACTGCACAGTGAAGTAGCAAAGTCAAAGCCAAACATTTCTTTTCAAAAATAAAACCATTAAGTTAGCTAATACAAGTCTGAATTCTGGGGGAAGAGAGGGGGGTGGAAAAGAGAAAGGACCCTTTAAAAAATGCTAAACCTGACTGATACTTTATGATGCTTTAACATCACAAATCATCTCACAATAACTCCTCCACAGGGCTCACGGATATTGAGCTGCAGTTACTACTGGTACCATAACCAAATTTCATTACTCGTGTTTGTACAAAGTCTCATCCTTACATATAAAAGCTGACACTGATAGAATGGCATGTGCAAAGTGAGCTTTCTTCATCTCCTCTCTCCAGCAGTTCTAGCAACTGAAAACCCTTCATTCCTTCAGTGTTGCTTTAAGCATTGTTCATAAAAGCTTAAGAAAGCCCTTCTTAATTTAAAATTATCAGACATTTTAAGTTTTCAGTGTTATACACAGTATAAAGGAAAATGTGATAGCTTCCAACTTCACAAATCTTGAAATAGAAATTTCATTCATTATTTGTTACTGTATTAAGTGAAATAAAAAAACCCCTAATTATTTTAGTTCAGTTGTCATCTAACAAGTTCCAACTGCTAACTAGTTATAATTTAAACAACAACAACAAAAACCCACAAGGAATTAATGCTTTGGATTTAAACTTCAGCTGAACAAAGCATTATCGGGTAAAACACACGAGAGGGAAGTTTCCGAACCAAAATTCAAACATTTCTGCTCTTAAAATAAACACAAAGATGGATGGTAAACAAAAGTCAGATTTGGTACTACAGTTTACATTTAGTTCTAAGAGTTTCAGAATTAGGAAGAGTTAGATCCTCAAAATTCTGACATTTCAGATAAACTATGTTTTTTTTTTTCTTTTCCTTCCAGTTTCAGGTGTTCCCTGGCCTCAAGGTCACAGCTTCACATTTTCTCCTATGAAGGTCAACATTTCAATTGGATCTTTGAAGTTACTTAACTCCAGATCCAATCCCTGGGAAACTGCACACACCACACCTCCTCCCAGCCCTTGCCCCATGAAAGCAAATTCATGCTCTAGTAAATTCAAAGGTGAGAAGTTATAATAAAAGTAAACACAGAATTCATGCACAAATTAACTCTTTCCCTGGAGTAAAGCAGAGGGACAGAAATGACAGAATGGAGAGACAATAGGTACACATGATTAGCAAAAGTTTTCAAAGTTATCCTCTATAAAAATACTAAACATTTAGACAAACTGCACTGCTGGAAAAAACTCCACTCTTTAAACCTTTAGAATTAGGAATAACATGGTTCATAAGTAGTTCCTGGCATTTTCAAAACTCTCTGAAACAAAGGCTTTTCGGCGAGGCCAGGACAACTGAGTGGGTCAGGACAGCTCCTTATGGAAAATCTCAGTGCCCAAGTTTTGTTTGCTTTTATGCATTTCAGTAAGTTGTGCAAATGGAAATAAGTTGATTAGAGGGAACGAGCACCTCTCTTATGAGGAAAGGCTGAGAGGATTGGGGTTGTTCAGCCTGGGAAAGAGAAGGCTTTGGGGGGGACTTAAAATTGCAGCTTCCAGCACCTGAAGGGAGCTGAAGATAAGATGGAGAGAGACATTTTACAAGAGCATGGAGTGACAGGACAAGGGGGAATGGCTTCAAACTGAGAGAAGAGTAGGTTTAGATTAGATCTTAGGAAGAAGTTCTTCACTGTGAGGATGGTGAGGCACTGGCACAGGTTCCCCAGAGAAGCTGTGGATGTCCCAGCACTGGAAATGTTCAAGACCAAGTTGGATGAAGCTCTGAGCAACTTGGTCCAGTGGAAGGTGTCCCTTGCCATGGCAAAGGGGTGAAACAAGATGATCTCTCAGATGCCTTCCAACACTGTCCATTCTATGATTCTGTGATTCTAAGCCACCCAGCTGTTACAGAACCAACTCAGCAGAACAAGGATTACTAATAACTTAGTTTATTAATCTAAGTACACATGTATAAATCCCACTAGGGATACGGAAGTATGCATAAACACTGTGAACCAGAGATTTTGCATTAAATTCTGCAGGTGCCATTCAGAATACGAGTCTGAAAACACAAGATGCATCATTGAAGGAGGTCAGTGCTAACACAGGGCCAGAAGATCTGGGATCTCAAAGAAATGCTAAGGAGATCCAATTTTCAAATCTGTTCCTTGGTATACACAGAGAACCACTGTAAAAATGAGCTGCTTTGCCAACAAATAGCAGACACGCCTCAGCCAAGTGGCATAGTTTACAGAGCCCATGCAGTCCTTGGTCCTAGAGCCTTGACCTCTATTTATTATTGCCTGCAGTGTAATCCAGACAGGTACCCATCAACTTCATGTGACTCAGAGGCAGAAACAGCTCTGTATTTTTGGAACTCTTACAACACCATAAGAACAGTTGTGCTCATTCAGACTAAAAGTTTGTCTGGTCAGTAATGTTCAGTGCAACACAGCTGCAGAGTGCTCAGTCTGCTGCTCTTTCCCAGTAATCAGCAAGCTTGAGACTTTATGGAACACAGACTGGGGAGGAACCATAATGTTTCATGAATGTTGAAGGACACATCCTCTGTAGATTCATCTGATTTCTTTTCAAATAATTTTTATATAATTTTTCAATGAATGCTCTGACATTACAGGAAAAATAAAAACCACTACCCAAACAAACAACAAAACAGGGGTCAATCTTTTTGATGCTCCTGTATCTTACAGACTCTTTCCACTCCTGTTCCCCTTTCTCTGTTCTGACACTGCTGTTGAACTGAAGAGCTGTTACTCTTCAAGTCTCTCTGCTGAGCAAACCCAATCCATATTTTACAACACACTTTCTGCTTCTCTAAATGCTTTTTCCTGTCATCTTGTACCACTGTTGAGATGAGACGCCCAAGGCTACAGGCAGCACTCAAGTTGCAGGATATTTCTGACCTTGAGAAAAATGCCTCAAAAGAATCATATGATGACATAGGTGAAGATGTGAATATTCTCATGCAGAGTAAAAGCAATGCATCTTTACAGAAATAACCACTTGGAGGTTTAGAAGACTGCAGAGCACTAAGTGTTCCTTAAAATGGGCAGACACTAGAACAGGTGAGGACCAGTAAAGGAAATGGCACCAGTGGATACTGAGATACCCGAGATGTGTTTTTCTGCAACAGAACCTCATAAAAAAAGGCAGGGTTGACAAGCTAGAAAACTGATTTCCTGCAATCTAGAGACAATTCTCATCCATGAGATTTCTAAGGTAAAAAACTGAGGTCTGGGTTAGATTGTACAGTGAAACAATTCAACATAGACACAGTAAAGAGAAATATTTCTTATTATGAAATCATCTACTCTTGGGTTACTCAGATTATAAAGCTCTGTCCTGAATTTGTCTCAATTTTACAAATGTGATGTGGAGGCCTTTGTGAAGTCTAAACTCAGCTTTAGACATAAGGTTTAAAAATGAATACTATAAAGACAACATTTTCATTATTATTACTTTTCTGCTCTTTCAAAACATTCTGTGCAGCAATTTACAAATAACTGGAAACATCACTAGACTGGTTTAATATTACCCACCCTGCATCTGTGAACACAAATATGCTGAATTCATACCAACAGGAACTGACAGTATCAAGTACTTCTGTATAAATTGGAAGCTTCAGTAGCTATTTTGAGGGAAGTGTCTGTGGGAAACAAAGAAAAGAAAAATACACTTCTTCTAGAAACAGCAAATTCAACAAAATTGAATCTGCTTGGATTAAAAGCATTAAATTAGGAACAACAAGTGGATCACTATGAAAGCACCATATCCCACATTACTCAACAAGTCAATGAAAACAAAAATTTTAACAGCTGTGTCAGTTTTATGCCTAGGCTTATAACCCAAACATTCTTATATTGTTTGCTTCCTGAATATTAATGAAAATATCTTTGGCAAAATCATCTTCAAGTTTTTCTCTGCCTAAAGAATAGGTGTAAATGTTGTGCCAAAAGAGGTTCTTTCACCTGGTGTGCAAGAGGCCAATCCACACACGGAGTCCAGGCATTTGATTTATTCTCAGTTCTGCAGAGAGGGGTGCTGGGTGGCAAATCCAAAGGCCAGCCTGACAACAACCAAAACTTCTCACTATTTATACACCTTAGTAAACAACGGCATCAATGTTCATGGGCCAGAAATTACCCAGTTCTCTTAATAATTAGCATTCTGTCTTCTATTGGTTAATGATTCTCTCACTTCTTATGAATTAGCCCATGTGCTCAGTCCTTCCTTTCTTTTGGGTCCGTGGGTTTCTTGAGTCGTGGTCTGTGAGTTGATGGTCCTGCTCTCCCTCCCAAAATTACCTTTTACCCAGCTGGAGATGATTTCAGCACAGTTGCTGGGTTGGCTTTATTAGTTTCTCCCTTACCTTGGGAGTTCTGCCAGAAGTCCCTGTGGCCTGTAAATTCTGCATTCTTTGTGTCCCCTGTCAGTAATACATCCTTCTTCCCAAGCTCAGATCCCTTAGGTCTCAGGTCTCTGAAGCACCTCAAGCCCTAAACTTTAACAAGGCAATTCTACCAGCGAATAATTTATCTTTCTAACACCTGGACATCATAACCAAGAGGCAAAAATTCTTCATGGCAGGTTAAAACCTGAACTAAAATGACATTTTATTGATTTTGCTCCTCCGTTTTTCAGAACATAGGAGTCCTTACTCCTTACAGAACTAGCCAACACTAAGGAAGTTGCTGTATCACACACTGTGCCTGCCCAGCTGAATTCCTACTCAGAGGATGATACAGTCCCCTCTCATATTTACTTTCCACACTTAATGGAGTAACGTAATTTTCTCATTTTGAAAAAAGAAAAAAAAGCATTATACAGAGAGGTAATGCTGCAAGACAGACAGAGCAGTAACTTGATATCCAAGAACAATATTTAGTACTTTTAAGATTCACACAGGTAAGAGAAACTTGTAATATCTCCCAGCTGAAGAAACATTATTACAGGTGGCAATAATAATGCAACATCCCTTGTCCTTCCAGTGTATCCTAGAAGAAAAATGAACAGTGAAGCAAGATGCCTAGAGACAGATTAAGCATGCACTGAAACCAGAAGCTGACTTTAGGGGGAACATGAAGCAGCCCATAAAGAATGTGTGACAAGATATATAGGTCTCCTCCATGACCTATTCTATAGAGAAGCTGTGTTTGCTCACAGAAGCACATGTTTACCTAGCAAAGGATCTTTACAGGATTACCTCACTGAAAACCCACTCTGAGTTTTTTTTTTATTTCACTTTCATCTGTGTGCACTGTTACTGTTTTGGCTCTATCACCACAACTGAAACAAGTAAGTTAGGTCATAATAAGGGAATTAAAAAAAATAAGATAATTGTACATCCAGTTTTGAGTATCTGTTGAAAATTTTTTATACACTTAAAAGAGTTCAAAAGTGCTCACCGTGCCGCTTCCATAAAGTAGCTACATCCAATGGCACAGGATGCAAAAGAGATCCTGAAATCCTACTCTTATATATAGCACCTTTTAGTATCAGCCATGACAGGTGTTCTCAAGTTCTTGCCACCCACAAAGCCCATCATGCCATTTCTGCCAACCCTTTCCAGGCATTTATTATCAGTTCTATAAAAATGGAGAATGAATAAGTTTCCATGTCAAATTATGTTATCAAGGGTATGTGATAGCAATGTAGATTTCTCCTTATAAATTATACAGGATACAAAGGACTAAGACAGAGATAAGAAAAAAATCACAGCCACAGTACCATGCATCAGGATGCCTTTCTGAATTTGCAAAGCTTTGAAAGTAAGTGTCATTTCCAGATAGAGAGTAACTGCTCAGTAAAACTGGTTCCCCATATGAGTCTCTAAAGCAACCATATTCCAAGTCAGTCAGTTTGGCTTACAGATTTGCTCAGACATTTGATGCAGAAAGCTTTTGGAAGCTTTCCAAATTAAAAATTGCCTTTCTCAACATGAACTGAACCTAGAAACAGACCCATTCATAAATTCAGTATTCTTCTAGTTTTTATATACATATTTGCATCTGAAGCTCAGGATGCTGTCAGCATAGTTCATCTCTGGGGTATGTGCAAAGGATCCTTTTCATTGTCTTTTAATAGTGAATTCCCATTATGGCATGAAAAAACCCATAAGTTAAGCTATTATATAGCTACATATGTGGGATTTCTCCAGATTCCTTTCTAGGTAAGTATTTTCAATAACTACTTGAACATGAACAATGACCCAAAAGGATTTGCCAAAAAAACTGTAGCCTAAAATTTGTGCTACTTCCAGTCCAAAGTAAAACACTTTCATGTTATTGAAATAAAAATTGCAGTTGTTACTGCAAGTGCTACAGTATAAAAGTACCTGAAGCAATGTATACTTATAAAGTTAGTCAGATTTTACTGGCTCTGAAATAAATGCATTCGACACCTTTGTACTGGAATAGAAAGAGAATTCTTATATTACTTTAAATGCCCCAAATGTCATTACAGCAAGGCCAGAAGTCATAAAACACACTGTCAAAACCAGCAATGACACCTGAGGGCATATTGAGTGTCAGGCTTTTATACATCCTGTCTCACTTCAGAGGGTTTCAGGCTAAGACTTAGAGCAGCTTTTTGGAATTGTTTGAAAGTTGTACTACTCATATTCAGTCTGATTGTGAATAAACCTATGGAGTTTCCTGAGGCAGTAACTTGATCACGTATTTTACTGTTTGATAACAATGCCTTTATTAGACTTGCTTAGTAAAACAGCCACAACATGAAATTATTTTAGGTTAATGACTTGAAAAGTCCTTTAATCTCTAACAACTATCAGCTGATTTGTCTGTATGAAAAGTATCTCACAAATTTCTTGCATATGGGGCCAAGTGACAGTGCAAGAAAATCAAAATTAAAAAATATTAGAAAAAAAGTCTGAACTACTCAAATGACTGTCCACTGCAGGAAAGTAATTTTTTCTTCTATTTCAGGAAGGAAAAGTAAATCAGACTTTATTATCAGTTTCTTTAGTTTATTTAATTTTCCAGAAAATGGATTAAAGTCTGCTCCCATACCAGTAATCATGACATCTTTATGCTTTCATACTAAATGTGTAAGGAAAATTTGATTTGACGTAAGAGAGACTTAGTCCCCTGTGTTTCAGTGGTTTTCAAAAACTCTCAGTGGAAATACAAAAGACAATATTATTAATTCCAAAATAATATATATACAGTCCTTTCCTACTTGAAAAGAAGAGTATGGTCATGCTGACAAACACTAAAACACTGTTCTGCCATGAAGAATTTTTTTCTTCTCTATTAGTCCTTATTGATAAGGGATTGTTTTTCTTCATGACTACTGTGCTGTAAACAGTACTGTTTGCTCTGTTAGTTAAGAAAAGCAAATAAAATACATTTACAGTAAAATTATATTTATGAGCATACTGCCTGGCAAACCAGGCAAGCTGCCTAGCATGGCACTTTTATCAGTCGCAGCTAATTTGGAAGCTCTTCTTCTAAGTACCCAAATCTGGGTTTCCAAAGGAAGAGAGCAGCTGCAAGTCCCGTTCCCAATTAGTCCTGGATAATCAGAAGCTTTGATTAAATAAAAACTACAAATGACTGGTGAATCCAAGCTAAATTCATCGTAGAGTATGAATTCCTTTTATAACAAAACATTTAGTCTGAACACAAACTCCTCTCCCCATGTTAAATAAGACATTGAAATGCATCTTCTAAAGTCCGTCTTTTGCCAGTGGGTTACGTGCAATGAGAACCAGCTGCACTTCACAATCTACAAAGGAAACTGAAGATGCTACTAAATTTCCCAATTAAAATGGAGAAGGCAATCAAAGAGATTTGGACCACAATTCTTGAAAGAGTTTTCTAATCCTTAGGCTAATTTAAAACTGTTACGAAATGTTGCACGCACTGGACAAAGTATGGGTGAGTAACTACTGTGGGCTATTAAGTACTTTTCACAGCACTACAGTTTGCAAAAGCAGGCCAGAACAGATCTTTTTCTTGCACAAAAGCTTGTTTTAACAACTCTCCTTTCTTCTGGTAACAAAAGGTTCTAATACAATTTTGCTTTTGTAGATATGAAGTTTGCTAGATCAGACTACAAACCATTTCAGGTAAAGTTACTACTTTGGGTTCATTCAGCTTTCTAAACTGAAGAACATTTTAATTCATGAAATAGTTCATAATTTTTAATGTTTACCACTGAGATTTTCAGGTTTAATATAATCTGTCCTAACATTAAAGTACTTTGTACTTATACTTTCAGTTACAGAAGACTACTCTCAAGAAAAGAAAATATTCACTCCACTAATTCTAATTTTCTGGTTTTTTAGATGTAATGAACATATTTTTAAGAGAATCATATATCCTAATTTCACTCATATTTTACAACCAGTCTGTACTTCTGGTCCATGTAAGCAATCTCTGAATTTTAAGATTTGTTCCGCTTACATTCTTGAAACAATTATTCAAGTATGTATTACAAAGGAGTTTACAGCAAATGCTTTACTTCTCTATGTGTATGTGCTTACAGGGCTCTTCCACAAATGTACTTTCAATTCAGCCAGGGAGGTATTTTACAGACTCATGGTTTCTGAAGTTGTAAATTCGTGTCCAGACCATATCCTGAGATCCAGTGACTTGTTTTGCCATTTCTTCTCCTGTTCTGCTGGATGACCATCAATCTGCCAGTGAAAACATTCAGGGAGTGATGGCAAGGCCATGGGAAGAAGACACATGCTTATGTGATTTCTCATTTGTACCCTCACTGCAGGGTCTATAGACAGGTTATAGTCACAAGTAAACCAAAGCACAACTTCATACCTTAGGCTGGGCATAAAAAAGTTGGAAAAAAGAAGTTTTCCACAAGAAAGAAAGGAATGGAATTAATACTAAACTTCAGATAAGAGGCCTGCACTTGAATCTAAGGAGAACAGTTTTGGGAAGGGAATATTATCACAAAATAATTGAGTCACAGAATAGTTGAGTTTGGAAGGCATGCCTTTAGGTCACCTACTTGCACTCCTAGGAGATCACCATTCCATTCCTAGGTTAACACTGGCCAGAACGTCTCTAAGTCACTCACACTAAAGATAACCTAACAGAAACTTTATATGAATTACAGAATGATGAAATTTTAAATAAAATATGGAGAAGTCTTAGGCAAGAAGATCTTAATACATCCCCTGTCTAATTCTGCAAACAGCAAATACCATCCAGAAGAAAGACAAAAACTTTGCTCCCTAGGATGGTTTGTGCTGGTTTCCTATTTAAAATATCAGATTTTCCTCCTCAAGGTCATCACTAGAGCATTTTTTTTCCTCTGGAGTGAAATATCAGAATACTTCTGTGTTGGAGCTGACTGGATTATGCGCATTAGTTTATCATCATCACAGAAAAACACATTCATAAATCTTACTGCAATGTCATTAGAATAAGATGTTCTGATTGTGTGTTATTAAAGCAGATGCTTCCATCTGCATTGTGCTGTAGTGGAATAAAAATCATTCACTATTTTCAACAGACACTTGGCAAATATGTTCCCCTGTCCAACTAAGACTTCTGAAATAAACTTTGGGTTGAAAAGTGTGTAAACTGGAAATGAAATGAGTGTTTTTGTATGAGCAGTACAGACAGAAATAAGGGATTCCCAGCTAAGTCACCTCTGGGGAGACCAACCAGACCTGTTTTCAAAGATAAAGTTCCCATACTGTAAGTGCTGAGAATCCAGATTAGAATGCAACAGCTTAGATTTATCTTTAGTAATTACTTTAACTGGCACACAATCTGTTGATCTTAAAGAGTATGAAGATCTAACCAACACATGAATCATCCTCAATGAATATTCATACATGTTATGTAGGTCTAATGAAAACAAGCCTCAGTCAGCATATGATAAGCAGAGGCAGGTTATGGACCTTTTTCTTCCATCCAGTGTGACCTGACTTTGATCATTCAGTCTTATTTCACCCCTCCTGTCTAATTCGAGATTTTGCTGAAGGACAATCAGGCCTGCTGATCTGTTTTCTCCAAATTAATATCTGCTTCAGGACACCATCATCAACTTCACACCATGCTCTTGGGTGATATGCAAAAGACTTCCCATAAAATCACCAGTTCACACTCTACCACTGGAACTTTCTGGAAGTCAGATCCATCATTTAGCATTCAAAGAATGCTGCATGCCACATCCTATCTGGTCACTATCAGGTTTCTTATCTTTTCCCAACTTTAAACCATAGCGTTGCATTTTCCCCTGTATTCTATTCTCAATTTTTATCTTCAGTTACTTCAGATTTCACCCAGAAAACTCAGCTAAACATATAAACACACATTTTTATGTGGATATAAAGTAAAGATAAGGATATATTTATGCATCACATACACAAAGTTGAGAAAACTACTAATGGTTACCCATTTGTTTGTTGGTAATGACAGAGAAATAACGTCTTGTCTTATGCATGCAAAGGTAATAAATTTTCCTTTTTGATCAGTATGAAAATACTCAGCTTTTTGCCCTCAGCAGCTCTGGGTCGCAGAACTTCCAGAAATACTAGTAAGCTCCCACAATATTCATAAAAATCTTGCTTTACAGGTTATCAAATTAGAGTTTAAAATCCAAGTCGTGCTTACAGTCTTTTAAACCACTACATGGTAACTCAACAGATGCACAGTGTAAACACAAATTGACCTAAACTGGCAACAGTGCCACCAGGGTTTACTTCTTATGTTTATTTCAGAAAGAAATTATCTCTGCAATTTAAATTCTTTGTTCTCTACATCAGTGAATTGCCAAATAAGAGCTATTGGGAAATGGGTTTATAGCAAATAAATGCATGAAGATGCAGGGAAACAAAAGAGGTAATTAATGTTAAAGGTCACAGAGACTGGAAATAAGAACATCCTGCTAAAACATACAGGCAGAGGTATCTAGCTTAAACAAACAAACAAAAAAAGGTACTTATTTTGTTGCTTAATGTGCATCTATTTAAAAGAAAACTATGAAATCCTGTAAAGGTCTGACAAGAAGAAATTCAAGCTGTCACAGTTTATCAAAGACATGCTACAACCTCAGAGCTGCTGCTTGGACAAAGTTAAAGGCCAGATTGTCCAAAGTGGGAGTCTCGGTTTCTTCAGCTCTACAAAGTAACAGGTGAGTTGATGGCACTGAACAAAGCAAACTGGGGAAAATTCAGAGAACTTAAAATAATTCATGCCTCAATCTTAATTTTCTAGGGGTCAAGTCACTGAAGCAAAGTTATTTCATACACATGGGCTGAAGTCTGGGAAGGGATCGGGTGTGCCTCCTGGGGCACCTTACGAGAATCTCAAGATCATACCTTAAGAAGTTGAAATGATCTCTGAGGATGAGGT
This sequence comes from Campylorhamphus procurvoides, assembly GCA_013396655.1. Classification (NCBI taxonomy): domain Eukaryota; kingdom Metazoa; phylum Chordata; class Aves; order Passeriformes; family Dendrocolaptidae; genus Campylorhamphus; species Campylorhamphus procurvoides. Next base: position 124,568 of record WBMV01003348.1, read on the forward strand.
GGAAAACAGGTGATAAACATCTCCAAATATCTGAATGATGAAACTTCACTGTCAGAGAAGTGACTTCTGGAGGTTCTAATCTACTGCCCTAAATGTAATCTTCTGTTGTATTAGTATTTCTGCACTGCTGGGTATTTCTGGAAAACACAGAAACACCGTTCTTTGCACAGCTTGTTCAGTGATAACCAACGTTCAATGAGTGATCATTATCACAAAACACATTTCCTTATCCATCATTCTCTGCTTTGATAAACACTAAATCATGGTATTATAGACTTCTAAAGCAAGGAGATGATTTCATCCTATTCCTGTAAATATCTTTTTTTGGGGGAAAGGGGGAGCAGGAGGAAGGTGGATTTTTTGCTAATAAGCAAAGCCCCACTGAGGCTCTGTTTTACCTATATGAGGTGATCTTTGGCTAATCTTACCAGGCCAAGGCTGTTTGAACTCAAACAAATCCTTAGCTGTGGGGAAAATGAGCTAAGTTTCTGGTCTGACTCTGAGTAGTCTAATAAGAGGGAAAGTAGTGTCTAGGGACAGGCGCTTTATAAGGTTTTGTGGGAGTTTGTTTGTTTTGAAAAGAGAGACCAGAAAGAGGCAAACAGGAAACAAGTTAGGTAAATGAGGGCCAGAAGAAGGGCTGCACATGGAAAAACAAAGAGGTGGCTCACTAACTTTTGTTCTGTTTCATTTTCCGTTTTTTTCACTCATAGGACATTGTCCCTTTCCTGTCTGTTTTCTGACCTTATCAAAGTGTTCAGGGAAGGTGATTCTTAAGATCTCCACTTACTCCTTTCCATCTGTTTTCTCCCCATCCTTCATTCAAACACACTCTTCCACATGAAGTCATATTATGCAGCCTTACAGCCTGCGTGGTCAGTCCATGGTGTAACAAGCATGACAGGAAACTGGGAGAACTGATTCAAGAGCCCAGAAAGCACTTCTCTAGTCTATGACCACACCAATATATTCTCCCGTTGCTACATACACACCCACCCCAATCACTGCTGGTTCCATGTGAAGAAAGATGAAGTGAGATCAGATACAGCAGGAGTGAGGGGAGGATAGTGCTTAATATCTTATCTTTGCTTATTCCTTCCCTACTTCCTTCCTGTCCTCCCATATAGCAGAATCCTCATATGGATAGCGTTGCTGGAGTGAAATCAAGATGGTAGAGCAGTGCCCTCTGCCACCATTCCTTTAATTCTTCTACTTTTTGGGACAGGGGATGAAAGCAGCAAGGGAAGATGGAATCAGGGAACAGTGTTCCCAGCCCAATTCCTACCATGCTTCAGTCACACAGATTAACCAGTTTCTGCCCTTTAATTTGGGCCTTCCATAGGGCAGAGTCTCAGAGAGATGATAGATAAACTGCTACATGTTTTCCCAAGATGCTTGATTACTACCTGGCTTAGGTAAATAAAGTATTTAAGTTTTTTAAAGTGATGCTAAGATAAGTTCAAAACAGTGACAGGTGTGTCATGTGTCTCTACAACAGATATAAATATCAGCAATCAGTGGTAAAACTAGTTCTGAACTATCTCTCAGCTTAAGTCTTGTTACTGGAGACTTGAAATTATTTTGTATATTACAAATTACTTTATTTTTCTTACATATTATTTTTTCCTCATATTCTGGTACCAAGCTATACATGTGCTCAAGAGGAAGCTAAGACTCTAATTTACACTGAATTTCCTTTAGGTTCAAAAGTCCCTTATAATTGCTCCCAACTGGAACTATGAGCAAGTGGATGGAAAATCCATATTGTTTAAAAACAACACATATTTGTTTAGGTTTGTCCCAATTTGTCCTTTCATTCTCTTAGTATACTGAGTTATACTCCAAGCCTTTCTCTATTAGGAAAACTGAAGGAAGCATTGCTTTTGGACAAGTTCACACAGCAGACCCAAGTGAAAACCAGGAACACAAGCAAAGTAAATTAATTAACTTGGAAAGCTGAAATTCTGCTTTCTTTGGTCTACCATCTACTCTTCCCACACGTCCATACAAGTTTCAGAATGAAGTCCTTTATGCACCTGTTCACACACTCCTGTTCAAAAAAAACCCAAAACAACCACAGAAAAGTGCCCCTCAGTGTCCCCCCTCCTGCCAAACCCCTCAAATTAAAAATCTAAAACTACAAACGCCCTTGATGGCTGTGGAAATACCACGCAAATCTTCAAAAGCACGTGTTGCACTGCATCTATGTACAGTGAGATCCGCAGTCACTGACACACCAAACTGATACTTTGCATCTTATTTTGCCCCATGCAAAACTGAACAAATGATGATACACAAAGGAGTGCGATTCCTTAACCTTGCAAATCTTAAGGGGCAGGTATTTTTATCACAGCAGCACGATAACATGAGTGCTAGCCGATGGAACTGGAGATCCCTTGACATCTCCTCACGCTCCCACCCCCCTTATCTCTGTACTGCTAAAGCCGCCACTTTCATCTTCCAGCTGTTCCCTCCTCAACATCCTTTGAACGATCCTATTTCCCCACTGCCACGACCCAGACGACCCACATACCTCTTTTTTTGGAGCCAATTGTCAAACACAGACTTGAGGGGCGGAGAACACCTGGCTGCCCCTTCAGAGAACTTGGCTGCAGCTGGATGTCATTACCCACAGCAGCTCTGACCCGACCGTTCCACGCCAACAGAGCGCTTTATTTACTGAGCGGAACTCGAGTTTCGGAGCTTTGCTCGCTGCGAGAATAAATATTTAACTTCCAGGAGCCGCGTCTGTCCGTCCGTCCCAAAGTCCTGCCGGCGGAGCGGAGCGCAGGGACGGGCAGGGGGGAGCGACAGGGACCCGGGAGGGCTCCGGGACCCCCGGTCACACCGCGGCCGAAGCGCCCCAGAGCCCCGCTGACCTCCTCCTGCTCCTGCTGGTCCTTCTCCTGCTCCTCCTGCCCGACGGAGCCTCCGCAGCGCAGCGCCGGGATAGTTGTGATCGCTCTCCGCCGCCTCCCAGCGCCCAGAGACGCCCCGGGAGCGCCCCAGCCCCTGGGACAGACCCTCCCTCACAGCCCCGACCTGATCCCGATCCTGGTCCCGATCCTGATCCCGCCCCCACGTGACAGCGCCCGGCGCTCCCGCCCCCTCCAGCGGGCAGGTGATCCAGGGAATTCTCCCTCGCCTTCACTTTCTGAGTTTTATTCTTCTTATCCTTATTACCAGAACTATTGGATAAAACTGTGTTTAGGTTGTTAACTAGAACATGCTACCCGGCGTGGGTTTTATTTTTGGTGGATATTCCTGCATTCCTACATACCGGGGATTTTCTAGGTTACATTATAAAACATTATATTGCTAGCAGGGAAAAACAATACACTCTTTCTCCAAAGATTTAAAAATCACTCAAAGCACTTCTTATCTAATTCTATTAGCAAAACAGCAGCGTAGGTCATTTATATTGGTAAAAGTGTTTTATGTCATATTATTGTTGACTCCTGTTTAAAAAAGTCTCTAATGCTCTGTTTATGATTGCAAAATTGTCTAGTATAGGAAGTCTCCAAGGAAGTAAATATTAAACAAAAAATCACGGTCAAAAAATATAGGTTTTTCTTCTGTCTCTAGAGATTCCTGGGTTACTTCTAGAAATAGGAAAAGTGCTACAGGTCTTGGTCATTGGGAGTTTGCTGGTCAGTTTGGGTGCCTCAGTGATCCAACATCTGATAAGGGTTTCTGGTGACCAAACAGGTCATCCCACCTGTGCAACACTGACACAGCTCTTTCACAGTGTGCATGTGCTGAGTACTTCTGATGATGCCAGTTTTCCAGGAAGTTGGCTAAACAAAATTAACCATTTAGCAGAAAGTGAGATAAACAGTTCGGAGTCCCATGTACAATGTAATTAGCACACACTTTTCGCTGTGGCTGTATTTCAACAACCACAGTTTGCTGTCTTCCTTCTGTGATGATTCCAATTTTCACCTAAATAGGCTAAGCATGTTTAGTGTGCACAATGTTTTAATGCAATTTTGCTACTTCTAGCAATTCAAAATCTCTTTTTGCCCAGTGTAAACTTCCAGTATTTGGAATAGTGAAACATCTTTTTCCCTGTTACCAACTGATGCACTCTCTGACCTTGGGAAGAGTTATGTATTATTTCAGTTTTGTTTTAAACTTGTGTGTAACACCAAGCCTATGAATCACATACCAGATATTCCAGATGAAGAATTGGACCTCATGTACAGAGAAAACATGCCCAAGGTGTGAGAGGGAGAGAATGGGAAGTGAAGTAGAATGCCTTTGAAACATCTCTGAACATGTTAAAGAGTAATTAAAACTGGCAGGAATCCACAGGCTGTGTGGATTCAGCTTTTGAACTTTTCTTGTCTTTCAGTTTTGAGGTAATCATCTTACATGGGTCACATAGAGGAGTGGTGAAAATTACAGTGGTTGATAACATTTGCATCTTTTGTAATACTGATACCATAAATTATTATATAGTGCTACTTGCTGCAGTATCATTAAACCACTTGGGAAGGAATCAGTGGAAGTTAGAACAACCCGTGCAAAGCTGGGAGTCTTTGCAACACCAGCCTGGTTTCACTTCCTTTTCCCCAATTCTCTGGAGGTCTAGGACAGGTGTCTGGGCAACTTTCCACATGATCAAAGCAGCACTGGGGACATCATTTACTCCGTTGTGGCCACAGAGGGTTGTTACCTCCCTTCTTGTTTATTCCTGCCTTGGAATAGCCAGAGCCCTGCTGGTATGTGCTGTGCCCCAGTGTTGTGCTGGGAAAAGCAGTGTCAGCTGGTGCATGGAAGGTGAGCATGGCCTCACACTAATGCTGTGCAGGGGAAGGGCCTGGAACGGAGAGGCTCTGCAATTACTGCCACTCCCTTGGGAAGAGCAGGCAGAAACGGAGAGAGGCTGAACGGCACAAGCCAAGCACAGAACACGAAACACTGTCCTGCTGCAATGTTCACGTGTCATCATTGTACAGTCCTGTTTCTGTATTTTTTGAAATAATATTATTGCAGCACTGTAAAGCAGAGAAAATCCTAGTTTTGGGCTCCCTTTAGCTTCTTGATCCAGTCTATCCTGTTTAATATAAAAAGTGCAAAAAGTGAATTAATCCTGCATTTCTCTCTCACTGTAGCAGGTTTCAGAAACACTCCCTCAGCTGTCCTGGCCTCTTGGCTAATTACCATTCCAGAAGTCCCCCCTTCAATAAGAGTGGTTTGTTTCTTTGCAGCAGTGGTGCAGACTCATGACTGTCACAAAGCTGGCATTGTGTTAAGTCTTTGCCTCTCTTATGTAACAATGAAGTTTATTCAGGGAGGGCAAAATCATCCTTCTCGGAAAAGACCTATGAAAAAAAGAAGCTGGGAACTCCAAAAGAGAACGCTGCTGGACATTGCTTTACTGACCATCTTTATTTCTTTCTATCTCAAAATAAAAGTGCAAAGTTGTCTGTGAGATCCCATGTGCTGCTCTATAACAGTTTATCTTAACTAGATATGAAGACCAGAATTTATTTTTATGTTGTTATAACTTATTGAGCAGAACTGAGTTTCTCTTCCTCAATGTCACAGTCACGTCATAGGTCACTTTGACAGTGCTGGGAGGCCCTGTGTTTCAGTTCAGGTCATATCCCTGATCCTGCAAGTGTGCCTCATTGGTGCTCAGGCTTATGCATTCGGTGGTGCTTTCCTAGTGCTGTTTGGTCCATTATTGGATTATGCACAAAAGTGGCAAAATGGGTCATAGTCCCTGAAGGGCGAGGGCCAAAACAGACAATGAGATGAAAGCTCTAAATGGCTGTGCTCCCTAGATAGAAACTTGTGGCTATAAGGCAGGAGAAAACATCCATGCTTTGATACATCAGTTTGCAATGTATTCCAAATTGCTGGTTTTACATAAAGCTTTAATTCTCCTGTTTGTAAAGGAGAATAAATTAGCTGCAACCAGTGTAGTCTAAATTCAGTCCCAGCCACTCTGATGTTTTATTATCAATTCATTCAAGAAATTTTCACAAGAGATACATAAGACCTCATGTCTTTCTTTATCAAAAGCTTTGTTTCAAGAAGGTTACAGCAAAGGTTACTTAGAGTGTGGCTTCATTGCTTTCCCCAAATCACAGGTACTCATAATCTCTGCAGGCTTTGAAACATCAGCGTTAAAACAACGAATAAACATTGTGATGCAGGGCTGTGAAAGCTGCAATGCTGTGTAATCTCTTGTTGGTGGAAAAAAAAAGTGATCCACTTAAATACTCAGAGATTGCCTTTCATGTAAACGTGGCTAAATCAGCTATAGATAAGAAATAATGTATTGGAGAATCCTCCCCCATTGACTCTGCACAGCTAATCCATGATGTCTCATTAGAAGGTATAATCTGCCTTATCTTTAACAGAGATTTGTGGCCAGTCACCTTACCAATTTCCTCTGGGGAGGTGCACAGCCTTTCTTACCTTTCAAAACCTTTTTTAGCATATTTAGTGGATAAGATATGCTTGTTTTGGGGGTTTTTAGTTTTTTTATTATTTATTTTTTCTGTCATTATTTGGTGGAGTCAATTTGAAATATTCAAGATGAGACTTTAAGTAGGGATATTTTGCCTTTACATAAAAGTACATTTGAAACTTCCTTGAAATCTTGCTGGATAGCTACAGGTACTTGATAAGAAAACAAAACTTCGTATTTTTTTTTCTCTGTCATCTTTTAGAGAATTATCTGTTCTGTAGCAGAACACATGATACGAAAGTTCTTCTTTTCAAATATCTCTTGATGAAGTATAGATAAAATATATTTTAAAAAATTTTTCATATATAGATCGTTTTGTCAGAGCATATTATAATTGTTCAGTGGTTTTGGTTTATTTCTCCCCAAGTCTTCTGTTTGTATTTCAGAAGCTTTCATGGACATGCATAGTTCTTAAAAAAGGTTTTCAGGAACGTCTTGTTACTTTTGTGCAGCATTTTTTAAAGACATTTACACAAGCCCTTGACCTGGCCGGTCGAGGGAATGACACCGGAGCCAGGTGTAACATTTAGGTGGTGCTGCTGCAAGGACTTAGCGCCATCTCCTGCTCGGATTTCAAATAACACGCGTTCTTGGCTCCCAGGGAATCACTGCCTCTGTATGTCGAGGCGTTTTACAAATTTTGGGGGTAGCAAGCCTACCATAGAAAATGAAAAGATGAAATCTCGGGCAGACACAGCTATTTATAACCATTGCATTTGCTCTCACCGTCAGGCAAAGGCCTTGTAATTCCAGCTTGGAAAATAGAGCTTATACTGTACATTACTGCCTGAGTGTGTGCAGAGAATACAGTCCCACACAAGCTGTTATTTCACCCACTTTGGTGAGGAGTGTGGGGTCATGGGGCTTGTTTTGGTCAGAGCAAACTCACAACATCAGGGGATTTGACATTTGTCTAAATTTGTTGCATTAAAAGGTTATAGATAAAAGCCAAACATGCTGGAAAGCATTGTGAGTTACATAAGATGTTATTAGGCAATTTCTTAATTGAAAAGAGATCCGTTTTTCTACTGTCTTCTCATGAAATCTTCCAGCCAACATTTGGGTTTGATTCAACTAAGATTTTAATTTTTTTTCCTGTTAATAGACACAAAATCCTGTACCTTCAAGCACAGGAAAGAAAGTAATGGCAGAAAAACTCCAAGTTCATCTTACCTGCAAGCTTTGAGGCAGGAGACAGGGGGCTCTGCCCACTCTTTTCCCCCACCAACGGGAACTTCTCTCTGTGATTGTGATGGTTGCTATCACCCAGTTCTTTTTCTCACAGTCACACATGCAGACACAGTAAGTCATGCCTTCCCCTCTGTTCTAGCTCTGGCTAATGTGGTTTGGTGTTACAGTGCAGTTAGTCTGATGAACAAAACGCTCTGTGCTTGCTTAGCTGTAGAAATGAGCTGTGGTGTGTGACTTGTCACAGCTCTCAGGCAGGGAAGATTAGCTTAAGCCACTTTCATCCCCGCTCGACATGAGCCAGAGCAGTCAAGGTCAGTCACTGGGACTCAGCTGATACGCAGGAACTCGGTCACATGCCTGAGCTCTTGGTTTGTTTACTGACCAGCTTTCTTTTGGTGATTTCTGATGTTTGCTAAGATGTGACTTCAGAGAGGATGAATAATGCCTTCTGTGGAGATTATAGAGGATGAATGATACCTCTGTGGAGATTAAAGAAGAGTGGGCAGCTGCATAGCTGAGTCTTTGCTGATACACATCTTCAAATTATCTTAAGGTCAGTCTGCAAGGTCTGTTACAAAGAAAGCCAAACAATCAACCAAAAAACTCAGCCCCAAACCCCAAACCTACAAGAGAAAAAAGTGGCAGGGCCGTATCTCTAATGGTTGTCTTGGCCCCAGTGGCTGATCACCTACATGAGGGCGTGGCCTGGAAATGATGAGTAATTGACTGTGATTGACAAATCAACAGGAACACCCTGATTTTCAGGTTCCCTAAGGACACGGAGCTTGTTTTTATACAATACAGATTTCCTGTCAAAGAGTCCTTCTTGACCCTTTCTGTAATCTGAATTTTAGCTATTTCTCCATTTCCTTTGTTCCTCTCTCTACATGCAGAGAGAAACTTTGTGTTTTTCTGAAACTTGATCTGGCACTTAAGACTTGTTTTGTTCATCCTCCAGACTGCTGGTTTTCAACTTTTTCCACTCTTAGGTTTTTTTGTTTGTTTGTTTTGTTTTTGTTTGTTTTGCTTTTTCAATTTTTAGGTTAAAGCATCTCTTCTCTCTGCCCTGCCTTTGAGCTGTAAGCCTGTTTTGTAGATGATTGCGCACATCCTGATCCCTACCCTTTCATTAGGTTTCTGAAGTAACCAGAGGAATATCTCCTAATGTGTTTTTATTTTTAAATTAACTGGCATAGTGATCTAAAGTCCATAAAATCTGACTGCAACAATGTTAGTTCTCCAGTGTATGGCCTATAAATTTAAAGCTAATTATCAAGAAAGTCAATTTAAGACGATGATCTGAATTTATGGCAGATTTTATGTAAATCTGAGAGCATTAGTGGGGGCTATAAATAATGCCAGCCACTTTTAATTTCTCCTTTCTCTTGTAAGCAAAACAAACCACCTTGTCCTCTTCACTCAAATTGAGATTGATGTCTTGTGTACTTTATGGCCTCTGCATAGATGCATGGATGTTATCACAAATTAGTCTCAGCGTGTGTCTCAGTGGTTGGAAACAAACAGATCCAAACCAAAGCCTTCCCTGTGAGCAGCCCATGTGCACATTTCTAGTTAGAAAATCTGCAGGAGTTTTGGTTGATTCTGAGAAAACCTGCGTGTCACTGCCAGTGACCTCTGAATCCTGTTGTGATTTCACATGGGTTGCAGCTATAGAAACTTGTAAGTAAACTTGTCCCTGTTGGAAAACTAAAAGTTTTCTTCTGAGCTTTGCTGTAATTTCTGTTAGTACAAATAAAACCAGAATTAATCACAGAAAAAGTTATTTGTGAACACCGTGAATTTTGACACTTGGGAAGTGAGCAAGCCCTTTCAGGTAACTTGTGGTTTAATTTTGTTATGCAGATTCAAACTTAAATTTAAGATGTATATGTTACAGTGTGTTATCATAACATATTATTCTTTGCACCTTCTTAACGTGAACTGTCCTTGACTTGTTATATTAATAAATAGTTAGGAGATTCTGTCTTCCAAAAAATCCTTTCTGAACAGGAAGTAATTGTGGTCAGTCATCTTTATTGTGACTCTGATCTCTGTTTCTGCAGAAGTGCTCTGATCTTCAGATGGAACTAGGTTTTATTTTTGCATATTTATAATCATCATGATCTTAATTTTTTTCCTAAATAGGAATTTATGTCAAGTCAAAAGAAGCATCCCAATATCAAAAACCTGCTGGTGTGATAATGGCTGTATTTCTGTCATAACTGTAGGTTAAGACAGTGCATCCAGACCTGAATTGTCTCACAGGTTCTACCTGAGCAATGTTTCACTTTTGATTTTGTAAATTATTTTTTTTTCTCTTAAGGTCTCTTCTGTGCTTTTTAGGTGGTGTGTTCAGGTAAAGGTTCACTTCTTTCAGGCTGCTTTAGAAAACTCCTTTGATCTTAAAGCCTAGTTCACCTTTCATAGAGAACATAAAACACTGGCTTTATTCACTGCAATTGTACAGAGATGAAATATTTGTTTCCCTGAAGCAAGGGAATGAATAAGGATATGAATTTAGCTTCTCTATCTTGCTTGCATATTGTCAGAGATCAGGATTCTCTTTCTGTGTACATACCACATTCCTTTAAAAAAGTATTCATATCTTATTTATGAGCATTCCTTATTGTTTTTCTAGTTAGTTGGTCATGTGATACTGTATTTCCTCACCAAAGAGTCAAACAAATTCTTTTAGCATAGACACAAACAAGGGTGAAATGAAATGTGATGTTTATGGATACTAATATTTACAGTGTTGAAATTAATTTTACTTTGTGAGTAATATCAGATAAAGATAATGACAGCAAATGGAACTATAAATAATTCACAAAAAAGTTTGCTTGTGGATATGATAATCAGCACTTTCCTTGCCCTATAGTTCCATTAGAGGGAGTCAATAAAATCATATCTAGTAAGATAAACTGCCAATTAATTGTGCCACCTGATTTCAGTGCTCTGCTCTGACTGATAGATCTGTGGAGGTTTGTGTTGCAGAAGTAGCTGGATGGTGAGGAGAACTAAAATGTTTTCATTTAGAAAAAGTTGGAGCCCTCCTGCTCTTCAAGAAAAAGATGGTGCTATTATGAAATAAGCTCAAGATGCATGGTTGGAGGATTTTGATTTCACCTGGAAAGCTATAATTCCTCAAATGAATAGTTTTGCACACTTTGTGCCTTTTCTTTTCCCTGTTTATGTGTGTGCATTTGTTCTTGTCAAAACATAAACATACAAGTATCTGACCACTGCCAACATATTTGGAATTGCTTGGATAGAAAAAAAATGTACATCCTTTATACTCATTGGTTAGTAAAACAAACATTGCTTTCAGTAAAAATGTGATAAGAAAAAAAGATTTATTCCAAGTATGTATTTAAAATTCTGGATCACCCGCTACAAGAAAGACATTGAGGTGCTGGAGCATGTCCAGGGAAGGGGAATGGAGATGGTTGGATATTAGGAAAAATTTCCTTAATGAATGGGCTGCCCAGGGAATTGGTGAAGTTATTAAAAAAATGAGGAGTCAAGGCACTTAGTGCTGTGGTTTAGTTGGTGTGGTGGTGCTTGGTCAAAGATTGGGCTTGATGATCTCAGAGGTCTTTTCCAAACTTAATAATTCTGTAATTATATAATATAATTTATAATTGGTGATTCAATTGTGTTTCTTTGAAGTTTAATAAGAAATTATTTGTTGACAAGACTGACTAGGAATGCAGTGGTACTAAATGTGCAGTAAGAATGGGAATATGTTATTTTTCTTATGGCAATGCTATGGGGAAAAAAGTGGATTCAGGGTAAAACGGAGGTTGTTTCAGTTTGCATGCAAGTTCTGTAAACCTCGGGCAATACATTTTGACTTCATTATTGTTATCAATCCTGCGAGTTTATTGATTGCATTTTATGGCTGAACAATTGAATAGGAAATGCATTTTTTCTGGGTGTACTCACTAGCTTCCAAAATTGGAGGGCAAACAAGCAATTTATGGCATTCAGCAAAACTGCTGCTGCTAAAAAGGCTACTGAAATAACCTTTTTTGGTTTGAGATCCTGATAGGAGATAATATCTTCCACAGGGATACAAATTCTGCATACGCCTCAGAGGAGATTGTCTCTGGGACAGGAATACCTGATTTCAGATAGTTCTCTCTCTTTTTTCATTTTTCCATCTGCATAAAGAAGAGCTAAGGTTTTCAACTGCTTTTTGTCCCTTTTCTGTCAAAGCTGTTTTTACCAACTGTCCATGTGGCGCTGGAAAGCTGGCATTAGAGCAGCATGCATCTTGCAGACACATTAAAATTGCTTTTGGAAAAACACAGTGGGAGCATAAAGCCAAAGTAAATCTTTGCAGCTCTTACAGGGAGAGCCATCCCTCTGCATGGGACAGTATTGATTTCAAATGGAGGATGTACACAGGAAACTGTGTCAAAACTGTTTTCTAATCCTCAGTTGAAGCAAATAGACGGTAACACTGCAAGCACTATAAGACTGGGCTTTTAAAAGAAAAAACAATTGGTCCTATGTATTGTTTAAATATTCTGTTAAAACACATGTGTTGTTTAAATTAATTAGTCTGACAAAACTATATTTAAGAAGGCCCAAAAGCACTTAATTCTTTCTGGGTGTTTATTAATAATTACAGATAATTTCAGGTATTACGTGAGATTAGAAAAAAAAAGTACAAAATATAAGATGTGTTGCTCCCAAAAATACTGTATGGAGGTTTACTTATAAAATAATATTTGTGTAACAGATGAATGTGTAAGAAGTTTATGATCTAATTCATCACATTAGCAATTAGTGTTCATATGTTGTGTTCTTTTGTTTTTCAATTAATTAAGAATAAGAAAATTATGATTTACTTTCGAGTTATGGAACAATCAGGTGTAATAATCCTCTTTTTAAACTGTCTTTACTTGGACAACCTAATTAAAATTCCGTTTCTAAGCTCATGTATCACAACCATGGAACAGGAGAACTCAGAGTTATGATCTGTTGTTCAATGATTTTATGCCAATTATATTTCAAATCAAATGAATGCAACATCAGCTCACTCAGACTGAGTGTCCCACATGCAAATACCGAGAAGTTGATCTGCTCTGATTTTAGTCAGCTTTGGAGCTTCACCAGTTTTCATGGGGGGCACTGACTCCTAGAGAATAAACAGGCAGCTGACAATATGTTCATTTTTCTCAGTTACCTTGCCAGGATGGCTTAGACAGTGCCCCAGAGACAACTCCCTCTCTGCAGGTAGCTGCTGTTGTGATCTATCAACTGCCCAAATTCAAGGTTCCCCAAACCAATACTGTTCCTGACAGTGAAAATTGAGTCTCCTCTCATATTTGAGATAAACAAGACTGAGCCAAGGCTCAATAAACTGGTGCTCAGAGAATTTTCTGATGTCTAACCTGATTGCAGTTTAAATTATTTCTGTCCATTGATGTTGATGATGAATTTGTAACTGTGAAAATCATTTCTGCCCAAGTGCAGTCCTTTGCATCATCACAAATGCACAACACATATATTTGCACATATAAAATTGGAAAATGTTGAAAAAATCATGAATTAAACCTACTCCTAGTGCTGAGAATCCTGCTGTAATGAGCATGTGTGCATGCCCCCTTTATGGTTTGCATATAACCTCCAGATGACCTTATTTTCATGTAAAACATTTTTATTGGAAAGAAACTGTTAATTTCAATCACAAGAGAAAAGATTTACACTTAAAGTAGTGGACAAAATGAAAAAAAGCTTCAATGTTTGTCTTTTTTCCACACATTTTACCATAACCCATTGTAAGGAGCGTGTTTCTAATAGATCTTGTTTCTTAGGAGAATTCTCGGTATAGTTTGCTAATGCTTGTGCACAGTCAATTATTTAGTCTTATCCCTTAAAATATCAGCAGCTATTAGCAATATTTTTTTTTTCTAAGTGCCTTGTGCAGTTGCAGTAATGACATCATGGAACTTTATGACATGTTTAATAGAAAAGGTCAATAAGGAGAGGTGCCTGTTCCTGCACTTGGGTTAACACAACCCCATGCAGCACTTCAGGCTTGGGGATGAGTGCCTGGAAAGTTGTGTGACAGAAAAGGACCCAGGTGCTGGTGGACAGCGGCTGGATGTGAACCAGCAGTGTGCCCAGGTGGCCAAGGAGGCCAATGCCATCCTGGCCTGTATCAGCAATAGTGTGGCCAGCAGGACCAGGGCAGGAATTGTCCCCCAGTGCTCGGCACTGGTGAGGCTGCACCTCGAGTGCTGTGTCCAGTTCTGGACCTCTCCATTCAGGAAGGACATTGAGGTGCTGGAGCAAGTCCAGGGGAAGGCAAGGGAGCTGGTGAAGGGTCTGGAGAGTAAGTCTTGTGAGGAGGCAGCTGAGGGAACTGGGACTCTTTGGCCTGGAGAAGAGGAGGCTCAGGGGTGACCTTATTGCTCTCTACAACTCCTGAAAAGAGGGTGTAACCAGGTGGAGATCTGGCTCTTTTCCCAGGCAACCTGTGACAGGGCAAGAAGGCACAGCCTGCAGCTGTGTCAGGGGAGGTTCATGCAGGACATCAGGAAAATTCCTTCACAGAAAGGATTATCAAGTATTGGACCAAGCTGCCCAGGGAGGTGGTGGAGTCACCACCCCTGGCAGTGTTTAAGGAAAGACTGGATGGGACACTTAATGCCATGGTCTAATTAGCATGGTCCTATTCAGTGAAAGGTTGGACTCAATGATCTTGGAGGTCTTTTCCAACTTAATTGATTCTGTGATTCTGTACATTCTTTTTTCTAGGATTAGGGCTCAGTATGGTGCAAGTATAATAAAATTATTTTCTTATAGGTAAGGCAAAACCATGAAAAGTTCAAATAACTTAAAAAGCCACAGGTCCTGATTTTTTCCTTCAGGAGGAGCTATTTCTTCAGTATTAGGAAAGCTGTACCTTCAGTTCTACAGTTTGTTTGCTAAGCTCCCATGCACATCTCTGCAGCTGTGTCCTCTGACTGGTGACCCTGGCACGAAGGGTGGGAAAGAGCACACAGGATAAAAAATGCACTGTTACAGAGCAGGATGACAGTAGGCATGTACTATTTGCATTGCTTAGTGGTAAATCTGTCCCTAATAAACTTGTAGTGTGGTTTCCTTATATGATATCTGCTTGCATGAATGCTAAAACAGGCTCATACCCTCCAGATCCAGGCAGATAGAAATGAAGAAGAAAAAGAGAAAGGAAGATTGTTTTCTGAAAAACAAGCTTATCTCTGATGGGTGCTGTGAAAATAAACCTAATTATGTTGACATAGTTTGCACCATACTCCCAGCATCAAACTGCTGTATTAGCAAGTTACTTTTAACACACAGATCCTTGACATTCACAAAATCTGAGTAGGAAAGCACACTGTTGTCAGAAAGCTTAAATTCATCACACAGATGTCAATAAATCAGGGAAGGCTGAAAACCTTTCTGTCTATGACAATTCTGATTGCTTCAAGTGCAAACAGGACGTTATCCTTGCAGATTTTCCTGACATGAGCCAGCTTTCTGCAAAAGAGCAAGAAGAATTCAGGGCATGAAAGATGAGCAGCGTCTGTGCAATGAAACCCTGGTGTCAGCATGGGAAGGGACAGTCATGATTTAATGCAGGAAAGAACAAGGTAATTGTGGTATCAGTGGGGAGGTGAGGGACCTTTACTGCATCCAAAGCACTGAGGAGTGCTGCTGTTGTCAGGAGGATGATGTCCTAGCAGAGAGCACTGGACTCCACCCTGGGAGCTGCAGCAAAGCAAAAGAGCCAACACAAGACGACCTGTCTGTCGAGTCTGAATGTGAAAATGCAGCTCTGAGAAAGCAAAAAGCCACTGGTTCAGATGAAACAAGCACATGGAGAAAGCGCAGCATGAGAAGGCAAGGGCAGTAATGGATGTTATCTAGATGGCGAAGGTATAAACTCATATACCACTCAGAGGTCATAAACTCATTTGTGTTTTTTGTTCCTGATGAAGACTTCTCTGTGTTTATCTCCTTGTACCAATTTCGTTCCCATGGTAACAATTGTATCATCTTTTTGAACTGGGAGTCAATACCCTCTTTCATGCAGTCTTGTTGCTGCTTACTACTGCCTTGCCAATGGTGCCTTGTCCTTGCTTTTTGGAGACTGCTGTCGTGGAGCAGATTATTCAGTTCAGGTATTTCTGAACAGGCAGCCCTTATTTTTGCCCTTTTTTATCCAGGGGTTAATCAAACGCCTCTTCCGACTTTCTGCAAAATATCTGTGTGCTATCAGTTATGGAAATTAAGCAAATCATATGTATTTGTGAGATTACCAGGAAGCTGGAGGAGAAACTATGATGTGTTTTTCTTACCTGAATGTTAATTGATCAGCAGAACAGAGCATATTCACACATGTGACTCTCTCAACTTGTGTCATTGCTCTGTAAGCCCAATAAACTCTTGTCACTACAGTCCACAGAATTCATAGGCTACTCCAGCCCCCACCCCATTTCCATGCTGCAGGACCAGGAGCTTAGTCTATGTTGTGCCCCAGGAAAAGTGTGAGCAAGACTGAAGCATTATAAGGTGTTCTTTTTCTTTGTCATGGCCGTGGTGAAATTCACAGATGAGTGCAGGATCACAGATCGTACTTTGTGTTAGAGAAGAACACTAAAATCCATGAGGAATAAGAAAAACAGAAGCAGTGTGAAAGTTCATCCTTAAGACTATGAAATAGAGGAAGATTGAACTCCAAACTGAAAGGAACTACTCCCACCTCCAGGCCCCAAGGACTCCCCTCCTGCAACAGGCTCTTTGTGTGGTGGTGGCATGTTGGCTCAAAGGATGCCAACCCCTCTCCTCACCTCTCCCTGGGGCTCCACGAAGAGGAGATGGAATCTCCTCATGCCCCAGGGACAGGACAGGAGGATGGGGAAGAAGGGCCCACACAGCACTTGGCAATGAGCAACTCTTTTATGGAATGCTGGGAGGCCTCGTGTGGGCTGGCTGTGTCTCCCTTCCCCACGGGTGGGATGTCTGGGTGTTTCGCTCCCTCTTGGCCACTGTCAGGCACAAGGTGCTTTAAATACATTATGAAGCTTGGATTTCCAGGGCACTGAGTTTCAAAGAAGACCTTGCTTAAAGTTTAGAGGATTGCTCATTGAAATCTCTACATGGCATCGTAACAGAGGCTTTCTGTGTTGTGTAATAGTGTGGCACATAGCACATCCCACGAATGCCTTCTCCAAAGAGCAAACTCAACCCATGTTTGCATCAAAAGCCTTTATTTCTTAAATAAAGAAAATTACACATCCTCCTGCAGTAAAAGCTCTCAAAACATTCCAAAGGTGGCTAATGCCACTTTGTATTTACATGTTTGTAACTTTACAGATGACGAATAAAAGACCAAATAGTCAAACCTGCCTTTAACCTATGGTCACACAGGAAACCAGTGCCAGCCCACCTTCCTCTCAGCCTGAGGATGTCTTGAACTGTGCTTCCTATGACTTCTGCAACACAGAACTAATGCTCTAGTCATTAAGGCTGCTTAAAATGTTAGAGTTTCTTTTGCTCAAAGCAGAGTAGCACTTTTGCAGCTCAGCAGTCTACATGCTCTTAGCTGAATTCTGGAACTCCTTGTCAAAATCGTTCCCTGATGTTTGGCTGTCCTGTTGTGGTTATTTTAAAGCAGAACAACAGCTCTTTCAGCGTAAAGAACAAAATGGGCTTTCTGCAGAAACAGCTGTGGATTGCTCTTCAAGCACTATTTTCTGTGGGGTCTTGAGCGACATTTTTTGTTGTGTTTATTTTTTGGGGGTTTTTAGTTTTTTTTCTTGCTTGTTTGTTATTAAACAGAAATTCAGCTGTCATTAGAATAATAATAATAATAAAGACACCAGCCCCAGGTATGGCCAATACCTGTATTTCACACTAACTGTCTGGTTTTTGGTGTGGATTTTTTTTGTTTGTTTGTTTGGTTGGTTGGTTTTTTGCAACTGTTATTTTTGAAACAAAAATGTGTTTGTATTTGCCTGGAGTTTATCTGTTACTCACAAATCCAGGACTCAGCAGTGGCCTGCCCTCTCTTGTACTACTGTGCTCATCAGGGTCACCTTTATGAGCAGGTATTTTCCTGGAGCTGGAGGATAGGATAAGAAAGAGTCTTCTATGACCAATGGAAGTGATTTGAAGTAGTGGGAAAATTCCTCACAACTAGATGCTGAAGGAGGACTAATGAGAAAGGCAACAAAGACTGGCATGTAAAACATTTAAAAAATAGTGTTTGATAAAGAACAGATAATCTAGGAACATTCCTTCTGACACACAAGGAGTGATACACTAAAAAAAATATTGAAGCATCTTGAAAGTGATAAAAGTGACTGTTTAGCTGCAGCTAATGTATTGTCAGGTTCAAAAGTGGACTGTACAGCTACATGGATAAGAAAAATGTGGAAATTTCATGGAAAGACCTTAGAAGTTAAATGATTAGGAATAGCCTTGATGTAATATATGAGAGCGGTATGTTAAATATAAACCATGTTTGTGAGGGTGTATACTCTTATGTATTGTGATATAATAAGCCTCTCCTGCTGATTCTTGTAGATAATTTCTCTGAAAGCATGTGATTTTATATTGTTTACTAAAAGGCTTTCTAAAGTGACTCCAGAGCAGTGAAGGTTGTCCATGTGTTTTGGACAGAAAGGCCTTCTGATTTGATTTCCGTGGCACTGAAGCAGAATGCATAGTTTTGGTAGGAAGAGAGCATGTCAGAGACGGATTTTTTGTTAATTAACCTCAGACTTGAATATTAATATGTGTTTGTACAGGTTGTCCATATGTAGAATTTAGTCATCATGTAATTTACATTAATGGAGATTTTATGTTTTCATCATTGGACATTTGAGTTTATGATCAATGGGGAACATAAGCCTAAATTTATGTAAAACAGATGAATGTTGTAAAAGAAGGGTATAATGTAATTTTATTACATGTTAATGGTCATGTTGACATTGAACTGGCAGCTTGTAAGGCTATTTGGAAAGTTGCTAAAGATTCTAAACTTTTTGCTCTGTGTGAAGCTTGTAAATAATCTGGGACCCATCACCCCAAGCGAAGAGTTGCTTTTCTTTAGGGTTGTAATGTACAGTGCAATGGCTCCCCTGCCGTTTTGGGAAATGCAATGCTGGGATTTCATAAGTATTTACAGCACCCAAAACATCATAAACACATCGTATGCGAGAGGTGCCTCCACTGGGAGAGTTGTAGACAACGTAGAGTGTGTTGCATGCCATGAAAGCTGCCTCAGCATCCTTGCTGCTGCAGGTCGTGTCCCAGCTGTGCTCCACTGCCAAGGTTGTGTGGTCCAGTTTGGTAATGACAATGTTTCCTCCAGTCTCTGGTTCTGCATGGATTGCCCAGAGCCCTTGCTCATCAATGGCAAGGTCTAATTTTGTATGTGGGGAAAGCTGATAGGCAGGGATCCTTCCAGCCCCTGGCAGTAGCATTTGGCCGGTTACTTTTCTTCTCTGGATATTGAATTTAATAATCTCATTTAAGGAGCCATATCTATGATAGAACAGGAAACCCTGATATATGACGTGGCCAGTTCCCTCCCAGGGAAATGGCAATGTGACTCTGCGAGCGTTTAATGTCTGATTGTTTTCCATGAATGTCATTATATTTGCAAATTCCAAAATAACATTGTTTACAGAACCATTTAATAAATAAATCTTGGTATGCTTTTTGCCAGGATCTTTCATCCAAGAGCCATGCTTGTCTCCGATCTTCTTAACTATCTTTAGAGACTTAATACCTGTGAGCATGTGGTCACAACCTGCAGGGAAACACCCAAAGACAAAAAAAATAAAATTAGAATAGATGTGATTTTTCTAGATTTGTTTCTTTGAATTTCCTTTTAATTCTATTCTACAGTCGGGATCAATGTATGAGTAAGGATGTCAGCAGTGTGGCTATGGTAAGTAGTGCTGAAGTTAGTTTTATATAATATATGTGTACCTTCAGTTACCTATGGTGTATTGGGCTTTGTTCTATTAAACCAGTGTTATCCAAAAGAGCTTCTGTTTGTGAACCTGAGAGGAGACCAAAAGCACATTTACTGATTCCATGATTATTCCAGTTCTTTTACAGGGTTATATTTTTTACTTCAAAGAACTGACTTCTGATTTAGATTAACACAGTAAAATAATCAAATTTATTCCTTATTGAAGGCATAAATATTAAAATCCATTTTCCTCATCATATGCCACATGTATAGTATTTTTAAGACTCCTCTTATCCTCAGTTAGCCTCTATTTATGCATTTATACTATAAAGACAAATAAAAATAGATCAGCATAACAGAAAGCCCAAACACTGGGCTATCTTCCCATTCCCCTTCCCAACACCTGCAGCACAAAAGAACCAGACAAAGGCATAGATCACATAACCAGCAATGTGCATACATTAAGGTGGTCTTTAAATGCACTGTTATAGTGTCTGTGCTATCAGTTCTTGTGCTAGGGGCATGGCTGGTGGGGTTACTCAGCTGTTTACCTCACTATAGGGTTAAAATTGGCATCAGCAGGGAGCAAGTCATAATTATGGCTTCATTACATTTTGTATGCACTCTGCATAGAAGTTTGAGACCAAAAAGCATCAAGCTTGTGAAGACTCAGGCATTTAGACTCTAAGATCTTTATCAAGCAGCATCCTTTCCAGCAAAAGCTCTGTTGCAAAGCATATTAACAAGCTTGTTTACCAAAGGCACTCATAAATTACAAGACACAGTATTTGAAGTTTAAAGAATTGCTTTCAGTGAAGTGCAGCCATTTCAGTAAACAGAACAAACAAAGCTGTAAGGCAGGAAGTTCTGGCAGCAGATGAAATAGAGAAAGCAAAACCAGCCTCCCTCTCTGGCCTGATACGAACCTATTGAAGTCAGTGGCAAGATTCCAGTTGCCTGTAGAAAGCAATCTTTATGTCATTTGTGTGTACTGATACCCTCTAATCAAAGCATTTGGATACTGCTGCTACAGCATGGATTCTTTTTTTTCTATTATTGTTTTTTTTCTTGGAAGTCCTCATTCTGGAAGCACCTTTCCTGAACAAGCCACAATGGCTTTCCTAAAACTAACATTTATTGATTAGATGGATTCTAAAAACTTAAAGCTGCTGAATCAAAATACCTAGCCAGCATTAGCAATATCTTACTCTGCAGGAGAAATAACCATTAGAAGACACTGAAATCTGTGGAGTGTCTCTCTTCTTGAGAGAAGATTTTTAACTCTCCTTGGTTTTTATAACACTTGGAGGGAGACTGAGAAATTGAGACATTCAGACTAAGCAAAAGGTTTACCAAAATTTTTCCACATTCTCTGCAGTGATACCCTCAAAGCCCACTGTTTCTTATCACACCCCAAAATGTGCAGAAGATAATTTTGTGTTTCCCACCCAAAGCAGGATGAAGTATCAGCTATTGCATGTAAAAACAATGATCCTACTTTATTGTTGTTTTCCAGTCTGTGTGAACTTGAACCAAAACCAGCAACAAAAACTTAAAAAAACACTTTTCCACGTGGGTTTTGGAGTGACTCAGTTAAAATAATCATAGATTCTGGGTAAGGTATGGTGCCATAGAAGCAGAGCTGCTATTTGCTGGAGTTGAGGGTGTTGCTGCTTTTCTCAGTGCTGTAAAATCTACACAGGGATTGGCTTTGCCACTGACTTCAATGGGAAAAAACTTCTGACTAGTATTGACAGTAAAGTGAAAGTGAAGTTACTAAGAACTGCTACAATAAAGTTAAAAGCCATAATTTCCAATAAGGGAAAATAGAAAGTCATTTTTTCCCCTCTGAAACTCTCAGAGAGGTATAATTTTCAAAGTGTTCTAAATGCAGTTTACAAATTCCCCATTTCTTTGTCTCTCTGAAAAAATGGCTGGTGTTGAAAAGTTCTGTATATGGAAAACCAACATTGATAGTCAAGGCACTCAATTGTGGTGCATGATTAGAGCTTAGAAGCAGAATAGGTGATTGCTTCTGTAACCATCTGCCTTAATGCTGTCTGGCAAGAAAAGTTCCAGGAAGAAACTGTCAACTTATTTGTAAAATTAAATCAGTCTAATTCTCTTGAAGTTAGGGGAGTTGTATAATTGATGATGCTAAAGGTCTTTCACCTGGCTTTTTGAAAAATGAGAGTTTATATTCCTGATTGTTTATTTTTCATTTCTTACTACTAACAAAACAGGCTACTTCAAGTATGTCTACAATATATAATTTGCATCTATAGTGGAAATTTTTAAGGTAAAAATAAAACTTATTTTAAAAAAGTATAGATTGGATATATATTCTTCATGCTAGGTACCTTAACACTTTGTTTTCAAATAAAAACTGAGCTTCGCTTATGGCTAAACCAGAATGGTCTACTGATAAAGTACAAGGAGGGAAGAGGGAGAGAAAGAATAACAGAGGAGGACAGTAAACCAGATGCACACTGTAGAAGTAAAGAAGTCTGTTTATTAACTCATGAGTTCACTTCTGAGTTTTGAGTTTTTGACCCTTGCCTATTCCAAAAAGCAAAGACCACCGTTAATTCCTTAGTATGGCTGCAGAACTCAGAAATGCACACCTTCAGAAGATTTTACATCACTTTATAATAAAAGCAGCTTCCAAAGAATTAATTTGATATGCAGTAGGATATCTGCAAAATAGATGTTTAAATTGTACCTTCTTCCCTTCCTCCCCCATATCTTTTTCGCATATACACAGTTTTTATAAGTCTAGTATTTGCACAGCCAAACCCCCTTGCAATTATCTGTGGTAGTCACATAGCTAATAAAAATTTATTATCCCTCTATCAGCATGCACACATCGGGTAGGGGACTGGTTAGTTCACATCAAAGTTCTGAAAAGCAAACTGTTCTTACTTGCATTCAGCATGAGTTTAAGTTTCTTTTTTGCTTCTGCCTCTTCAAGTAGCTGCTGTTTCATCAGGTCTTCATGTACTTCTACACATGCATTAGAATCTGTGACAGATCCAAAATAGTCAATGTCCCTTTGTGCCCGTTCAATTCTTGTTAGCAAGTTCTGCACTTCACTCTTAACCTCAGCCTTATGAGTGTTCAGTCCTGCCAGGCGTGACAGTACCATCTTTGAAAAGTCTCGGAATTCCTCCACATAATCCAGTATGTCTTGGTTGCATTTTTCCAGCCTCTTCTTAAGTTAGAACACAGGAAAAAAATACATGGATACATACGTGGATGTTCTGTATATGTTATGTCATTCATGATTACTTTAAAAGCACATTCTATTCTCTCTCTTCCAGCCCTGTTCCCCACCTATTTCAAACCAGTGGCTGTTGCTGAATGTCTGTGTGAACAGAACATATGATAAACATTTAAAGGTCTGGACAAACCCCCACATTTTTGGCCTTAATGTGGTTACTGACAACCAGATGCTTTGTTTTGCTGCCTAAAGAAGGAAAAGTGCTCCGGTGGGAACAGCCAGAGGTACTTCATGGTGCATAATCTGTGATTCACAAACACTTCTGTGTTCCAGAAACTTTCCAGAATTCCTCCTGTAGGACCACTGGTGAAGCAGTCCCAAAGAGTTTTCTGCAGGAGCATTTCACATAAATACATCTCTTCTGGCCAAGACAGAATCTACTGGGGCTATTTTTCATCCATTTAAGAGGGAAAATGAAAATACTGACGTGCTATATTTCAGGAAGTTTTGGTTGTGGTTGGGATTTCTTTTTTTGGTTTTTGTCAAATAATTGGCTATATTTTAAAACCAAAACCAGACATATTTCTTTACACCTAAATTCAAATTATTACTATTTTTCAAAGGTGAGGAATATGATTTCTCTATTGCAATGCAGCTGCTTCTCGAAAGATCATAGAGAGTCCTGAAAAGAGTAGTCTGCCCCCACTGCCACTCTGGGAAGATGAGGAATTTGAGCCAATCTTTAAGCCCAAACACACAATCATACTAGATCTAACCTCTAGATTGGGTGTTTTGGTTTGGTGCTTCATGCATAGATTTCAGGTATTTTGCTTTTAAGGTGGTGTTTGACTAGAGGATGTCTGAGTTTCCTGAGCCACTAGGGCAGTCTGCATGTCTTCCATGGAAACTTGGTGGTGATGGTTTGTTTGTTTGTTTGCTTTGTGAGCTGTGGGTTTTGTGTGCCCTCCACCCTCACTTATACCCGACCATAAATCCCCAGGAAGTTTAATTACTTTCTATAAGAACTTTATTTTAAATATTTTCAAGTGTTGTCTTCAGTATCTGCCTCACCCTTCGCCCTGTTCTTTGTTTGATGCCACAGGTGGAGTTGCATAATTTTTAATGTGTGTGCCAAAAGAATAGAAATTGCCATGTGAAGTTATCTTTATAGTGGCTAAGAGAATTGAAATCTCAATCTAAACAGTGGGAACAGAATGTCAGGATAATCCAGGTATTTCTGTGTTGAAAGAAACAACAGAAAAACTCACTAGTGTGAGTTGTATATAAAAAGGGACATGAGATCAGGCAAGTTAGAGCTCCTCTAAAAGTCTGCCAGTGCAGGTCAGGAGCCAAGGACATGCTAATGATGTAAGGTAAATAATATATGATTACAGCACACCGATACTGAAGAGGTATTTGGCAGTACTGGTAGTTTTTTTACTGCAGAAAAAGAAGCAAGATAATGGTACAATTATATAATTAATTGAAAGGACGTACTTATTTCACTCTCACAGCTGTAAGAGGATTTTTAAAAGTGAAGATACACTTCTAGTTTGCATAAGCATGTCTTAAATCTACCTGGAGGAGTAGTTTATCTGTACATAAGAAAAATACCTGATAAATTTCTATCTCATTAACATTTGACAGCACTTCTACTGATAACAGTGTGCTTATGCCATTCCCTAGTATGGACTGTGACAGTACTACATAAGCATTCGCATTTTTAGCTGAATTCATTGGTGGTGTGAAAAACAAACATACAAGTGATAAGAGAATAAAAATAAAACCTCATGAAATTATATCCTGCAATAAATGATGAGGTAAGTAGGAATCATTACAGCAAAAGGTTTAGCTACGATTTTCCTTATTTACTTGAAAAAAGTGGAAAGTTACCCTCCTGCTCTTGCACATCACCCAAACTGCCCTGCGTCCCCCCATGGAGAAGAGCATTCCTACGTGTCCCGAGCCCTTTGCAGTCAGGCAGAGTTGCAGAAGGGTGCAGACAGCACATACCTCTAGAGCCACGAAACGCCGGTCCATGTAGTTCATCAGTGCTGCATCCTGCACCAGGTACTGGCCCCCTCCCATGAGGCTTGTGAGGAGGGGAACTAACAAAAATCGCAGTTGTAAGACTCCCATTGTATCGGAAGAGTTTGAAAAGAATAAAAGTAGCAGTGAATTAGCTGTGTGTGGGGGGGTGGAGGGCAATCCCAAACGCCACCAGTCCAAGATTAAATGAAACGCAACAGTTGTCTGATGGCACGAAGTGAAAAAGTAACGCTGAAAAGTCCTAAAAAGTACTCTGGCTGCAAGTATTGACAAAACTTAAAATGGCTGTTGCATTTGATCATTAAGAAAATAACGTTGTGGAAGAGGGACTGGCTGTGTTTGTTTTCTAGAAGCCAGATGACTGCTTCTCGGTTTGTGATCCTGTGATCAATCCCAGATGTTCACTACTGAGTCACAGAAAGCCTGTAGGCCAAATTTTATTAAATACAAATAAGAGTAATTTATTTTCCCTCCTTTCTCCTCCCATCTGCTTTCCCGTGTGACCAGCACTGTGCAGCGTGTGCTTAGTGTAAGTCAGCACAGATTCATAGCCAGCAGAGCACGGGTCACCCTTTTACAGGGAGATCTGATGCTTAATGTCTGTAGCAATTTCAGCAGCCACAGCTGTTGCTGTAAAATGATCGAAAGCAATTGTATTCACTTTCTGTATTCAGCCTATTTACAGTAGGACTGAAACCCACAGATAAAATAATTAAAAAAAATTCCTTTTCATCTTCTCTTGCCAGTACTTTTCCAGCTAAAATCAATATCCTTAACACAGTTCTGTGTCAATTTAGTTAAGTCCATGATAGAGTTCTTCTTTTTGAAAGAATAATTCTACTTAAGATGGCTTAAAAATGAATTATAATTGACTTACATGAGTAGATTGCATTTGAGGCAATATTTATTTATTTGATTTCATTATTTCCATGACTGAATTCCTTGTCTGGAAATATCCACGGCTATACTAATGCTGTATTTGCTAGGAAACCATGTGTTAGAAGGTTAGAAAGCTCCCTTTGTATCTGAAGCCAAACTGGACGTCTCCATTTCTCAGAATTCTCCACCTCTTCACTTTCCTTCCCCCTCCATTTTTCTTTTTCTACAGTTTATTCTCTCCTCACATTTACAGAGCTTTTTTTCTTTCTGACTGCCTTGTGTGCAAACATGATTCATGGCAGAATTCATGCTAGTGTGGCACAGCAGGCAGGTTTTTACCTCCATGTGCTTGATTTTTGCATGGTGGTTCTGTGTGTTTTGCAGACAGATTTCACAGAAGGGCACAGGTATTTTGTGTTTTAGTATTGCATTCATCCTCAGAGGTGTATGCAATTTGCCAGTTCCTATTTACAGGCAAAGTCAGTGGTGCACAGAGAGGCTCATACTTGATTTTCCACTGCAGTGTCATTTCCCTTTCCTTCAGAGCTCCTGCCTGGGAGGACAGAAAGCTTGCCTGCTTGGATCGTCCCACTGAGAACAGACACCCTAGGAAGTGTGATGTCTTCCTTCATTATGTCCTATGGAACATCTTGGCATCATATACTGACTTCTTTTCCACAAAATAATCAGCTACAACACTGGGGAAGAACAACACAATAGAATTATTCCTCTTCTAACCTCCCAGATGAACCTGGAATCATTCAGTGTTTTCTGAGTTTAGTGTGTCTATTGCAATAATCAGGAGATGAAGACTATGGAATTCAATGCCTTAATGTCCTCCTTTAGTGGAGAAAGGAATCATATACATATACATATCATATCACATTTTGCCTGCAGTTTGAAACATGCTTGATTTATCACTGCAAGCCCTATCTGAAGATAATATGAAGTAGCAACCTAACTTTATGGCTTTTAATATTCTTTTTAATTGCACTCTGTAGTCTAGGTTGCTGTCTAAAATAAGGCAGGAGTTTCTTTGGAGAATTTAATGAGAGTACGTCAGAGCATCTGTCATGGAAAAACTTACTGAAAGTTTTTCTTTAGAGAGGATATTACAAGTTCTGTGTGAATTTTTTATAATTAAAGACTTCACTAGATGAGCATTACCATTTATGAGTTTCAGAGCAACATTATTTCTGCTTGAATCCAGACACCTAAGAAAATAATATACTCTAAGCAAACTGTTGAGAAAGCATACTTAAAAGTCAAGGTATAGATATATCATTTCTTTCCTTCATCTTAAGGCAGGGAAAATTACCCACAAATCAAAATACCTGGAACTGCTAAACACCCTGGATAAGCTTAAACATGCTGCATACAGAGCTGAATTTTGTAAAGTTGCTCAATCATTCCTTAGAATTACAAGCAGCTGAAAGACCAGAAGTTTCCAAGGATTTCTCTTAGTGATGCATTCCCATGCTTATTAAACCATAATCTCATGGTCAATGGCAATGACTGTTCCATGTCAAATGCACCATTCCAAGAAGGCATGTTATAACATCTGGTTAAGAACTGAGCTTGGTTGGGGGTTTTATTCTATATTTTATTTTATTTTATTTTNTGATAATGATTGGAAGCAGGATTTCTTGGCGTGCCTGGGAAGACAGTGGTCTCAATGCACAGTGTGCTACAAATGAACAGATCAGAAAGTTTATTCTTAACTCAAGGAACACTTTTTCTCCTGACCATCATTATCTTGGTTTGGCAGGCCTCTCAAACCTCTGAAAGGAAACAGGTGTGTTGATGTAAGTGATCACTGCTCTTGTCTTCTCTCTGGGTTAGATGATATTCTTTTCCTGACAATGCCTCCTCTTTGCTGCACTTATTCCACCTTTCATCATTTGGTGTCTGTTTTGACAGCTGTTAGAGGTTTCCAAATGAAAAACAGGCATTTTCACCTCCTCATCCGTGTTTGTGGTTCTGATTTCAGAGGCTGGATGGAATTTTCAGTGCTTTAAAAGTGATATTGAAATCAGTCCAGAGTGGATACTAGATTTGGGTAAAAAGGGACATTTCTTTGAGACATTATTTCACTAATATGATTGAATTCTATGTTTTCTTGGTTTTTTTATTTTTTAAAGTCAGATTCTTTCTGGTATTTCAGTTGGTGAAACTAGAGCAGTGCCACAATAAATCAGGCTCTTTGCAGCAATTTGTGGCCCTCTGTGATGCCTGCAAAATATGTTACTGTCAAGGGGAATGTGCATGAACTGTAAGTGTACTTCTTCACAGAAACTAATTTCTCCATCCTGCTCATGATGGAGAAACCTCATCTATCATGAGATAAGGGCCTCAGCCATGGGGACCTCGAGATTGCTGTTCAAGGCATTTCCTTGCCTTGTCTCAGATGGACCTCTGTGTTTTGTCACAGGTCTCCCAAGTCTTCCACAGCTTCTTGCTGCAGGGCTTCCTCACTTCTTTGGCTTGCCTCCAGTCCCACTCTGGCTTCTGTAGGCACATCTGAGTTCCTCACAGATATCACGAGATGCGAGTGTTGTCCCACCAAAGCCAAAACACACAAACCCCACTGTGTCACTGCTGGTTCTGTCCGTGGCTGTGACCCCAACAGATTCCCAGTGTGCTCTGTAAACCCATCTGGACACTTTTCTTTCTGAGCTTTGGGAACATCCCTGACTCCCTCACCTTTCTCTTTTGGCTTTTACTGAGCAAGGGATGCTGTGCTAATGCTGTGCCCTGTGTTATTATAACACGAAAAAAAGGTAGGAAATCCCAACTTCTGGCTCTTAGATCTAAGTAATACAAATATACATATACATCAGATTTTACTTCTGAAGTCCAGACTGGCTTAAAGCAGAGTTAATTATGTTTTTAACTTTCATTAACCTCTACATGCAAAGCAACAATAGATGAAAAGGAAACATCAGAGTCGTAGTCTGATTTAGAGCTTTCTGCATTACTGATTTTATGCACACCTGCTTTAGGATAATTTCTGCTCAGCCTGGTGCATAAGTGATACACCAGTGCACGTGTGCCTTGCAGCTCTGCACCTCACGGTCATTAATGAAATGTGGTACAGGCAAAACATGAGGAAAAGAGAGAGTTATCTGTAAGAATGGGATTTTGTTTGGGATTGCAATTTTTTTTTTAGTTTATGGTTGCCTGCTTTCATAGGTTTTGATGCTGGTGAATCAGACTGGTGTTTCATATTAATAACACAGAGTGTATCATTGCCTACTTGTGTATTTTCTGATTTGTTCAGACCTGGATCTACAGAATTAATGTCCTTGTTATTGCTGGCCACTAATCTAATGCTGAGATCTGTGAGGTTAGAAAGGATTTTTGCCATTATGAGAAATAAACACAATTCCAATTCTGCCTTACCTTCTTTAACTCCCTCTTTTTAAACCACTTTCAGTGTTTTATCTTAGAAAGCAATTCACATTTCTGTAAAAGAGACAAACATATGAATTCAAATTGAAAACTTCATATGGTGTTTAGCTGTAGGAACAGTGTCGTGAATGGCATCAATAAGGAATGTAATGCACTGCGATATAAGGAGGTTTGACCGAATTTTGGGATTCAGAGGCCTCCACTAGATGGCTCTCAAGTCCTTAGAATTGAAAGGCAGACGAGACTGAACCACACCATTTCCAAACCTTCTGAGCGAGAAGGAATGCAGGAGGAAGTCTGGTTCAGATGGTGCAAAATGACAGGGAGACAGACGAATGGAAAGCTGTTCCCAAGGCAGCTGCTTGCAGGCTTTAGCAGAGTGCTGCTGCAGGGCCGAGCTCACAAGCATTGGGGGTCCACGTCCCCCTGAAAGAGTGAACATCACAGAACCACAGAATATGCTGAAATGGAAGGGACCCACAAGGATGATGCACATAGGCACCCATAAGGATCATGTTCTGCACCATCCCCAAGAGTCACACCATGTGGCTGAGAGAACTGTCCAAATGCTTATTAAACTGTCAGCCTTGGTGCTGTGATCACTGCCTGAGGAGCCTGTTCAGTGCCCAACCACGCTCTGGGGGAAGAACCTTTTTCTAATACCCAACCTAAACCTTCACTGACACAACTTCAGGCCATTGCCTCGGGTTCTGTCACTGTCACCACAGAGCAGAGATCAGTGCCTGCCCCTCCTCTGCCCCTCACAAGGAAGGTGTGACTGCAATGAGGTCTCCCCTCAGTCTCCTCTTCTCCAGCTGAACACACCAAGTACCCTCAAGCACTCCTCATACATCTTCCCCTCAAGGTCCTTCACCATTCCATTGCCCTCCTTTGGATTGTCTCTAACAGCTTAATGTGTTACATCGTGATGACCAAAACTGCACACCTGGAATCAGCAAGAGCTCGGGATGTCTAGTACCTGCAGGATGAACTAGAAGTCTGGCTCTGAAAATGAAACCACAAGGGCAAAACAAATCCACATTGTATTTGTACAGATTTACGAGGGGAGATAAGTATGTCATGGAGTCATAGAATGGTTTCATTTGGAAGGAACCTTTAAAGGTCACCTAATCCAAGCCCCTTGCAACGAGCAGGGATGTCTTCAGCCAGAGCAGGTTGCTCAGAGCCCCATCCAATATGACCTTGACTATTTCCAGGGATGGAGCATCTACCACCTCCCTGGGTAATCTACTCCAATGTTCCATCACCCTCACTGTAAAAAATTTCTTTTGTCTATCTGGTCTGAGTCTATCCTCTTTTAGTTTAAAACCCCTTTGTCCTATTTCAACAGGCCCTACTAATAAGCCTGTTCCCATCTTTCTGGTAAGTCCCCTTTAAATATTGAATTAATCCACAGGACTTCATCTGTACACGGATCATGAAGTAGTCTGACATAAAAATCAATTCTGAATGGTCTGTTTGTTTGTTGCCAAACTCAGAATCAGATGTTCTGTTGATCAAAGACAATGCCTTGTACCTTGAAGCTTAAATTTGTATAACCCTAAAACTAAACAAGCTTTGAAATGCACAATTCAATATAAACCGATATTAAACTTTTTGCTGCTTTTGGCTTGTTTTCCACTGTGAGATCTGCTCATGAATATTGTCACTAAAATTTGTTTTGCTTGAATATTCATGTTCATTAAACATAGTCACAGGAGTGCAGTAGTCAAAATGACACTGTTTCAAATTCAGAGTATTTACAGGAAATGATTATGACAATTGCCCAGCCCAGTTCAGTTAAGAATGCCAGTTGTTGTGTTCTGGTTGTGTTTATTTTTCAAACAGACATTTTAGGCATGAGCCATGATTTCTGAAAAGATATTATTTTAAATTTTAAAAGCCTAGGATGATATATTTTGCTTTTTAAAATTGTTTATTTGTCTTGGGTTGGTTTTTTTTTCTTTTGGGGTAGTAGACACTGACATACTTCAGTATTATTTCATTTAATGTTGCAATGAGGAGATGGATTCATAACCTGTGTACTACACAAAGAACCATGAG
Source organism: Campylorhamphus procurvoides (assembly GCA_013396655.1). Classification (NCBI taxonomy): domain Eukaryota; kingdom Metazoa; phylum Chordata; class Aves; order Passeriformes; family Dendrocolaptidae; genus Campylorhamphus; species Campylorhamphus procurvoides. Next base: position 155,834 of record WBMV01003348.1, read on the forward strand.
GGTATCTGTATAAACCTCTGAAAGCTGTTAAAACTCACCAAGCAGCTTTCCCTTTGAGATGACCAAATGCCACCAACTGGTGGAAGGAATATGCTTAGTGGTGATGAATAATGCAGTTGTTTGTAGGTCATGGGCAGATATGAGGAGAGTTTGTACCAGGGTGATGTGCTCTGAGACTACAGCAGGGAATTCAGGACTATCCAACTCTATTATTTAAAACTAAAACTCTGACCCTGCCTGAGATTTCCAAGTGGTTGCTGCTGACATGTTCAGAGATCGTGGTGATAGTTATGGCACCAGAAACTTGGGCTGAATAGAATGGAGTTGTGCTAGAAAGTGTCTAATTAAATCTACCCAAACCCTAAAAGATAGGGAAATGTCTATGAACTGGGGGAATTAGGACAGAAAAGGCCCTGAAGGGGCCGTGCAGGAGCTGATGAGGATGGTTGAAATTCGTTGTGCTGTTTTTTTCACATTACCAACAAAAATGAGTCTTATAAAGGGGAGGGTTAAGCCTGAACTTGAGAGTCATCCTTAAAAACAAGAAGGACTTTTTAATAAATTTTTAAAGAAAGACTAGAATATTATTAAAGGTGAAAATATCTGTGATTATGTTTCCTGCTATTTATAGCTGCTTGCTATCAGCCCAATCCTGGTCTGAAGGTAAGATTAATGAGACCTGCTGTGTTCTTGGATTTCTACACGGGAGTCTTGAGATTTCTTCTGGAAAAACTGGTTACACTGTTCAAGAATACTTCTCTGGATGAATTCAAAATTAACAATTGCCTTCAGGAATTGAGCCCAAGAGACACACTCTAATTTTAAATGGAGATCCACAGGTATAGATTTCTGTCTCTCTCTAATCTGGTATGAAAAATAGATTTCATCACTTCAGTCTTTTTTTATTTCTTTTTATTTCTGCCAGCCAGTTTATAATCTCAAAATTATCCTCAGTGCATACCAAAGAATCTAAACACAATAAACTTAGAAATTACAGTGCAAAGCAGGGGGATATGAGCTAATAAGAATAGATTAAGTACATAACAAGAGAGCATATTTCTTTTGAGGCACATTAATCTAAGCGTTAGTTCAGAGAACTCTCCTGGCAGACAAGCCCCAGGTCAGGAGAGGGTGTATCCACTGGACCTGCAGAGCACTCAGCTGTACAGCTTTTCAAATTGATACTTTTCCAAGCCCCATCATTTCAAGACACTTTCATATTTTCATTTAATGTATGCTTTGTATTATGCTGCAGCCAATCTCTGAGAGTGAATAAAAAATAAGACAGTCACAAAAGACTCCAGATTAGAAAGGGTGTCCTCCAAACCAGCAGAGAGTGAACTCTAAGCATGACACATATGCAAGAAATGGATTTTGTGGCCTGTATGCTCTCTCTAAAGTTAGAGCTATCACATTTGAAAGTCAGTGTATCAGATGAAGTGGTCTTAGTGCCAGTTTATGATGAATAATAAAGCAGATGCACTATGTTGACTGGAAAGGACATAAACATGTTAAGCTGTCATGAATAATAGATAACCATTTCTTTAATTCTTCTTCAGAAGTCAGCATGTTGTTTAGCAGTGCTCTCATTGTTATACTGAATCCATTCCTCAAGCTTTGTTATATCACCAAAATTAATTATCTCCATTCAGGAAAAAGGTCACATATTTCTGTGCACAGCGTACAACATTGTGCAGTGCTGTATCAAGTGGGTTTGATCTGTTCCCTTTGACCTGTCAGGGCTCAGTGCACACAGAATTTGTATGGTTTGAAATGTGAATTTCTGCTGAAAACATTTTAGTCTTGTAAAAATATGCAACCTATAGAGTCCTTTCTTAGGAAAGAAACAGAACACTTGTCCTAGAAGAAGAGATGAGGGGACCGAATCCATTCAGTAATACAGAATATTTGGTAAAATTTTCCATCTCTCTAGCTCTCAGTTGGCCAGACAATCAGAAACTGTTTCTGTTAACTGATTAAAATAGAAATTCAGTGCCACCATTGTGGCCTTTTACTGGGTTGTAGGAAAAAAAAAGGGAAAGCTGTTCTGCCCTGCAAGCCATCCAACCTGGCTCTGTTTGTTTCTCTGAGTAGATAGGGCATGACTAACTCGTCCATATGTTCAAACATAAAATTCCTGCTGTGATTCTCTGCAACAGAAGACAAGCAGCATCTGTACAAAAGAGATATCTTTTCTGCACTTAAATCAGCATAGTCCTCCAGTGGGAGATATTTATTTCTGACACTTGGGACTTAGCACACTACTGCATCTTTTAGGGCTGCTGGTATAATAGTAAGATATTATTCCCTTTTCTGCACATGACACGTGAGTATCACATTCAAATGTTCTACCACAATTTGACTCTGTGTACTTCTGCCTCTGGCAGAAATATTGTACAGTCTCTGTGGAATTGTCATTGTACTGGGGCCCTGAACACAGCTGGGTTGATTTTGAGAACAGTCCCAGGTAAGCACTCCCTGGAGTCATTCTTACATGCACTGCTGCCATGGCAGAGTTAGGCAGAGAATCTGTGTGTGTTAGTGTTAATACATGTGCAGATGTTATGTAGATTCTTTTAGATCCTTTGACAAAATTAACTATGTATGTCTGCCTGAAAGGTAATTTAAAAAGATGTTACTGCCTCACATGGTATCAAAGTGACACATCAGATCTGGCCACTAGCTTATTTTTGTGACTTTTCTTCCTGGTTTTCAATCTAGCTGCTGGTCCTTCAGCCTCTGAAGTACATCTGTCATTTACTATTGTCACACCAAATGAAATAGCACAGGATGTATGTAGGAAAAAATCCTGTGGCATGTTTCTGCAGAGACTGTACAGAAAGAGACCTCAGCCTTTAATGCTGGGCTTCATTCTTTTACTGGAACATCCTCTTAAGGAAACACTATAACTTTGTCAATGTTTGACATGTGCCAGGTGTTAGAAGGTACAGACAGCTTTGTAACCTCTCTGAATAACATCCTTGTGTCATTGCTACCTGGATTGTTCTTAGCTGAGGATGTGCCATGCCTGTTAATTATAGATTAGCCTCTCAGTCTGTCTTTTCCTGCCTCCATGCACATTTCCTGCTTGTGTATGTTTCCTGCAGGAAACAGGAATCATCATCTTTAGCTGGCTTTTCTCTCTAATTAGTTATTCTTTCTCTTCTTTATATTTTTTTTCTTTTATGTAATGACAGTTTTGCAAATAGCTTTCCCTTTCAGAACAAGTGAATCATGTTGAATCCCAGTTTGCTCCATGTGTCTGAAGTATCTATACCTATTATAAAGACAAGAGACCCCTTGGACCAACGAGAAAGTGATGTTGGTATGGGAATTGTTGCTTTACAAACCTGTTGGAAGCTAACAAGCCCTTCCTTCTAGTGCTAAGTGCTTCCCAAACCATCTCTATGTAATAGTTTTGGCTCAGGTATCAGGTGGATGAATGTGATATAGCACAGATGGAGAAATATATAGGATAGGCTTTAGCTCCTTATTAAAACTTTATGAAACAAGTAAGCTTGCCCACAGTCTTACAAACAAAGAAAACACTAGGGAGTTAAAAGTGACTCAAAAGAAAGCAATGCAAGAAGACCTGGCAGCCTAGAAAATGCATCTGTAGCCCTACTATGTAACAGGCCCAAAGCTGCAAACACACTGCTTTTTGTGGAATAACCAGATGCTGCCACTGGAAAATGTCTCAGTTTGACATCTATGGCCAGATGGTCAAACCTGTGCCCTCTGTAGAGTGTAATGCATGCAGATAATTCTGCCAAGTGTAGGAAAATAGGAATGTGATCCTGTGGCTGTCAGCAGTTCAACAGGATTGCAGCAAATTCTTGACTATCCAGCCATGAGATGTCAAGTTGTTAGTGATGGCTTATGTTGCATGTGTGACCCAGCTGTGAGATCTAAGCTTTGGCCCAGCAATGGTCCCGACCTTCAGCAGCTGTTCCAGTTTAGGATGGGCAGGTATTAGACTCAGAAGGGAGGTAGGAGGCACTGGACATCTCCTATCCTGGCCTCTCAGCTGCTACTGGAAATGGCTTTCATTGCTTCATTTTCATTCTGCTCCACTGTACTAAGGAAAGGAAACCATCCACAAATTAAGCTAACCTGACTGAAATGGAAGCAGCAACAGCTTCTGAGAGCACACAGGGGCAGGAACTAAAAGCCCTGCCTCTTAAAACCTATTTATTGCGTAAAAACATGGACCTCTGCTGAATTTGTCACGCTGGCTCTCTCCTGAGCAAGCTGTTGTGAAGCCACTCAGTGCACTAAGCATATCTGCTGAGGTGGGCTGTGAGTTGGGGTCTCAAGTCCAGGCTAAATAAAAATGTGGGTAATCACAGTGACATTAAATAGGGATATACACCTGTTCATCTTGAACTGGTTATGACAACAATTAGGGGATGGTATGACATCAAAAGAGAGCTCTTGGATAATACTAGTTGGCTACTAAGTGGTAATTACAGATCCTACTACAGGCTTTGCAGCATGGAGAGTGGCTGGATGGTCTGGAAAAAGTGAACTCGATAATTTATTTCTTCTTGAATCTACCATTGACTGAAATGAGTCGAAACCCATTTTCCTTTCTCCCTCTAAACATTGCCTGGTTTCTTGGCATTGTTAAGCAGTTGTGTTTTTCACAGTTGCTGCATTTCAGTCATGAACATGGCAAGGGAAATACACCTTGGATAAAAGATGCCACAGACCACAGAGTGCTATTACGGGACTTGTTTCCATAGTAGTTACTGGGAATGCAATTGCACTCCAGAGAGTCTTTTTTACCTACCTAATTACCTAGTTTTTCTGTCTACAACTGGGCTAATAAACTTTAAAAGCCATGCAAGGATTTTACAATGCTAGTGATACAAGCAGAACGTTTGCCTTTATTCTTGCTGCTCCAAAGCTTCACAAGCTGTGCTATCCCAATTACCTTTTTTACAATGAGCATTGTCTCATGAGAAATTTCCAATCCTCTGTAATCTAACTGAATATAGGCAAAATGGAAAATAACCATGGAAAATTCAGTTTTCCCAGCAGGACCTTTGCACAGACTAGTTCTTAGACAGGAATTTTAATTTACTCCAAAACTCCTAGGGTGATTCCTCCAGGTAGCAAGTGCCAATTTGTACTCAATGAGAAACAGTTTCCACAATTGGATGGTTAGCATGATGTACTTCTATGCTCTGCAGCAGTATCCTTGGTACTGTAAAATAGCTGCAAACTGCCCTTTTTCCAGATTGTGACATATGGGTGATGGCTGACAGTGTAGGGCTGCTTTTGCTTGTATCAGATGGGATTTGCTTCGAGCAGCATTGTGGATGGGGGCAAGTTCTGCAGCCTCATGGTTGAGGTCACAGTCAAGCACAACATAGGAATGGAATTCTTCTGTTTTAAGCATAGCATTGCAGATGATGAGAGTTAATAGGGGATTAGTTATTCATAAAGCATGGTTCTATATCATAAATGTATGTACACAGTGATTGATCTGTGGTTTGAACAATCCGCATGCATGTGGAAAATATGTCACTAAGTGGTTTAATATAGAACAGCATGCAGACAGTTTGTGCTGGATTTAGAGCCTTAGGGTAAGCAATCTTTGCATGGAATTGTATTTTTAAGTAAAGAACAGCCTAAAGTTTGCAAACACTCCCATCTGGCACTTTTTTTCCCCCAGTTTTATTTGGCTTGAGTTCAACCTTTTTAGGTGGTGCAGTTTAGGGAGGCCTGCTTTGCTGTCTGCAGTGCTCCCCTGCTGCACTTTCTCCACTCCTTTAATATCCTGACAACCAAGGTAAGGAACTTGTGCAAACTTGCCCAGGTTTACATCATTCACTTGCTTGTGCATTCAGATAACAGGCTCATGAGAATGATGCACCTAGAAGTGGCATGGAAAAGAGTGCTGATGGCTGTAAACTATATTATTATGCCAATGCATTAAAGTGTATTTTTTTTTTCATCCCAAAGCAGCACATTTTCTGAATAGTACTCAATGCAGAATGATTTTTCAGTTGAATTTTAAAAGCCTCTTTTGGAAATTTATACTCACCTATTTTGCAGTGTCCTGATTCTGCACATGTTCTGATTTCCTTTTACTTCGCTTTCATAGCTGTTTGTAATATTAAGCATATGCTCATAAATAAAAAAAAAAAAACAAACCACCAAACCTCCAGCTCCTCTTGCCTGAAGGAAGTTTATTGTGTTTTTGTAAAAGATTGGTTCAGGGAGTTGAATTCCACTGGACCACACACGCGTGCAGGAGCAGTCATAAATTTTGCAATTGCAAGCGTGGTTAAATCTTTTATTTATAAGTTAACGCACCTTTTATACTGTCAGAAAACAGCGAGCAGAGTGTACTCCTGGTGCATCTGTCTTAATGTCAGGAATGTCTGCCAGTTTACAATTTTCAAACAGTTTGTTATAATCTCAAACATCAGTCTTGAGCGTGAACTCTCGGGTACTAAAATAAACGGCAAACCTGTCTTACTATAAATAGAAGGCAAAGATGTTTTGATAAATTCGTTTTAAAAGAACCTTAATTGTATGCAAAATATTGTGGGGAAAATATAAATTGTGAAGGTCTGTTTAATTACAACTGGCAAATGGAGGGAGCTGGACAGATTGTGGCTTTTAATTCTCAGCACTGCCTATGGGAGCTAAAGAATCCCAATTCTCCCAGAACTGGTTATTATCCAGCTGATGTAGCCCTGAAATACATGAATTTTACAGTAAAATTAGAACAAAAAGACTGAATTTGAACATAGGTCTGTGTTCTGTGAATTTTAAACTCTGTGTGCTTGGCCTGTGTGCATATTTGTGCATGCACACTAATAACCAACATAGAGGTAAGCTTTGTGTCTTTGAAAGCTTACTTGTCTTTTTTCCCAGCTGCATCACTCGATCTAATAAAAGCTATCAGGTGTCCCAATAAATCTTGCTTGACTTCTATCCTTAGGCTGTTGTAGATGCAGCAACATTAGTTAATTTGCCAGCTTTTGCACATATATTGCAGCCACAGTGCGGAGAAGTATAAAGTAGGATAGCCAGAATTTGATACACTAGGCAATCCACTACATGTGAGTATTTAGGTTATTTTTAGACTGGCTCCTGTAAAGAGTTGGTAGACAAGACAAAGCAGGAATAGCTGGGGAAGCTGCACAGCAGAAGTGATGAGTAGGAAGGCTACTTGTTTACTTCTTAGCAAACGAGTGTGCACTTCCACAATTTTAGTTTTGCATTGTGCACATGAAAAAATCAAATTTAAAAAAGCCTGTCTCTTCACAGCTTTCTGCATTGAGTACTTTTCAAATTATTATTTAATAGAATAGGAAATGTTTCTGGAAGGCTTAATCTGAATAATAAATAAGCAGAATAATTTACTACTCACCCTTTGCTAAACACAATTGCAACAATTCCAGTTAAAAGCTACATCCTGCTGCTGTTCAGTGAAGACTGTATTATATGGTGTTTTGACAATAAAATTTACCAAGAGGAAATTAAAAAGGCATCCAATTTTATATTACATACAGTTTATTCTTTTACTAATAACCTTTACAGTGAAATGACATAGAAGCCTACCCAGGTATTAGGCGTGATGTCCCTGAAGACAAAGGCAGAATAGAATTTAATTATTTGCTTTCATTTATCACAATATTTATACTATTAGTCCATTATTGGCTGAAATGAGGAATACCAAATCTTGTCCAAGATTTTTATATCACATGAATTTCAATGTAGTTAACAGCACTGGATGTCATATAGTAGCCAAACAGTGAAGGGCTTTGGCAGGAAATGTTCTCAGAGTTATAGAAATGCAATCATTTTTTTGCACTATTTTTCAACCTTTTTTTATTTCAATGTTTTATTGGGGAAGATGGATATAGGATGCAGGAATCAGACAGCAGGCTAACCAAACAATAGAGAAAAGATTGTGTTTGCTTTCTCAGGGCTGGATGCCTAATTGCTTTGCTTTCTCATGGCTGTGCTTTGGCTTGGCTGCACAGCTGGCTATTGCTTCGTGCCATCCTCCATCCTAATTGTGGCGCTGGACCTTGCTCTGGACTCAGGGCATGTGCAGCCCCGGGACCCCCTGCGTCTGAGTGCTCCTTCAGGGGCTGCCTCTGCACCTTCTGTTCAGCCCTTTTGCTGCCTTTCCTCCTCTGAGACAGGGATGAGCCAAGCTGGGCTGTCCTACGGGCTCTTTCGGCTGCCAGTTGGACCAACCTGCTGTATCAAAGTGGTCCCACATAGGGATTTAGATAACTAAACAAATGTGCTTCTGCTGCTGAGCCAGAAGGAATAGCCACTTTTTCCTCTTGCTTTTTGAAGTGTTACCACAAATCTCCAAACAATTTTCTCTTTTCTTTCTCTGTTCAGGGAATGCCATGGATAAATTGGAGTAGAATACTCGTTGTGGGATAAATCTTGATGATTGTTTACCTCTCAGGTGTCCTTCAAACTAATTTGGACAAAAATAAACCCTGGAATTTTCTGTCCTGAGTGCTTCAGACGTGATTTCTCACTGACTACCTCAAATGGGTGTTTTGTCATTTGGCTTCTTCAAGTTAGGAGGATAAAAAATGAGTACTGTCAATTGAAAGCACTTTAAATAGCTTAACAGTCATTACCTGAGGCAGTACCTTTTACTCTTCATTTTGTCTTGGTTCCAAAATATGACCTTATCTTTATCATCTGTTGACTACTTTTTCAGATTGGCAGCCTCAGAAGATGAAGGTGCCTTCCTGTACCCAGAATAGCTCCCACAAATCTGTCTGAAAGAATATTTTAGAAATGCATCACTATAAATCATTAAATATTTCTACCAAGGGGGGGGTCATAAGTAACCACCCATTAAACGAATGATACTTCTTTTTGGTGTCTGGCCTGGAAAAGAAGTGAATATATTGATGCTACTGAGTGAAGTACTGATCTTTGGTTTCTGTTCTTTTCACTATTACATATATGCAAATGCAACCCATTCCTTCAGAAGGTGAATGCATAACAATGTGCCTAAAAGCAGTTAGTATGTTATTTTCTCAGAATCTCACATGGTGTTTAATAACCACAATAGACTGTACATAACTGCACCCTGTGTCTTGGTTATAGCCAGGGATCTCAAAATATTTTATAACCATTAATTGTGAACAATATGCAATTACAGAAATGTTATGCTGGTTTTAATTCAGCTTTCTCTGAGTTTGAGAAGCCTTTTATTTTTTCACAAGCATCTGGAAGTATTAGGAGCAAGTTCAAGTGACTGAAATGTTTATTAATGCCACCTTCGTTTTTAACTTGAAACTCAGTGCCTAAGACTTGACGCTCAAATCTCATTTTAAAAATTAGAATATAAAAACTAAATACCTAATTTAAGGTGTTTTTTCAAAGATGCCAGAGTTCAAATAATAAAATAAAATTTTATATTCTTAGATTTCTAGCAATATACTTCCTTGGCAAAAAGAATCATAGCATGGCCTTGGTTAGACGGGACCTTAATCATCTCGTTCCAACCCCCCTGCCATGGGCAGGGACACCTTCCACTGGACCAGGTTGCTCAGAGCCACATCCGACCTGGCCTTGAACACTTCCAGGGGTGGGGCAGCCACAGCTTCTCTGCGCCACCTGTTCCAGTGCCCCACCACCCTCGCAGTAAGGAATTTTTTCCCCTATTATTTAGTCTAGAATATCAAAACTGAATTCCTAATTTAAGGTACTTTGTCAGACTTGCCAGAGTTCAAATAAAACCACAACAGTTTAAAATTTCCACTAATACGCTTCCTTGGCAGAAAGTCTGAGCATTTAAGTGGCCTTCTGGAAACGCTTTCAAAATCACAGGAATTAGAGCTGCAGTTCAGTGATAGAAACTGCTTTTGAGAGACTGGAAGTGTTCTGGAAGCTGTCTTAGCAAGGCATTCCCATGGTGGGCTGTAGCAACTCTTTTTGGACACTTACACTGCACAATCTTAGTGACCTTCTGTCGGATCCTGTGGAATATTGCAGAGGAATTTTCTGTTTGATTTTCACGCTGAGCTGAGTAACCTGCTACTTACCTTGGGCATGCACTGAATAGAAATGGCTCTTGTTGAGCTGGAACTATGACATGGGCTGACTCCCAGGTACACCTGTGTGAGCGGGCCATGCCTGCAGTGACAGATGGTTGGGTGGACTTGCCCTGTGTGGGCACACAGGGTCATCCACATCGTCCTCTGCAAAAGACATAGGGCCTCTTATAATGGGGCAAAGGGGTTTTTACTGACATATTGTGATAACTCGATGTTTTTCCTCTATGCAAAAAGTATGGAGATGGCATGGCTGGCTGAAGAAAAAGAAACCAGGATGGTAGAGACAGAAAATCCTGAAGGGAAGGGTAGCATCAGTCAAGCTTGAAGAATGGGGGTCTGTTGTTTGAGGGAGCAGTTAGTACAAGCCCTGAAGAGGCAAAATTGAATGTGTGGATATTTTGCCTGATGCCTGTTGGACATTACACAAATTTACATGTGCAGCCAAGAACAGGATTGATTGCCTGCATCAAGCACAGAAAGAGATTTGTCTGCACACCACCTAAAATGGATCCTGTGTGCTGGTACAACAGGCACAGCAGCAGCAGGGTGTGCTGTATGTATGTTATCTGCATCAATCCTGGTGCCTTTATGGTCTGTGTCCTCCATTAGAGAAGTAAGTGATTGCTTCTGTGTATGACCAGATGTTGGATTTGAAGGCCATTAATCAAATTTCCCAAGGCAAAAGAAACATTAAACAATTAATTAAGTTATAATACTAGACTTGCACGAGCATTCTGACTGCACTAATCAATCAAAGCAAGTTGAAAGATTTTGTTTAAGGAGCTCTGAAACAGTTTCTGATATACTTAAGGGAAAGGAGCTGTAAGTACAGAAGAGGAGATCTGAATGATTTAGGACACCCATTTTGCAGCACATCCACTGCCAATATGATAGAATTTATGATTGAAAGTCACGGTGAAATCATGATATGAAATCAGGATTTTTTTGTATAGTCACAAAGGCCTTTGGAATGAGCTGCAGTTGAGTGAGTCAAGGAAACCTGGCTTTCTCTCTGCTGAAACAGAAGAAAAATGCTTTGAATTTTGGAGGTGAATCCAGGCTACTGTTTTAGTTATTCATTTTGGGTAAGCATGGAGAGAATATATAGTTAGGAAGAGCTGTATCAGTGGTTATACTCATTATTTTTAACGTTTAATGCAGCAGCATCTAAGATCCACAAGGTGAAGGTCCTTTCTTATGGAGACTGTACACTTTCTGATGAAGGAAGTATTCCTATGTTGCTAACAGAATTTTTACACTGCAGAAGGATCTGGAAAAGGTAGGAATCAGAGTAATAGGATGGTAGAACTGCCTTGAAAGAGAAGCCTTTCTTAGGTTCCTCTGCTGCGTGACCAGAGGATCAGAGGCTTTGTATGATGAGAACCTGTTCCCACTTGGCCCTATGATAAGGATGTTAAGCCCAAGAGGAGAAGGATGTTAACTCCAAGAGGAGGGAGGCACGTGTCCACTGCTGCACCTTCCTGGGTGTGCTGCAAAGGGCAAGTGTCCTTGGCTGCTTGAGAGCCTGCAGGAGCTTCCCAGTATGTATTGATAACTAAAAGTGACTCAGATAAGCAGTTCCTTGAAAATTTCAGCCTTGGTAATGCAGGAGAACACTTTATGTTTTCTCATGGTGGGCACAGCCAGACTCTTTGAAGGCCAGAGTGAGAGGTGCTTCAGGTGGATAGATGCAGGATAGCAACATTCACGTGTTACTGGAAGCAACAGGGACTGTTCTGTTAGCAGAATTCTATTTGAAAGCTTTTCAAACCAGCTCTAATTCTAGAAATCCTGTTCCTCTGTGTGTTTTCTGCAGGGCCTGGACAGTAAATTCATGGTAAGCCTTCTATGGTCAGTCATGTAGGAAATAAAGTAATAGGAAGTAGAAGATCAGATGATTTGCAGACTGTATTTAAGAAATGGAACCATTAGATATGGGAATAAGTAAGAAAATATCTCTTTTGACACATTAAAAACTACGGAAAACAGGAAAATTAATGAAATTTCGTTGTAAATCTTCAGACTAACAGTTAGTACATAAATGGATGTAGTTGGTTACTGGAGCACATTGTGGTTAGTATGTCAAGAGACTTCTAGAGACTGGCCTGACTGCTGGGATAGGTATTGTCTGGAGAATATGCCTGTATAGAAGGTACAGAAAATGTTCATTAATCAAAAGATCTGGAGCACTTAAAATTGAAAACGGAGAGCCTGCCGTTATTAAAAATTAAGAAGTACAAAGTTTCAATGTCACAGAGGATCTCTGAGTACTAAGGTAGCAAAATGACTGGGGGTTTGACAGGCTGAGTTAGAGAAGAGGGCAGGAACTGTGTTGTGTGGGGTTTCTGTGCTGAACTGTGGCTGTGAATCAGAAAGAAACCTGCTAATCAAGGTTAAACTGATACCAATCACAGGCAAATAGTGCCTGTAGCATAATTTCTCCAAAACAGACAAATATGAGAGCAAAATGTCTTATGATGGCTAAGAGGAAGATGCCAAAATAAAAGAACATGAGTGAGAGGCTAACTTGGCTATTAGCTTGGGAAAGCTGCCAGATGTATGTTTCCATAGAAACAAAAATGACAGATTTATTTAAATGGTTGCTTCGGGGCCCAGAGCCTTTCCTTACTTCCTAGGGAGGCTTCATTGGCAGTGGATGGAACAGACAGGTGCCAAACTCATGAAATCATCACTGGTAGTGAAATCATTAATTGAGATGGCAATCTTGCAGGGGAAGGTATTACAGTAGCTGATACATTTGAGAAAATAAACAAGCAAACCTGCAGAACTCACCCATCTTTTGCAGTCTGTCTTTTTTAACCGTGTTACTTGGTCCAATAAAAGATATTACCTCTGCCCACAAACTTTATCTTTCCTCCATTGTTAGGTTATCGTGAACCAAACTGTTTGGTTGTAGCTGTTATAGTTATTTATAGCACTGTTATTTATTCCTCAGGAAAAACTCATAAACGCTGATTCTTGTTCAGAAAAGGAACAAGAAAGTGCAAAAAAAAAAAAAAAGCAGATACAGATGTACACAAATATCTGTGAGGAAAAAGCTTGTATACGTTACTGAAGATCTTTTAAAAATTTGCACTGATTTTTAGGTAGTCACTAAGGTGGGATATTTGACAAATTTTTTTTAGGAATCACTGAGTGTCGACAACATTGGATCACTTACACTGCCATCTGATGAAAACGTGAAATTATTCTTAGCATTGTCAAGTGTGGGGTTGTGAGCATTCTAAGTTTTCTTCAGGCAGTCTCTTTCACACTTTTAGGACCTTCTATGTGTGAAATTCTAGAGAATACAATAACATGAAAGCAAAAGTGTGTCATTTGGGTACCAGGGGCAACATAACTATTACAAAAATAAATAGTTTTCATTATTCTTAATTCTTCTTAGGTTGGATGCCTGGACAGGATTATACTCAAAGCAGATTTTAGAGTAGTTTAGTAAGTTAGCTTGCTAGTTAACAATGAGCTTCCCTGGGGAGAAAAAATTAAAAAAGAGGAAAAAAATGTAAATATTATCTTATTTCTGCATAGGTGAATTTACTTAGACAGGTGAGAAATTTATAAACAAGGGGCTATTGTTTTGTGTCCATTCATGTAGTTTTCCTTACAGAGAGCTGTATGTGAAAAGCCTGAGATCTCATTTCGATATCAAAGACCAAAGGGACAGAGAAGGGAGCTGGTTCTACAGGTACTAAGTGCTTGTGTGTGTATATATATATGTATGTATATATACTGTACCTCAGTTAAGTCTTAGTACCAGTATCCTCCCTTGGAAGAAAGAAATGTAGTTCCCTCTCTTTTCTAGACAGTCCATGTCTAAGGCACTGTATAGGAAGGTATAAAGCAGGTATGAATTTTTGTGCCTAATTGCAATGCAACAGCAAAGGACAGAGAAAACGAGAAAAAGAAAAAAAATAATATCCTAAATTTCCAAAGAGAGAAGGTATGCTGAATGAAGCACCGGGTGGATTTAGAAATGCAAATATTTGGTCAGAATATCACATTATATCTATGTAAAGTTAATGCAACCATAAAAAACATATAATAGTGTTGTTTTGATGACAAATCACAACCATTTTCCTCCAAATTCCCGTGCTTTAGTGTGAATTTGTTTCATATCTTCTTTACATTATCTTTCTAAAAGCTTAAAAAAATGAGTGCCATGGTTGTTCTGTTACTGTAAGTGAATAACTTGCTAGCAATGTAATGATGATCAACAAGAAAAATATAGTCTGTTGTGGTTTTTTTATTTGTTTGTGGGTGTTTTGTTTGGGTTTTGGGGGATTTGGTTTTTTGTTTGTTTGCTTGGTTTTGTTTTGTTTATTTTCTTTCCTCAGAAGTAGACCTTAAACTAAACAAAATAGAGATGATGTGAAGCCAGTTATGGTATGTGTCTGGTACTTTCTGCACTAATATTCATGAACCAACTCAAACTGCCACCTGGCCCTAGCAGGGTTGTTAGAGTTTGGTAGGATGCAATAAAACAGGCAAACATTTTTTATGCAGAAAGACCTAATGCTACCCTTAGTCTGTTTAATATTTAATGGTTTCAGGTTTCTAGTCTCAAGCAATTTTTTTCTCACATAGATCACAGACTCTTTTTGACAAATCCCGTATAAGGCTGATAGTTGATAAGGCAGGACAGGGCACATCATTTTGTGTTCATCGTTGTGATTAAATAATGTTGATTTATTTATCATCTGCAGTATTTTAAACTTGGAAACATGCTATTGCCACATTTGAGGGAGGATTAGAGCATATCACCCAGGATGTCAAAATCTGAAATGAGAGATCAGGGTATGGTTGGGAAGGTAATGTTAATCTTAGCCTGACATACCTGTCTATACAGCTTAGTCCAATTAGTATTTATAGGTTGATTTTTTCAAAGGTCAAGCATGTTGCGTTCCTGTGATGAAGTTAAATCTTAGATAAAATATATTGTATGCAGATACAGTTTTCATTATTTTATACCAAAGTATTTATTTTTTAATATATTTTTAATTCAACTCTGTGCCACTGGAATACGTTATCTCTAGTCTGGAATATTTATCAGGCTAAATGAACAATATTGTCAAATGCTTAAATGTTTTTATACTTACACTTCAGAAATGTATACATTATCATTATTTGATAAAATAATAATTAAAAACCGTGTAGCAAATCTTCAATATATATAGTTATTTCTTTGAGGTCCAAGGGGTCAAGTATTATGGATATTAATCTTTTTCTTTCTGGGTAACCAGTCAGACTAAAAAGAAGGAGAAAGGAAACAGGGAAAGTCAGATCTGGAGTCACCAAATTTTGTAGCAAAACTTTCAGTTACGTGATTGAGACCAAAATTTCATGGAAGGTTCTGGAAACATTGCTAATATCTGAATATTATGTCTTTTCCTACTCCTTCTGTGCTAAAACTGCTATGCCACCCTGATGCAGTGAGTTTCTGCTTTGTCTTGTCTTTGATACCCTAATGATTTATGGGACACACTTGACTTTAAATTCCTGTACAGTCAAGTTGAATTAATTTATTTTGCTATAAAAAGTGTGAGCTTGTCCCCTTTATTTTTGCAATATGAACTATTTCTGTATTTCAAATGTACACAGCTAATACAAAATGTACTAAACCTCTCGAAAAATTCTGATGCAAGAAAGCATTCCTATTCGGGAAAACATGCAGGTATATATACCTAGAACTAGCTGAATTTATGCATTTGGGTCATATGTTTAAATGTATGCTTTGTTCAGCTTTTGAATAGGGGCAGATTTAGACACATCCGTAAGTGTTTTCTTTAGCCAAGACCAAACAGAGTGTTAGTTCATTTGTGTAGGTAATAGACTTCCTAATGCTGTTTCTAATTTGTGGGTCCAGGGAGTTACATGACTGGTTGTTAAGACAAGACTCAAGTGCAAAACTGCTTTGTCTCTCCTCCCTTTCTTGCTTTCCATGGGAAGGAAACACATATAAAGATCAGAGGACAGGTAAGGCACATGTCAGCCCAGGTGGCAGAGTGTGTCAAGGAGCATCTCTATCCATCCTGTGGCTGTGTGGAGTGAGATTGTTCAGGTGTGCATCTACAAAAATACAGGATCAATTTGCTAACTCAGAAATATCTGCACTGCTACTTTTGTGGAAACATGAAAGAAAGTGTGACTTCAGAAAAGCCCAATGAAATGCATGGTTGAATACTGAGTGATTCTGGTGGTGAAATTGTTCAGGATAAAAGCTTTTTGTGAATTTCAGCATGAGTGTAAAAAAAAAAAATCTGTTTTATGATTAAAGATTGAGACAACCAAGCCAAAATTACTCTACTGCTATTTACTAATCCTCTTTCAGTAAGCCTCTTCCACTCCTCTCCAGATATTTTTGTGTCTCTTTTCAGAGCTCTTACTTCAGTATAAATGGAAATGAAATTTAGTTATACGAAGTTTCTTTCCGTTCATTTTCTGTGATGAGACCACTTAAACAATTTATTATTCCTCTTTTGTTATTTCATGTCCCTTCTCAGCTTTGATACAGCTGAAGTAAATTAATGCAGTAAATGACACTGAAGTTGGTCTTTAGAGGGTGTATTGTGCATGCAGAGACAAGCATGCCTGTTTGGAGGGTACTGGGAGACTGAGATGTGAACAGCCCAAAGCCCACATTTTCCCTAGAGTCCTTCTCTCAGGCACAGCCATGTCAGGCTGATCAGTATCAGTACACTGACATGTCTAGCAAGCCATCTAATAAATCTTAAATATCTTCCTTTGTCATTAGATGTGAGTTTTGTAACCCATGAGGCACGCATCTCCCTTCCTGTAGGAACAAGCAGGCTGCAAGAGAGAGGAATCAGTATAAAATCAAAGAATTGACATTGTCATCTCAGTTTGCACACTGGCTTTCTTATAATTTTGGCATACCATTTCATTTTGACCTTTCATCACCTTTCCCAGATCTCTGTGTGCATCACAGTCAGATACTAGACGAGGAAACACATCAGGGCTTTGCTTGGCAAAGGCATGTGCTTTGTTATGGTAGATCTCATTATAGTCTTTGATGTCTAGAATTGACAAGGCTGTAAATTATTTCAGAATTAAATAAGGTTTCACTTGGCTTAATCTGTTGGTTCTGTCGTTTGGCTCTTTATCATAATGACTAGTAGTTGACTTTTTCACTAGGGCAAGCATAAGTTCTCCCATTGTTCTCTGCTGGAGCAGAGCACTGTGCCTCTGCCTTTAGTGTTTACAGGAAACTTCCTGAGATAAGGAAACTTGGAAGTCACTCTTGATGTTCTGTCACCGGAGAAAAAGGAAGCAGCGAGAGCCTATGATTTGTCACAAGACAAGAAATAACCTTTGAATAATTGGTCTCATTACATAGGGGCTTGTTGTTATGGTAATATTATCATCCCAGTTGATGCAGAAAAGCGAACAGGGTCATAGAACAGCAATTACAAGACATGTCAGAGTGAAAGAACTGGGTAAGGAATCGTCTTTCAGGAAGGCATTGTTGGCAGGTTTCCCAGGAAGCTTCTAACCCAGTGATGTCTGATTCACCTAATTCCTTGATGCAGTTCACAGAGCACAGCAATAATTGCCTGCTTACTGAACGGGGATCTGGGGATCGAGACCATTCACCCAATCCTGAATGCACCACGTTGAGCCAGGAGATTCTTTTCTCTACCTGTCCCATTCAGGGACAGGCTGACTTTATCCTGCAGGCCCTTAGGGCTCCAATTATGGTACTGAAACCTTTCCATATCTTCCGAGTTTGTGGATGAAGTGATCATACTGCTTACATGCAGTGCATAATATATGCATAAAGATGATTGCAGAAGGGAAGATTTTGGAGTTGGTGCTTTTAGAAAGCTCAACAGAAAAGGATAAAATGCAACAATTGTTTCTAAAGAGATGGAAGATTGGAGCTGTTAGCGTGGCAAAAATCCTTTGCTGTGCTAAGATGAGCTTTGTGAAAAAAAACATTAACCTTATTTAATGAGCAAAGAGAAAGTTTAATTAACACAAACAGCAAGACTTAATTGTTGAGAGTAAAATTTAACTGAAGGTTAAATAGTATCAGTGGGTTGCTTGGGTGATTATGAAAGCAAAACTCTATCCTCTTACCAGTTATTTACACCATGAACTTTCTTATGTTTTATCTCCAGTCTTGGAGATGTTTTATTTCAAGTCGTACACAATTTGGGAGCTGTTATAAATTGCAGGCTGCAGTTGGATTGCCCTGTTTTGCTGAAGAGCTGCACATTAGGCACCCCAGTTTCTGTGCTGATACTCTGCAGAACCTTTCCTTCACATGAATGGTCCAGTAACTGGAGTTCTGGACAAAACTGCAGGGTGCTGCCACTGACCTCCCATGAGAACTAGATGGATCTAGGAGACTTCTGATTAGCTGGATACACAGAACTGTAATATCTGAATGGAGACTTTTTTTTTAGTTTTTACACTGCCAGAGGATCCTGCCTTTAAACACTGCCCTAGTGTGATCTTTATAGTGTGTTCATCCTTGAAGCACTGGTATGAAATAGCAAAGTACAGTTTATCCATTTTAGAGGCAAAGATGGACTTGAGCGTATTCAGAAAGGTTAATTTTGACTAGAGAAGTTTAACTTTAGCAGTCTCTGGAGGTCTGCAATTTTTTGGAAAGAGAGAGGCTTCTCCAGTGGTAATTTCACAGGAAAAGCCTAGCTTAGCTGTTCTCAGTCATCTTCTGGAAGGACCCCTTTCTCGTTCTCCATTGTGACTACAATTATTTTTGGATTCTGTGAGAGGAGAGTAAGAGGGGTCTTTCATTTCATAGCACTGTGTTGGGAAAAAAAATTATTAAGGTTGCCTGGTGCTCAAATATTTTGTTTCAAAAATCTTAGATGTTTAATAGAGCTGCAGGGCCTCTAAAGCATTTGTGTGATGAAGTGACATGAGGAACTTCACTTACTGTGATCACTTACTGATCACAGGGTCTCACTGTGCAGCATTCGAGTCCATGGGCATGGAAAATCAAAGTGTCTAAGCTCAAACTTGTTGAACGGTCTTGCTTCAGCCCTTTAATGAGCTGTTTTATCTGCTGTGGAAAGTGGCTGTTACAGAAGAGACCCAAGGATTGTGTGACAGTTTGGAGATCGAGTAGGTACTTTTTGCAGAGGTAGAAGTGAACTGGCATTTCATCAGTGGTGACAACAGCTCAAAACCCTCAGTACATTAGTATTAGTGCTGAAATACCTAAAAGTGTACAGCTGGATCCCACCTTCACAGTCAGGGCTATTCGTAGCCAAATCAAGAAACAGTAGCCATTCTTTCTTAGGGCAGGCACAAGAAACAGTCTCAGCTTTTGTGGAGGGTGAAATGCTACCTAAAATATTTTTCCTACCTTCAGTGAACAAGAAAATGTTTCTACAGTTTAAAACCAGGCTTAGCTCAACTTCAGAACATCCTTCTTAGGCTCTCAGACCTGAGGCTCAAGATCAAAGTCATCAGAGCCATTTGTGCTTTGTCTTTGATCCAAGTCAAAAGACACCATAATTTGCACTAACAGAAATGGTGCAACAATTTCAGTGCTCTTAGATGACTTTTTCCTCATTTCCTTAAAATGCACTGCAATAAAACTGTTAGGACTGTTAGCATGTGAGGAAGTGAGGTAGGAGAACTGCTGCATTGCCATTGTCCCCTTTTTAAGCCTTCATCATGAGACAGGGTGTGTAAAATGAAATGTTAGTCCACTTGAGTCCAAAACTGACTAAAGCTACTGGTTCCTGTGCAACTGCTGTTTCATTTTAGCAGTGCTTAAATGTGTATAGAATACCTGATCTTGGTGCACAAGGTACAGGTTATTTTTCTACAAGGAAACTAATTTTTCATTTTAAGAACATTCAGAATGTGTCGATTCTAGTGAATTAAATAATGCCAGGGAATGCTGGAGTTTACCAGAGCATTGCTGCCTGTACTGTCACACTTTTAAAAAGGCCTCCTGCTCAATTTTGGCCTGAGCTCACTGCCACTTTCACAAAGAGGAGCCAGGCACGGTTCAGGCATCAGGAGTCTTCCCACCACGCCATCTGAGCGCAGCCTGTGTTGGCAGGGAAGAGACTTCAGCAGTGTGACATGAGCCACTCCGTGCCAGGTGGCCTGAGGGCAAACCAACAGGCTTCTGCATATCAACTTACTAGCATAGCAAAGACCTGCTTAAAGGGTTTTAATTATCTTTTTCCTTGTAAAATTAATTGTCATGGAATTCAGTTTCAAATTTCAAGATGAGGAGTTCAAGGCCTTTGGTTTCAAAATGCCAGAATTAAATGTTTCAGCATCAATACACAGCAGCTGTTTGTTCTTTGCTGTAATCACTCAAAGATTCATTTGTGTGCAAATAAAAACTCATTTTCTCTGAAATTGCTTAGGAAAAGTCCTCAAGTTTTAGTGCTTAAAGCTCTTTCAAAGTGTGGATTACTCTCAGCTCCCACAGTAGCCAGATAGGATTCTACCAGTACAAACATGCAATATTTCCCCCTTGATGTCAGTGACAGCCAGTTAGGTAGTTAGATGAGTGTGTGATCTTTTTCAGTATTCTGAATGTTTAAAAATGTTACTAACTTCCCCCCCCCCCCCTTTTTTTTTTTTAAATTTTCTCTTTCATTTCACCACTTCGACTTTACAGTAAGAGTAATAATAGATGTGGAGAAAATTCTGGATTTTCAAATACCAGAGATACAATATTAGTTGCAGTTGAGAGAATGTATATTTTGGATGAGGCTTTTTGAAATACAATCTTCTGTTTTCCTCTTTCTAATTCAACTATCTGTGGAAAAAAATACATTAATTTGAAAAGGGAATACAGTCTTAGTTAATGGATTTACATAATAAGTTTTATGATATTTATTTTTAGACTTTTTCTTGTATAAACTGATGACATTTCTTTATTTCACCAGAGTATGAGGATCGTAAATGTGTTAAAACAGACTTGTGCTAAGATATCTGTGTTCCTGAGATATCCACAGCCTCCTTAATTCACTCTTTGTTGCTAACAAAAATTGCACATTATCCAGAACTCACAGAGAAGACCAGTTGGGGTCACAGGTGCTAATTATAATCTCCACAAATTAAGGTATGTATTTGCATATAGCTACAATATGTGAGTGCCTGTAACTAGACCTATCAGAACCAAACAATCCTTTCTGTTTGTCATTTGCTGAAAAAAGAACAAAACTTTTCTATGCTTTTATGCTGCATCAATCCTTATTAAAATGACAAATTCAGAAAGGTATTAATGGTCTGATGAAAAAAACAGACACGTTGCAGGGAAGCAGCAAAAGCTGGGCTTCTGAAAGAACATGAGAGAAACAGAGGTTGCATCTGCTTAAACCAATGTCTGTGAGGGGGAATGACATTGAAACGACTGGAGTTCTGCCAATACTGCTTAGGTAGGGGGCACAGTGCACAGGGATGGAGTCACTGGAATTGGTACTTGCTGGTAATTGATGATGATAAATCATGACTTGAAGTGCAGCATCAGCATGTACACAAGCACATCCAGACTTCCAAGTCCTCAAATGTGACCCTGTTTTTGTGAAGTCAGAATAAAAAGTCTGTGTCTGCCCAAAAAATGCTGCTTTCTGTCAGGCAAGAGTTGGTAGAAAGATGCAATGGGTTAGGTAAGGTGAAACTCCACTCATTTACATTTTTTATAGCAATAACCAGTGAGTCCCTTTGCTCTTAGAATTTTAGGATTTTTAGTAAGCCACATCCTAGAGTGTGGCAGAACCTCCCTCTCCAGGGAGTGGAGCAGAGTCCTAAATATAGCTCAGTCTGGAAAGTATTTGGATGTCACTGGGGTAGGGAATGTTTTATGAGGTCTCCATGTATAAATAAAAGATGAATGCAATTAGTGCTCACCATAGGATATTTCCTTCTGTGTGACCCAAATTTATTTTTTCTATGGCTTTCAGCAGGAGATGTGTCATCAAATGCCTTTTGAATATCAAACGGTTTGAATGAGCTGCCATAATCAGCTCCATAACCTTTTATAACCATCTTTGTGGAGGAAAATTTTCCCTTTGAAATCCATATTGGCTATTCTCTTTCAGGTTATTACTTCAAATATGCTCTGCAACTCTCTTCTAATTAGTGATTCTGGCTTTTTTGTAATCTACATATGAGCAGTGCTATTTTGGTTCCTCCAGGTCAGGGCTGCATGCACATTATAAGCACTGTGGCCCCATCTTTGTGCTTTTGGACTTTCCACACTTTATTTGTGCCAATGATGTTTTCATGATTACTGCCACGACCTCTGAATTCACCCTGGTTTGAATCTTGGCCACCAGATTAACATAGAGCCTGAGGTAGGCTCCTTGTAGTTAGATCTGCTCAAGACCTCCAGTGGTCACACTTCATTTTCTTGGAAACTTGAATAACACCTGCAAAGTTTTCAACATTATTAAGCTACTTATGTAAATTACTATTTTTGCTCCTGTTGATCATAAAATCACTGGCATAAATATTTTCTTACAGTTGCTTGGGCTCCACATGTCAGCCCACTGTCTTCTCTAGGAGGTAACAATTTGAATGAACGCTGAAGGATAATGGTCCTCTAATGGTGCTGTGCATGAAGTGAAGGACAATTGTTGGTACCAGAAGGGACACTGACTCCTTTGGAAAGAGCCAGTCTTTCCATTCAATTGCAAAGCTAGCATCTTTCTCTCCTTGGAATTTCTCTCTTCCTGATCCTAATTCCCTACTTGAAACGATAATTGCTAAGAATTAATAATAATTAATTTCTGGTATTACCACCTCTGAAATCTTACGTTTTTCTAAGGAACAAATATAGAGACAAGGGGGCAAGGAAACCTCATATTAGGGAAGAAATAATTTTCTGTGGCTTTATATTACCAAATAATACATTGAAGACAGAAGTAGCAGGCCAAAGCTCAAGCTATTACACAAAAAATAAAGCAAGATATGAGTGCTCAAAATATAAAAATTTTGATATATTATTTTTCCATCTGCATTGTGTTTATGTGGCAAGGTTCTGGTAGCGGGGGGGTCTAGAGGTGTGGCTTCTGTGAGAAGCTGCCAGAAGCTTCTCCCATGTCTGACAAAGCCAATGCCAGATGGCTCCACGGTGGAGTCACCACTGACCAAGGCTGAGCCTATCGATGATGGTGGTAGCACCTCCAAGACAGCAGATTTAAGAAGGGGGTGAAAAACCTGGGCAGCTGCAGCTGAAGAGACAAGTGAGAGGAACAGCCCTGCAGACCCCCAGGCCAGTGCAGGAGGAGGAGGGGCAGGAGGTGCTCCAGGTGCCGGAGCAGAGATTCCCCTGCAGCCCCTGGTGCAGCCCATGGTGAGGCAGATGTGCCCCTGCAGCACAAGGAGGTCCAAGGAACAGCAAAGACCCACCTGCTGCCCATGGAGATCCCACGCCAGAGCAGGTGGATGCCCAAAGAAGGCTGTGACCCCGCGGGAAGCCCCTGCTGGAGCAGGCTCCTGGAAGGATCTATGAACCCAGGAAGAAAGTAGCCCACGTTGGAGGAGGTTTGCTGTCAGGACTTCTGACCCATGCTGGAGCAGTTCAGGAAGAACTACAGCCCCTGGGAAGGACTCACACTGGAGAAGCTTGTGATCTGTCTCTTGTGGGAGGGACCCCCCATGGGACAGAAGGAAAATGAGCAGTTCTCCTGCTGAAGAGGAAAGAGCAGCAGAGACAATGTGTGACAAATTGATTGTGATCCCCATTCCCTGTTCCCTTGCTCTGCTTTGGGGGGAGGAGAGAGAAACTGGGGGTAAAGTTGAGCCCAGGAAGAAGGGAAGAGTGAAAGTGTTTGGTTCTCCAGCTAACCAAAGTTTTCTGACTTGTGGTATAATTTTGCCCTTTTTGGTACCAAGCAAATTTTTAATGCTTCCCAGCCTTATCCTTTCCAGCAGTTTAGATGGCTAGTTTTGATAACTTCAGAACTTTTACAGTTCTGTAAATTAAACTGAAGCTCTGGAGTATTTCCCATGGAGCTCAAATCTTCCCTGTGTATACTCTTAAATGCGCTCAGTGTGAGTGCCTGATGCTTAGTACCTCAATACAGTATTTAGTACTTTACATACTGAGTGTCCCCTGTCCTTTTTAAGGTGACTGAACATGTTTTCTTGAGGGATCATCCTGTATTCTGTATATCTGAAAGACATATGCACCACAGCTGAATAATGTACTCCTGGACCAACCCATTATATACGGCCAGAGTGGATGGCAAGCTAAAAAAGAAAATCATGTCATGGAAAATATATGCCATCTCCCCTCTATTTCCCCCCTATATATTTAAAATTTTCTCTGTAATGTGAAAATGAAGGATGTAGATACTTGATTAAGTTACATGTCAGTTGGCCAGCTGTAAGAGATAATGTATGTGCTTTTAATCCAAGCACTGATAGACATTCCAAGTGATCTATTTACTCACAGTCCATTACTGCAATTAACTGAGAACCTGCAATAAATCAGTCTTGTCGCCCAGCTCTAGCCCAGATGGATGTTCTTATTTACAAATGGAACACTTACAGAAAAGGTGTACAAATCTCTGGGGCCAAAAAATAAGCACAAAATTCACCAGGCTCTTATGGATAAATTCTGGCAAATTTAAACCCAACCGGTTGTGACATTGCTCCTTTTTTTTAAATTGTTTTCACTTATCAGTGTTTTACAATTGCAGTTACGAAATTATGTATATGGTACTCTCTAAATGGTACAATATTATAGCCCTTGTTTTTGAGGAGCTTCTGGGATAATTAAAGCTCAGGCAAACAGGCAGGAGGCACAAAGTCATGATAGGGTGGCTCTGAATAGTTTGATAAGCACCAGTCAGAACAGACCAAAGCTCAGCCATGCTGTTCTAGACAGTGCAGTAAAAAAAAGTTTGAATGAGAGTTTTGAGGGAAAATAATGGGACTAATTTTGCATAAATTGGAAAATACACAGGCACAATGCTGCTTGAGAGATAACAGGTAGCAGACAAGATTATACAGACACTATCTCTTTTTATACTATACAACTTAAACTCTCGTTTGCATGTCACTGTATTCTTTAGCCCAATTATATATAGGAAGAGTAGCTGAGTGCTGCTGAGCCTCTGTGTGGATTTTGGAATAAAATTATTCCATTTCACAGAGGGGAAACCTAATATTCTCTGTCTAAGAAGCAATCTCTATAGAAGCATTATTTAGTAAGGCTGTGCAGTGCAATAGAAATCTGTCACACTGCTTCAGATTTCCAGTAATTGTTGTGCTACAGCAGTGAAGCAGTTCAATGTTCATGTTGTAAATAGTGTTGTCTGATTAATAATCTCAGTAGTTATGATCTTCAAAAATCCCCTCGGGCTGACTGAAAACCAAGCAGAAAATAGTTCCTTCTGTAGTGTTGAATGAAAGAGACTTGAATAGGGGATATAAAAGGACTTTATATAAGGTAGAATCATCATCAAGTGCAGAGACAGCATTTGTCACGACGGAAGCATTTGTAAGTGCTGAAGCTTTCAGGATGTTTCACTCATTTACAATCTCTTATACGCTGCTGAGTAAATAATGAATTTTTATTTGATCACCATGTACTACATTGTATATCTTATCATAAAAAATGGTTTTGAGTATTCACTGTATCTTCATGATTCTAACAGTAGGGGAGAGAGTTGTAGGTTGACACTATTGAACCCAGACGAAAAAATCCAAGTATTTAGACAGAATAGAAGTTGGATTAGGACATGCTTTGCACTTATTGTGGAAAAAGAAGAGAAATTGGTTATTCAGACTATACTTGCAGAGACAAACTAGTGCATGTTGCAGAAATAAACACTGCATAAGCATAAAACATGCAGATTTTAAAGTTTGTTTGGAGGTAAAATACATGGACCTGCAAGGTTTCCTTCCACAGTTCCAGTTCTAGCTGGAAGCACTTGTAGCTGACTGTGAATTTTAATGTTCTGAAAGACTAGCAGAATGCCTTGATTTTACAAAAGTAAAACTTGATGTTCTGTTGAGACAGTTGAGTGAGATTTAGCTCAACTTTGGGGCATCAAGTGTTAACAGTTCCAAAATCGGTTACGGTTGTCTTCACGGAATGTCATGTTATTAATTTCATATGATTTATCCAATTTATCGTCCTGAGTTATGGTCCTGTCCTAGTAATGCTTGCAATTCTATTTTGTTTCATTAGAACACGGTGACAGATTTTGAGACAAGGTTTGTTTGGAGTGAAAGGAAAATTGGGGTTTTTTTGACAAATCCTTTGTGAAATACTGTCAGGCACTTACACTTCACACTGCCATGGCTGAAGCTGGAGTTTTGTGCAAGGGAGTCCAACTGTTTTGGGTTTGTTTGTTGGTTTTTTACTTGTTTGTTTGTTTTAATCACTGTAAAACATTAAATACTTGTAAGCTTCTGGCTTTTTAAAATAAGCTTCTGATTCAAAACTAATTTCTGTTACCTCTTCTAGGTTCAGATTTCCCATTGACTCTAACACAGAGATTGCTTTTGCATTTGTCTCTGCTTAAAATAGCTGGGGACACTGCTGGTGAGTAGTACTTTCAGCACTTTTAGAGATGTTCATAATAATTTTATATTTATGGTAGTCCTTGGAAAATAACCCACCAGGCTGACCAAAACTTACTTTCAAAGTTCTTTCCCAAACTTACTTTTTTGCTCATGTCTTTATGACCTCCAGTTGTGGATGTGGATCCCTGGAAATGTTCAAGGCCAGATTAGATGGGGCTTGGAGCATCCTGGTCTAATGGAAGGCGTCCCTGCCCATGGCAGGACAGTTGTAACTAAATGATCTTTAAGGTCCCTTCCAACTCAAATCATTCTGTGATTCCATGAAATAATCAAACACAGCTGTATCAAGAACTGCTGGGAGGGAACAGGGCCAGGACAGCTGATCCCAGCTGATCCAAGGGATATTCCATATCATATGGCAGCACATTCAATCTATAAAACTGGGGAGAATATATATATAGAGTGAGGAGAGGACAGAAGGAAAGGAGAAGTATTTGGAATGATGGTGTTTTACTTCCCGGGTCACCTGTGTGTGTGATGGGACTGTGTTCTCCTGGAGATGGCTGAACACCTGCCTGCCCGTGGGAAGCAGGGAATGAATTCCTTGCTTAGCTTTGCTTGCGTGTGTAGCTTTTGCTGTCCCTGTTAAACTGTCTTTATCTGAACCCCCAAGTTTACTCACTTTTACTCTTCTGATTCTCTCCCCCAGGCCACTGGTGGGGAGCGAACTAGCAGCTGGTAGGATTTTGATGCTTTTGCAGGACAAAATCAATAAAAACTTTAGTGCTATTTGATAAACATAGATCCAGGCAGACTAAAAGATACGGTGCCATGAACTTTTTTATGGTTTTCAGTACTTCCTCTAGAAATACATAGAGAATTTCACAGCTTTGATCATCTGTGTTCTTATGTACTTCCAGCATCCCACTGAGACTTCCAGGCTAAGTTAGAATCGTGAGCCTGAGTGTTGGAGTGGAAATGGCACTTGAGATGTTTATTTTAAAGTGTAGCAATCTAGTGCACTTCTGCAGGTTCTCTTCTGCAAGTCTGCAAGTGACTTCTGTAATTTAATTCCCTTCCCACATAAACTCCACAATCTCTTTACAAAATAATTTTTCTGTGATCTTTCAGGAAAACTACTCCACAACAACATTAAACTCGACTCCTCCTTTTTATTTTAATGACTTAATAAAACAAATTATAATTCCATCAGGCAATTCTTAACAACTTTCATCTAAGAGGCAGAAATAAATGTCTTAAGTTCTGTTCACCTGTGAGTTAAGAAACGCAGTTAATGATTTCCTGTTCTAGCTGTTCTCAACACTGTCATAAGTGATGAGGTGTTTTTTGGGACTTAAGTGTATATTATAAAACAAGGACAGAAGAGGTTCTGCAAGTAACAGAAATGCTGTTAGCTGTAAAAAATCTTAGCACAGGAACTCCCAGGGGTCAGAGAGGCTGTGATAACAGTCTGACCAAATATTTCAGTTAGAAATTCACAGATTTTGGGGGATTAATAAATAGACTGGAATCCAAGGTAGTGTCACACCAGCTGTATAAAAGTTAGAGATGAGCAGCTTCATCTCTGACATCCTTGATGAATACATCAGCCCTCACAGGATTCATATATCCACACACCTTCTGTCTGTGCACTGTTTTCCAGCATGCAAGCCAGAACCAACCACACAGGTTGGCATTTTAATGCCAAAGATGGTGCTGTCAAGGACTTGGGGAGACTGCGTTAAGGCCTGTATTTGCAATAAACAGAAAAATTGAAGTGATTGGAGGCTGCACTCTACTGTTAGTGAGAGCAACAAATGAAAGAGGCCTAAATGAAAATTAAATTAATTAAATTAAAGGGTTCTGTGAAAAGTCAGTGAGTATGTGCCTATGTGAGATAGTCTCTGCCTCTGTACACCCTTTGAGATAACCTCTGGGCACAAAAACACAGCTGCATTTGTGGCAGGGATGTGAGTAAATGTTTTCCATTTAATAATTGATCAGCAGGAAGTAATAGAATATTACAAAATCAGATAATATTCATAAACCATTGATAATTTAATGATTATTTAGCTTTTTATGCTATCTGAATTCTGTTCACTGAAGATCTATTAAAAATGTGTAGTTCACACTATTTTACTTTTTTACTGGCCACGACTATTTACTCTGTTCTTTATATAATGTCTCAATGATGATGAGTAATTCCCTTGCAAATATGTTCTCAGTAATGAATTTTTGAGGAAAACTGAGCTATCACAGAAGAATATTCTGCAATTCTGGACGATGATCTCCACATTTTAAGAACTGTTACCACGTTGTCTTTCCCTGCATAACTGTGTTATCTCTCTTCTGGTGAGACAAAGAGGAAACCAAAGAACA
This sequence comes from Campylorhamphus procurvoides, assembly GCA_013396655.1. NCBI lineage: Eukaryota > Metazoa > Chordata > Aves > Passeriformes > Dendrocolaptidae > Campylorhamphus > Campylorhamphus procurvoides. Next base: position 184,798 of record WBMV01003348.1, read on the forward strand.
TGTAGATTAAGAGCAAAAACTGAGAAACAAGCTAACAAACTTCTTCCCATGGGCTTTTTACCTCAAAACCACTTTTCCAGCTGACTTACCCAACATTCACCTGCGTCTCTACCTGCAGGGCTTTGCGACACTCCATGTGTCAGTGTGTTTGTTTTCACATTCTCTCCCAAGAAAAAGGTGCAGGTTGGCAAATTTGATGTCAATCACCATAAACTTCAGAGTGGCTCGGCAGGAGCCCGTGCAAAACATGCCCAGCATGGGGATTGCCAGTGCTGGCAAACTGTTCTGGCCATATGGGGCCTTCTGGGGGAATGAATGAAGGGCAGGTGTGCTGCTGCAAACACTTGAAAACTGAGAAGGTGAGTTTAGTGAGTGATTGCAGGAAAGCAAACAGCAGTATTGCCTCTGCCTGGGTTTGGCTCTGTGCTGCAGAAAACAGGTAATTAAATTATGGCACTATTCAGTCACGCTGGGTTTCTTAGATGCCCTGAAAGAGATTGGTAGCAGATTGCTATTAGAAGAGCTGCTCCTAAAATCAATTAGCTGATCGCTGAAAGTGATAGTAAGAGAATGTAAGCCTTTTCTCCCAAAGGCTGTGGAAGAAAAATCTTAGGAACAGCTATGTTTCTGCACGTGTCCATCTGGGCAAAGCTAAGGGAAATTGAGTTTGGAATTGAGTGCAGGAAACAAGGTCTGAGGTTCAAAGTGGTTTTTGAGTTTTTTGCAGAAAAGCTAACAAATGGTGGCTTTTAGAAACCTTCTTGAGATGAGATGGAAGGTGACAGCCTCGATTAGGGAGGCATGACAGATGGCCTCTTGGGAGTTTGAGCCTGTGCACCTTCAGAGAATACTGAGCTTTGTGTTCAACACATGCCTGAGAGGCCTGAGGCAGCTGTAACTGTGATTGCAGACCTCTCCTGGAGCTGGTCTGAGCTCCACCAGGATGGCAGGAATAGCTGAAGTGAGCCCGTGTTATAAAGTAGTGTTTGATATCTGAAATAATAAAGTGGGATCCAAAAGTTATTACTGTTAGATTACAAAGCCAGGGTAGCCAATTCCCCTGCCTTGCCTGGAATGCTTCTTGTACTCAGTGGAAACTTATATTTAGATACTTCAGGGATAAGTGCCCAGATGATTTTGATTCCAAATTTAAAGAATGCTTTACATAATCACTGGAATTCATATGGTCTCTGAATATTTTGGAGACTGTAAAGGTGCTGGGATATTCAGCTTTACAACTGCTATTGAACCTGTTGTAATCAACAGCAATGATTTTTAGCTTGGTGTTTGTTGCCCCTGTCTAAATGTGCTAGAAGTGATAGTTATATTAGAATTTCTAAACCTCTGCAAGGAATATTCCTCCAAATTTTTAATTTGCATTTGTTGCTGTGTTGTCTCTATATATAATCTGCTGCAGATTCCTTTAAAAATAATTTCCTTTTATGTCAGAACTATCTCGGGGAATAAACCTCATAACATGGTTGAGAGTTTCCCTTGTGGAAATCAGTGTCTGGGACTGGAACTCCAATTTTCAGCATTTAATAACTCTGGTAAATAGCAGTGGCTGTGAGACAGAGGGGCTGTGCAAGGCCTGGGAAGGAAGGTTTGCACAAGAACTGTGTGCCAGGAATGTTCAGGTTGGTGTCTTATCTAGGTTAGTTTTCTTTTCCTACCAAACAGAGACTTCTGTATCAGAAATAAATGTCCATACAGAAATTTGAAACATGGTGGATGAGTCTTGTAGGATGCTAAACATTTTTGTGCCAGCTGAGCAAACATTTTGTAGCAGCAGACTGTATGAAGACCTGCTGGCACTTTTGTGATGGGTTGGATCTGGACCAGTCAGCACCTTCCAGAATCAGTCCTTGTGATTGTGTGGAGCATTCCTAAGCAATTAAAACAACAAAAACATTGCTGACAGCCTGCAGCAAGTAAATTAAAAATATCCAGGAAACGGTCACCCTCTACATCTGTTCATGAATCCTGTCTTCTAAAAAGTTTCTGGTACCATTTATGAAAAAGGGATTAGGAGAGGAAAATGAAAGCCATACTCACATGGATGCTGCACTCTTGGTGTGCTGCGTATTTTTAATGCTGCAGGTCTGAAAAGTGGAAAAGTGGAGAAATCACTTTCAAGAAGACAGTGATGTACTTGCACTTTCTAAGTTTCTGTTCCTTTGAGCCTCTTGCCCTCTGTGAAAGTACTTCCTTAGAAAATGACAACCAAAAAGGGTTGTGAAGTGCTCAGAAACTACTGTAATAAGGATAAGTGCACCCTCTGATATGTTCCAGATCGAAACCACATGTAATATGGGGGTGATTGAGGTACACACAAAAAAAGGTTCATATTAATGCAGTAAGTACTGAGGTGTCTAAGTTTTGGCTGACTCAAAACTGCTACCTGCTCTGAAATTTTCTCTAGTAATTTGTGTTTTATTCACTCAGAGGCTCATAAGATTTTTCCATGCTCTGGACAACGAGGGCTTCAGCCTTGGTACATACATACCTCTGCTTTTTGTTGTTGAGCTTACAGAGCAAAATTTGCTTTTCAAAATCTGGTTATGGGGAAGCACGTGGTTGAAAACAATGAGAAATTAATTAAATGGGAAGCTTATTTTAAAGATGAGAGAATGAGTACCTGACTAAATAAGTCCTGTAAATAATTAATCCTATATCTGTTGTATAAATAACAATAATGTATACCAGACAGAGCTAGCCTGGGGGTTCTGGAAGTGTTATGCTCTCTGTGTATCCCATGGGAGCAGGAGAAATCAGCAGAGGTTTCACATTTCATTAGAACTTCAGACAATTTTGTAGATCTTAGGCCTGCTGGGATAAGAGATTGGCCTTACATGACTTCCTCAGCTGAGATCTAGTGTAAACACATTTCTTTGGCAACAGTTTTCCCAATGTTTTCCATGATACTGGATGTTCGTGTTGGGATGAGCAGGCAGCTGGCAGCTCGTGTGTGCTTTGAGCAAATGCACTACAAGGCACCATCAGCCCTGCCCTGGCCTGATAGGGGTCAGGTGTAAGAATGGTAACACTCTGAAGAAAGTAGATAAAGATGCCTTTTGTTTTGTTTGTTTCTGCCCATCCAAGATGCTATAGACTGCATGTGGTGCACTTAGGCAGCTGATGAGATAATTCCTTTAGGACCTGTGCTGAAGATCTGTGAAGCATTGTAAGGTCTAGAATAGTGTCCTGCTTTTGCTCTCTTTTGCTTACTTGTACATGCCATCAGTAGGACTTGATCCATTTTTCATTGTCCTCTGTGAGCAGGATCTGCCATATTAAGAACAGGTGATCAAGATCAGAAAGTCAGGATTAGTTTAGGCGAGTTCTCTGATTATTTTATAAAGATAGTAATCAAAGATAGATGTTTTCCATGAGGAATAGAAATGCTGTAGCAACTCATGTCAACATTTTATTTTTGTAGCAGACAGATGTAGATGCAACTTCACTACAGCTGTTGAATATGCTTGAGCTAAAATCTTCGGCTACCTCTTTTCTTAGTTTTTCACTCACTCCAAAGCAGTTTCCATCCCTGAGAATGTCCACAGTGTTAATGGTGTTCAGCACTGAACAAAGCTGAGATCCTCTTGTTGTCCTTCTTTTACTTGGCTACAACTGATTTCTTAAAAACTTGTCCTATAATTAAGAAATACATTTCAAATTCTGCTGATGCACTTTCTTTGGGTTCCCTGTTCCTCAAAGTTATGAAATTGCTCAATGGTGTTTTTAAGTGATTATAAGTATCTGTCTCTGATTTAAAAAGAAATGCTAATAGAAGAATAATTGAAAATACATCCTTATATATAGGTAAGAGTACAGGAGATGTTACAACTCTCCTTTAAAATTTCTCTCAGTGACATACACTTTGGCTTTATTGCTCTGCTCCTTCCCATATCAATTCCCTCCGCTTTCAAGGTTCAGAGGGTGGAATTATGCACTAACAGTGCTCAAGGGGCCCCTGCTAGTCTTTGATTATGATCTTTTCTGGGTCAGATTAATAATTCATACAATATTTCTCTGTGAAAAGAAATATGTTGCCTGTCATCTCCTGTCATCTTTTTAAGGTTTGTTTCAACCCTCTAACAGGACTGAGACCACATAAAAGTTCATTTGAGGATTAAACTTCAGAAAAAGGATAATTACTAGGTTATGTGAGCAGGCACCAAGAGCATTCTGAACTTGGATGTGTTTTCTGGATCTTCAGCTATTAGACTTGTGGAGCAACTTTTCATGGAAAATGATGGAAGATCCATTACATGAAGCCCTTAAAATTCAACAGATAACTTCTGATGGGGGAGAAAAGATCACTGTGGGCAATAAATTTATTCTGTGAAAGGGCTGTAGATACAAATAAAATTTGCAGCATTTTTGAGGGAAGCAATACATTTCTCATGCCTCCTTTATCTGGTTGCTTTAGGCCATTTCATTACTCATAACATCTTCTTCATGTTCTTTGGGATATAAAAGTTATTTTAAGTAGAATTTATGTGTTTTAGATTTAAAAGATCATATTTGAGTTAAGAAAAAAAGTATTACTTTACGTAAATTTTTAACTAAGAGATGAAATCCATTTTCAGGAGAGAGGCTGAGTTATTTCATAAGCATGGTTTTAAACTGAACACTTCAGAAGGTGACACCCAAGAATTCTGATTGTGGGGTTTTGGTTTCTGGTTTGGTTTTTCCCCAGTTATGCTCAGTTTGCCTGTAGAACTTGGGACACAGCATTGTTTGTTTCAAAGAGAAAGAGGCAAAGTGTGGATTGGCAGTTTCATTGGGCTCCTTATTCTTTGAAATGAGTTTGAAGGAGAACTCTGGAAAGGGATGAGGAGAATCTCCTTGTGCAAACATCCGTGGCTTGAGCATTCCCTCCTGCAAGGGAACAGATGAAGAGAAAGGGTTGTCCAGCCCAATTGTCCTGATTGAAAGGGTTGTCCACCCCAATTGTCCATGCTGATTGAAATCCTCATCATATGATGGACTTTCTGTATAACTGTGGGAAAGTTGTGAGTCTTCCCTGCCTGCTCAGCTGAATGTGAGGAGAAATTTGTTAATCTGGCTTATTCTGAGCTAGAAAAATTGCACCATGTATGTTCTTCTCCTAGAACAAAAAAAATGGAAGGAGAAGGTTTCTGCTTCAAAGGAGTCTTGATTAGCAGTAATTTAACATCATGTGAAATCTCAGTATCCAAGTCTGAAATGATTTGGAATGGTTTACATTAAATTGAATCAAATAACTGAAGTATGATAATATTGTCATACCGAGATAAAGTCTTGTTTTCTTTTGTTTGAAACAGAAATGAATGTACAGAAGAGTAATAATGTTAATATTTTCTGCACAGATAACTGTGTTTTTCTTTCACATTCCATCAGCCTGGGGGAGATTAATTCGTAAAATATCAGCAGGGATTACAGCATAAAAAACTCACATGAGAGAGGCATAGAATTCCTGTCTTTTTAAGTGGTATGGATATGATTAAATTGCAGATGAGGGACTAAAACTATTAGAGCAGTGTCAAAAGGTAGATCGGGCTAAATTGCTCTTTGAGACACACATTTCAATAACACTGCACAACCACCCTGAGAGAATAGCAATATAACTTGCAAGGAAAGTATTAAGGACAAAGAAATTTGAGTAGAGATTGAAAGGTCTAATCGTATATATAAGTACTTAATCTGTGGCAGAGCTTGAGACAGCTTAAACTGCATCTGGAAGAAAAGGAAGCAGGCTTTGGGATTATCTGTGTTACATTTTCTGAGGAGAACTCAGAACTTCTTTTGAAGACTAAACCCAGCAGCACCTGGTTAACATGAGCTGGAATTAAAGGTATCCATAGGCACAACCTCCAAAGTATTGGTTTAGGGAGAACTGTCAATGTTTGCTCCATTCCTGGCTCCAAATACTTTACCCTGTTCTTAATTTCTTGCTCTACTAATCACTGTCTTGCACTTTTCCCAGCCATTTTTGTATCCTCTGGGGGTTTCTTTGAGCTGGGGGAATCCTGTTGTTCTCAGACAGGTTTAAGAGCTTTCTGGAGGTGTTTAATTCAAAGATGTTTACTTCACAGAGCAAAACTTTTCATGTCCTGCTGTTGCTCACTCTCTGGCTGAACAACTTGCAGAGGGAAGGTTCATGTGTGAAATAGCAAAGGAGGCTGTAGATCAAATCCCTAATGATTCATCACAGTGTGTGTCTCTGTCTGTCTGTGCTCTGGAAAAACTCCAGTTTTATGGCTATGACCCCCTGTGCCTCTATTACTTCCTCCACTACCTGTAAATAACTACAAGTGCAGTCAGTGGGAAGTTAACATACACACAGGAAAAGCACAAAGATCTCCCTCTACTGTTCTAGGTCCTCTCTTATATAAGTATTTTGTGTTTCACACCAGATTCTATAATATTGTTTAGAATATGGCAACATAATTACAATGGTATAGTTTTATTGCAGTCAGTAGATCTTCTGAATAGTTTATTGCAACATTTTATATAAAAATGCAGCAGAAACAAAATAAAGTCAAACCTTTTCTCTTCATCTGAAGGAATAACCAGTGTATTATTGAATAAAGTACCTTGTCATCCCATAAAAGAGATATCTTAGATTGCAACTCTCTCCAACACATTTTGTTCAAAGCAGAATGTTTCAAAAATATATAAAAATATTTACTAGAACTGCAAATGTAAATCAGCATTGTTAAAAAGCTCCAAGCTGAAAAAATCAATTTTAAGTGTAATGGCCAAGATGCCTCTATTCATTATTTAGAATATTGAATCCACTTTCAGCAGTTCTAATGATTATCAGTACAACACCATTACACATTTCAGGGGAAAAGCCCAAAACCATCAAGATTTCTATCCTATTGCAAGCTTTTCCTGCCTTTTTTTCTGACCTATACATTTGATATGCTTCAGGAGGATTGTATATCATGTGCCTAATAATATAATAATAGTATATTAATGTCATATAATATTATAATCGTTTATACAAAGTGGCTAATATAACTTCAGAGTTTCACAGTCTGATCAACGAGGCTCAAACACTAAATTCACCCCTCCCTTGGTTTCGTATTTAACAAAACCCAGACCAAAGAAACAAACAATTGAGCCAAAAAGAAAAAGAAGAAAAAGAACTGAGGGACTGGTGATGGTCACAGTTATCTCACAGGAGGCCTGTAATTTTGTATTTGAGTGTAGAGTCACCTTTGTTTCCAAAGTTTTCTTTAAATTTATTCATGAACAGCTCCTTAGTTTTTACAGCAGTCCCTCATCCGTGCATGGCAAAGCACGAGTGTCTCTGGCAAACACTCCTGGGTTCTTCCAAAGGCAGAACCAGCCAGCTCTGTGATGGTGTGTGTGCTCTTCAGGGAATACCCTGGCATGGAGCTGGAAGCTGGGGCCAGCCAAATCTGTTACAAACACACTGTTCTGTGAAGGGGCAAGGAGTGTGTGGGGAAACATTCAGAAGAGGGATGTAGAAACCCTTCACAGGTGGCAGCCCTTCGTGACAAACCCAAAGGGAAGGACTGTGAACACCAGTAAGCTGGTTTGCAGACGATAGCTTAGTAGCATGACTGTCACTCAAGGAGAAAGATTAAAGTTTTCAGAACAGGATTTTCTCACTGATGTGGTAAGTTCCCACAGAGCATGCAAATTCCCATGTTTCTTCCAGGGAGCACTGTCAAAGCATCATCGAGAAACTTGACTGCAGCAGAAACACAGGGGGATAATTCTTTGAGGAGGCCTCTAATGAAGAATTAGTCTACAGAGCTCTTGATCTACATGTTACAGAGCAATTTCTTAGCCAGCCTCTCATCTGTTACATTATCTGCCACCAAGTCTAGCAATTGGCTTTTTCTGATTTAAGAATCAGGCCTGTTGGTAAGTCAGCAGTCTATATCGTAATTTTTTAATGCTTTTGCTATTGCTTCCGTTGTCTTTTAATTAATAGTCTTACTTTGAAGAGTCCGTTTGGGGCGTTTCTTGTTTGTACTTCTCTGACAGTCATTGTTGTCCAAATTAGACTAGTGCCATAGCTGGTGCCTTAGTTCAGGGGGTTTCTGTTTAAAAATTGTTGTTGATGACGGTTAAACAATGTATATATACATTATCCTTTGTGAGAGAACACAATTTTATTTCTAATTCTAAAGACTGTCACTCGAAACTACGGCTTGTTATGTTCTAAGGCCTATTCTCAGGTTTCACTTGCCTGAAAATGTAAAAACAAATGAAACTGAAGGAATGTTAGTACATATCCAATGTGCTTTCACGTGCCTTTTTTTGGTTTCTGATAACCAGGTACACAACCTGGGGGCTGTGGAAGAGCTGGAGATCCCATTTGACTCCCTGAATCACAGTGATTCATCCTGTGTGCTTGTTTCAAAAAACGCAGCAGGTTTTGTTTCTCATCTATGCTATTTTATCATGAAATTTTTACTTGCAATTCTTTGCAGTCATTGTAGGCTATTTCTTGTGTTTAAGTGTATTTTGAGGCTTTACCTTTAGTTTATTCAATGAGCATTTTCTGCTACTAGAACAGAGTTTTTGAAAGAATATTGAAACACAGTTTTCAAAAGCAGCTGAAGCTGATGACAATGCTGCCATAGGACAGCACTTATGGCAGCGCATGGTGCCAACTTGTTCCTACCCAAGCAGTCCTGGCATGTTAAAATCAGAGAGACCAGCTTTGTCATGGTCAGGGCAACCCTCTGATAAGGTAATGTTCTCTAGAACATTCTATGCAGAGGCAACTCTTTGTACTTGTGCTGTTGTTTGATGGGCACAGCATTTAAATAATTCAGATTTTCATCCACCCTTATCTGTTTTCCACTAGGCACATTGAGCTGGAACTTGCACGGTGTTGCAAGACTCTCATTCATCTCAGCACATTTTTAATGATGCCCACAGTATGTGTTCAGAATGTCAAGTTCAGTTTGAGGTACAGGAAAGACACCTGGCAGTTCCTAAGCAGTCAGTGGTAGCTCTTTCCCACTGCAGTGTTCTTCAGTAAGGATTGCTGAGCTGAATAGAGCAGGTCTCTTACACTTTTTGTTTCAGATCTTTCATAAACTCACAAAAGTCCTCCTGTGTTGTTTTGCACTTGGTTGACACCATTGTTAGTGCTTCTATTTTAGGCTGAGATTCTGCAATGAAGCTTTGCAGTAAAGGACTAAACTGTGAGTCCATGGCACTGAGAATGGTGAAAGACCTGGGGGATGGCAGATGTGGTTACACGGGCACTTTCTGTGCTTTGTGGTGTCTTGCTCAGTAAAGACACATTGCTCAAGATTACTGGTTATTAACCAGCTTGTAGAAGAGGAAAAACCCGAATTCTTGCCTCCCAGCTCTGCCTATGCTTTGATAAAACTTGCTGGTTGCACATATATATGCTGATACATAAAACAGATTTTCATACTCATCATGGTCCTTGAAATTTAGGTCCAGTTACCAAAATCTGATATGGTCCTACCAAAGGAATAGGTCAAGATAATCACAGAATCATTGAAAAATCAAGAAGTACTGTATGCTTAATTTATTAGGAAGAAACACATTTGATAAGTGATGTGCAGTCATAGTGAAAAAGGACTTCTATTTATTTAGTTATTGTATTGTAAGAACTGGGCTGTAATCAAAAATTAATTACTGCAAGAATTTGCAGGTTTTGGTTTTTATTTCACTTCAATCAGAATGTCATTTTTGTGAAATTAAGTTTATTTAACGCTTGCTTTCTATGTTCTCTTTGCACATTATTTTCTGTTTGGACTCACAAATTGTCTTTTCAAAATTTCAGAGACATAAATTTGGGATCAAGGCTTTAATAGAGGAAGACACATGAAAATAAGATGTGAATGCCATAAATGCACTTTTGAATTATCTGACACTCCTCATCACTGCTGGTATCATAGATGACTAAGTGTAATAACTTAGCAACTACATCTTAAAAAGGATTCAAAATTACTTTTTAATTCACATTCTAATAGTACCAGACACACAGTTTTCTGTTTTATCAAAAACATAGTCAAACACAAGTAAATTACAAATGTGCAAAAGAATTTTAATAATACTTTTGAAAAATCATATTAACTGATAAAGTAAAGCTGATAGATTGTCACATTCCTGAATTTAAGTATTCTGTGGTTTGAGTATAGCAAATAACATGTCTCAGAGTCAAGTTTTCACTCATATGTGAAATTTTAGTAGAGTTACAGAATGTCTTCTTCTGCTAAAAGTAGAAGAAGTAGAAAAACTTCTACCAAAGTAGAAAACGTGTTTTTTAAATCATACTGTATGACTGGATCACCCATTGAAATTACAGTCCTGACCCTGTCTGACATTAATAGAAATTTTAATACTTCCCAATTAATTTCCTCTTTCTCAAGTTGTTATGCCTTTCTTTGTTGATTTTTCTAAAGACTAGAAAATAAATGGAATATATATTTAATATATACGCTTACATATGTTACAGAATTGTACTGTGTGGTTGAATGGTTGTAGGTGTGGCAGAGAAATGATTAATATAAGACCTTTCCACATTCCATCTTATAGGACCATTGCAATATTTTCAGGAAGTCTTTTTTAAAAAGTCCTGCAGAAGAAATAATGTTGTAGAGAAAAAAAACTCTTATGAGTTCAATAGACTAAGGAGGAAGACAGCTCTCTTGTGTGCCTGTTAAGAGAAGAAAAAGTGTGTTTTAAAATAAATAATTTCTCTTGGAACATATGTCAGTTTAGACAAGATGACACTTCCATGGAAGAGGATACCCAAATTGCTGTTTGTTCCCAGTGTTAAAGCCACAGTTCTGTTCCAGCATGTCTGTTTAGTATGTTTCATGAATTAAATTTCAAGAAATATTATTCCTTTAAGATGGCAAATGTACTGGTTTATAGCTTTGGTGTCAGGGTACTGGGGTTTCCTTGAGGAAATTTGTTTTGATCAGAACTTTCCTCTCAAAGGGTAAAATATTTGGTCTCTGACATTCCACATATGTCTGATACGGAGAGCGAAGCAGCGAGGAGTGATCATTATGAGGTATATTTTTCCTCTTTACTGAATTTTTCATAAAGCTCTACTCTCCTGGATTCCTGAACTGTTTATTACCTATTTGCTACCTTGCTGACACTTTCTTCAGCTTCTGTTAATAAGCAGAATAATGTTTGTGGTTGTCATCTCTGAATTCAGTGCAACTATAAGCAGCCATTTGGGGTACCAGAAGTCACAGCAGCACAGGGTAAAGACAGACTGTTTCATAAAACACACCCTAATGTGTGTGGCTAATTATTTTCTGTTTCAAATAATTTTTACTGTTAAACAAACAATCATGTAGCACCATTACTAATCATCTTCTGAGATTATATTTGTGCTTCAGAGTTAATTATAGTAAAATTAGTGCTGCCTTTCTGCGTAGAATCTCAAAGCACTTTGTTACATGACATTTTTCCAGGGCACAAATAGAAAGTTTATCTGTATTTCTTCTAATCAGAATTAATTTTGGAGACCTGCTCTTTGCATATGCAAATCAGAGCGTTAGTCTCCGATATGACCTATTAGCTTGTTTTAAAGAAAAGAAGGGGGAAACTGAGATGGAGTTGCCATTACATTGAAAACCTATCCAGAAGTATGTGTTTCTTTTATTTATATTAAATGATAGGCAAAGATGTATTGAAGCTAATTGGCTTCCTTTGAGAAGCAGGTTCAGATGATTAAAGGAAGGTGTAAATTATTAAAAATACAAAGATTTTTGGTAGATCTAACAATCAGGAACTGCTCATTTCATCTGGAGTGTTAAAAGCACATAACAGCTTTTAGCCTGAGTGATTAATCTCTTGAGGTTTCTGTTTGGAAGCATATATTCTTTCCAAAGACCTTACTAATAATAATACCTCATTAGATGTGCTCCTCAACACAGAGATTTAGGTTAAAAAGTTATTAGAATGACTTCCATGCACCTGTTAATGAAGGAAAGATGCATTCACAGAAGGCATAAAGGCTTCAGAAATTCAGAATTCAGATTCAGTCTGTACAATCAAGCAGAGAGTACTGTCAAATCCGAAACAGGGTGTCTATCTGATGGAAATATACTCCTCTCCACAAATCATTGATTACTCCTTTCTAATGAGAGCTGACTTGGGATAATAGCTAAGGAAAACTACTGTTTGCTTCACTGAAACTTCAAATAAAAGCAAATGTCTTAATCCAAGTCCCTTTATGATGGCCCTTTTTGACTGCTTGCTTTTCACTCCCAAGGATGTTTGCGAAGAACGTGATCCTGCCATGATCTCAATGCAGAAATGAGGATCTGCTCTTTGGTGCTGGGCAATTGCCAAGAGCTCAATTCCTTGGCATCATCTGTGGGAGGCTGAAACCAGAGGGGCACTACAGGACAACAATGGAGGCAGAGCTGCTGTATTTAAAGATGTAATTTAAGATCACGTGAGAGACATCCAAGATTTTAGTGCTCGCTCTGCACCTGATTATTTTCCTGTAACGAATATTGGAAGGTAGTAGAAGATAATTTTGTATTTAAATGAATAGCATTGTTCTGTTTCTTTAAGTCTGTATTTTTCAAGTGGCTTTCTGTAAAATGAGAAAATCTATCCTAAAAAAGATCATTTATAAGACGCTTTGAATGAATGTAGCATTAATAAAGTAAGAGTTGGATGTTTAAATTTATTGGCCTTTCAACCCAGAGTGTTACCATTGTTTATATTTTTCTGCTCTAACTTTTGTTAGTATATACCACCAAATCTCTCATTTATACTCACTATAGGGTTGCTTCCACAAATCCTAATAATACTTTGCCAGTTGTGCATTTCTCTTGTACCTAACATTTTACAGATAGTTTAATTGATCAGGCTTTAATATTAATTACTGGTTTGTTTGCTGGTGTTTTTATGTTGTTGTTGTCTACTTCAGCTAATGGTCTCCTCTCTCTGCAAAAATGGAAAATAGGCAGGAATACATTTGAACATAATTCCACACGTTACAGCACTTTCTAAATGGTGATACACAGGTGCAAAGGGAATCTAAACTGTGTTATGAAGAACAAGACTCAAATGACTGTCAAAGTTTGTAGGTGTCAGGTCTTTGGCAGCAGCTTTTGCTCTATAAAGCTGCTTCTATTGAGCCTTATTAATGCTATGCAGACCAAAGCTCCTGTGCTTACAAAATCCCCTTCTTCTAAAGCATTAAATTATGAATGGCAGAGCCGTGGGGGGATGTGACCAGGGACAGCTTTTCATTGCCAGCACAAGCCAAAGCAAAACACCAGCCTGTTACCCTCCAGTCTCAGAAAATGTAAATCATCTCTCCCTGGCTCACTCAGTTTCAAATCCTGAGACAGTCTGACCCATTGGTCTCCATGTACAATGTCCCAGTGTGCTTAGGACCTTTGCTCATTTTGAGATGTAAGTTGAGGCAACAGCAGTCATAGAACTAGTGCTATTATCTCTTCAGCATCTTCATCCTGCTGTTATTCCACTGCACCTTCATGTGCAAGGTGAGAGCTCTTGTGCTGCCATAGCCCTCTCCAGCCACATCCTGAGCTTGGAGAATTACAGTCCTTTCACACACCTGACAGTGGCCAGTGTAAGGGACAGAAATTTAACAGAAGATGTGACACAACCAAGACGGTAGAGGGGAGAATTGTGTCCGAATGTTAAAAGTTGCGCAGAATTTTAGCAGGTGAGTAAATGCATTCACAGTTAGATTTGCAGCTGTCAGAAGATCTGAGAAAAGCACATCCCCAACTTTCAAGGTCAGTCTGGCAAGGCAGCTCGTTGGAGTATTGGTTTAAACTCACTTGCCGTCATTTGCTTCCCTCTATGTGTGCTTGTGAACTCACTGAATTTGGGTGCAGGTGACATGGTGTCAGATTATTTACATAAATGGAATCACAGGGACATTGAGGTTGGAAAGGACCTCTTGAGATCATCTAGTCCAATCTCTGGGGTTTTTTTTAAATAAAACAAAGTCACTAAGTTTCACAGCTGTGAAAGTTACACACATTTTCAAAGAATAAAGTGTTTAGCATGTGGGATTTACAGACAATTTTACAGAACTCATGTTTTCTATTTCCCTTTGTTGTATCCTGTTGAACAAGGATTATGATTCACAGACTAGAATTACCTTTTTTTTTTCTTTTGCTAGAAACCATTTGTGTAAAATAAAAATTAATTTATATGGTTACAAAACCAAAAAGAAGAGAGAAAAAAGGAGATTCCTGTGTCAATTAGATGATTAGTTGTATTTTTTTTTTAATCTAGTGTTAAAAAGTCAAAGCTGAAGGTTTCCTTTCTACAACTTCAGTTTAAAAATATCGGAATGAAAGCTATTCCTCCATACTCGTTACTTTTGTACACACAGTAATATGTATTGGCTGAAAAAATACAGGCAGCATGACTCATTATTTCATCAGATCACTACATTGCTGAAACTCCAAAAGGTTCAAATTAAAGTGTTTGAAAACCATCCTGTAGGCTAATTGTGTTTCCTCAAGCCCCAAGGGAACTCATGATGTCTCCATGGCAACTGCTCTTTACTTTTTATTTAGGAAAGTGTTTCTGCATCATACTTCATATGCTGTCAGGTATAAGGAAAACCTGATGCTGGACAATTTTAATAGTCAGCAGCTTTGCCTTTTGCAGTATTTCCCTTAGTGTGGATGTTACAGTGGTAATTTCTGATCTCAGTGAGATTTTGATAACTAAGTGGTCATTACATTTTATTTCTGCCTTGCAAAACACTTATTTGATAACAAAGAAAGTGATGTCTCCTTTTCTTCCATTACTGCCGTGGCAATCCAGTAGATTCTAAGTGCCCTTAGTTTGGGTGCAAGGTTCATGTTGATGTAACAGAGGCATCACTGCTGTGATATGGATTGGCATCGATACCAAAGCTGAGCAGGACAGAACATGTTCTTTTTGGGTTTATTTTTTCAATCCATATCTTATGATTGGTGCTTGGCTATTTCACTGACTATAAACTGATGCACAATTAGGATGAACATACTGGAACTGAAAAGGGAACCCAAGTTACTGGGAGTGAACAGGAGCCTGCAAAATCTCTCTCTGCTGTTCAGGATGGCATATTCAGGATGTGAACACCTAGAGCATGCATTTGCCTTTCAAATGAACTCTTCAAATGACTGCAAACAACTCCTTTCACCTCTCTAACTCTGTTCCTGCATCTACAGGTAGCACTAATGATTTGTTTTTCTGAAACACTGCAACATCTGCACTTTTGAAAAGAGATGAATTATAGCTCAAAGCTTTTCACTCTTAGAGAATATTAACTGATTTGCTTTCCGGAAATGTTTTGCCATCATCAGTTCTTGCCCATTAGTGTTTATTTA
This sequence comes from Campylorhamphus procurvoides, assembly GCA_013396655.1. Lineage (NCBI taxonomy): Eukaryota > Metazoa > Chordata > Aves > Passeriformes > Dendrocolaptidae > Campylorhamphus > Campylorhamphus procurvoides. Next base: position 200,154 of record WBMV01003348.1, read on the forward strand.
TACAAATAATACTGACTCTGTGGCCATTTCAGTCACCTGCACAGCTCTTGTAGTTGCAGTCATTCTAGAGACCTACTCAGCAGTTTCCCTTCTGCCTTCCTGCTTGTTTTTGTCAACACAGTATTTTTGCTAGGGCTACATAACTGCATTTCTTCACGTTTGACAGAGACCTGGATGGAGAGCTTTTGGCCAGCTGTTCCTACCTGTGCTTTTACCTCACAGCTAAAATTTGTGCCAACATAGCTCCTACTGTGGGAACTGAAAGGGATTGGAAGGGATTTCTTCTTCTGTGTGTGGTCTGGAAGGGACAGTGAACTGAATGAAGGGGGATAACTGAGTGACTCTCAGTCTTGTAAAGGTTCTGGAGCTCTCAGGAGGACTCCTTTGAATTCAATACTGAGTTTGGGGAAGCAATGGCAGTGAGACCTGTGAGCAGTTCTGTCAAGGATGTTTTAGCTATGGTTGATTCTCTTGTATAAAGGAGGACGCTTAACAGATCTGTTGAATCTATTGGGGTCCCCTCCAAATCTATTTCTACAGATTTATGGTACTTTTCAATAAGATATAAATTCATTTTTTTAAAAAAAAAATTCTTACTTTACTGATAAGATTTTTTGCCTTCAAACATTTGAGTTCAAAGTTTATGAGAGCAAAACTCTACCTGATGACAGGCTTAAAAGTAAACATTTATTTAGATGATTTATCAAATTGAAGTCTGTCCTCTCAGTGTCCCATTCTGGTTCTTCACCCTCTCCTTGAGAAATATGAGACCAGCATAGTGATGACTAATCCTGATGCTATTGTGGTGTGTTTAGATGCATCAGTGAGGAACATTTTTAAGAACATTTCCTATTGTTTCAATTAATCTTTAATAAATCAAAGCAACAGCAAAACTGCTGTGTGACCTTGACCAAAAATAACACACTTCAGCTGCCTATATCGAAAAGTCAGGTCCCAGGCAGTTTAGAAAGTACAAGTTGTTTGTCCAGAGTAATCATCCAGTAATGATCACATCAATATAGAATTTGTAATTGGGTTTTATGGGAAATATACAAACAACCCCCTTGCCCCTGCTGTGCTATAGTCATAATTCATTTACCAGTGGCAGCTTGGTAATAACAAGCTGCCAGTCTATATTCTGACTTCGACTAATAAGAAATTTCAGTCTCCTGTTCCAGTCCCAAAGAAGTATATTGGAAAGCAGGACTAGACATGCATTGTGGATGCCTAAATGCCAATTGATTCAGCCATTCAGTCGCTTCCATTAAAGCAGGTAAACAACTTGCTTGTGGTTTTTATTTGCACAAATAACACAGTTATAAATGTGTACATTGCCATGAAACTGAACACAAACTCGTTGTTAACAGCTGGCAGGAGAGGAAAGTATTGGCTTGAAGTGTGTTTATTGTAGCCTTTTTTGATTTGTTTTTTCCAGTAGCAGTAATAAGCAAGAACATGCTGTAGAGTGAATGCAAAGCCTTCATAATGACATTGCTTTCTCCAAAATCTAGTAGCAACAGCCTTGGTGTTATTTACTTACTGTTTACATTGGATATCACCAAAGAGGTGAGCTCTAATGTTCTAGGAATATTACAAACATATAATAACAGACCCTGCTTGAGACTCCTGGATGATTTATTTCATCTAATCGTGATTTGTTCATATGCCTTCCTTATTACAAAAAAACATTTCTTATATTTGACATCTCAGTCTCTGAAATCTTCCTTTAGCTGAGGAGCATTCACAGCTAAGGCTTCAGCTTTTGGTTTTATCAAAAACAAAGCATGACTTGCTTTAGGAGCTTTTGGGCCTCCTAAGAAGCTCAAAGAGAACTAGGGGATTGCACACTATTTGTCAAATGGGTAAGTGTAAAAGCTGTAATACTAATTATACACCTCCTAAAGACTCATCTTTGCAGACAGTAAACCCAGTAGAAGAAGTCAGGCTGCATTCTGGCTGTTCTCCCTTCTCCTATGGTGCAAGATAACAGTAGCGAATCTTCTTTCAGAACCAATAATTATATCCATTTTAGATATTTTTAATCACCCTAATGGATTCTACATCTCTAGAAATGCTGGGGTTTGTCCCTTATATCACAGAGTATGTTTTCAAAAGAAAGAAAAAATGAAGCTATATAAAAAATAAGTGAAAATGACAAACACTCAAGAATGCATAATCCTCTTCTACTGGCAATTTTAACTTCTTTGGAGAAACTCCTGTCTCAGAAACAGAAATGTTGACTTCAGTAAGCATTTCAAGGATGGCTCTTACGTTGTTTTGAGCCCTCTAGGTTTAATTTGAAATGAATAAAAACTGAATAGTTGATGGAAATCTCTTTTTCTTAAATAATATTCGTATCAGGCAAGGATGTCTCAAATTAATTTAGATACCAACTAAAACATACATATGCAGGGCACAAGGAGGAAATGATCACTGACCAATAATTAAGTAAATTAATTAAATTGATGGGATTCGAGTTAGAGATAGTGAATAGATCAACATTATCCTAAATATCAATGTAACCTCCTTTTTTTGAAGCAAAAAGTTACATGAAATGCAAACAAACAATTAATTAATGCTCATTTGGTAATATTCATGGGCTGGAGGTCTTTCTATAACTTGTCCAGAGCCCAAGGTGGCCTTAGCTGTTAAAATTCAAAACAAACCACAAAGACATGGTGTCAGTAATGTCTAAGATAAGTAGGTGGTGTTTCATTTTTCGTTACAGAGCTTGAATACAAGCAAAAATCAGGAAGATTTTCTGTCACAAAAATCCAAGGATTAGATTTCACATGCAGCATTTAAGTATTTACCTAACAGTATTGACTAATTGTGGGAGAGTTGTGAAAGAAGGAAACAGAAAAAGGCAGAAAATGGAGAGCAAAGGGTTAGAGTTTCTTTTCTTCACTAGTTTATTACTTTTCCATTCCTTTTGTCCATATATTAAAACAATAAGATAATCTATACAATTGCCATTAACCAACTAATAACCTTAAAGAGACTTGTCAATGTGAGGTGTAAGAGGAAGTTGATGGGAGAAATGTGGTTATGTGGTAACATCTGGATGTTAACCTGGAAACAAAAACCCTGATGGATCATCAATATTATTGCCACTATCCCATAAAATCATGGGTGCAGAAATACCATGTAACATAGGGATTGCAACCAAAGATAGGGAAGGAGCAGTAGGAATAGATTAACTCGTTAAGAAAAAAAATTAGTCTCCATAAAAAGGCATCAATTAAAAAAAAAAGGAGGAGGAGGAAAGAAAACACAGAACTCAGAGAAACAGATTGCTTTTTATGGATATATTTTTAGGACTTTTCATGGGTGACAATTACTTCGGGAAAAGAGCTACTCTTGTACATTTTTTCCCAATAGTGAGAATGCTGCAGTGTGTGTGTGAGTACAAATGCACATGCAGGGCTAATATTGAAAGGTTTTAGCATGGCATCAGTCATTTAGTACATATATTAACTCCCATTTAAACTTCATCTGATCATGTCTTTTAAAGCTGCATTTCTCTAGAAAGGTAATGAAAAATAACCCGTACTGTTTTTTCCTTAGTTACAAATATCAACAGCTAATTTAAACCCGCCTGGGCTTGGTTATTCTGTACCACAGAGGCACATAAAAGCAGATACTGTGTATTCTCCCCTTCAGTAAAGAAACAAGTATATTTCTGCTGGTATGCCTGAGGATGAAATAGAGGATCAGAAGACCCAGTCAATCCCACATTCCTTTAATGGTGCCAAAATACTGCCATGTAGGTCAAGGTTTAAGGGCCAGAGCAGAGTCCTCGACTCATGATTTGAACTTTTCACTTCTGAAATGTTCTTCTTTGGTATTGTAGATATATTGACCAAACTGAGAATACTAAGAAAACATACACCTGCTCACCAGAATAAGAAGAAGCCACATGTGCCTGCACACTCACATGCATACACATTTATTGTGTGTAGTGCAGTTAAAATGAGTAATTAATCCACTTGACTGAATCCAAGAAGGATGGAAAGCATAACATTATTATGGCTTCTTAGCATCAGAGACCGTGGAAGCCAAGGGAATTTTCCAGGAGAAAGAGACTGGAGATTTTGCTGAAGGTTAATCTTTAGGAACAATGCAGGCTCCAGACGTCATAAACTAAAGCAGAATTTCATAAACCTCAATTTTAGTTTCTTAGGTAGAATAGCTTAATTTTGGCATCCTGAAATAATAGATGAGATACTTTGTTCCATTTTCATTTCTATATATATTTATGTGGCTTTCCTTTTTTTTTTTTTTTTTTTTTTTTTTTTTTTTTTTTTTTTTTTTTTTTTTTTTTTTTTTTTTTTTTTTGTGTTTTTTTTGTTTTTGTTTTTGTTTTTTATTTCATTTGTTTTGGAGCCTTTGCAGATCTTCTCTGACAACCCATTAAAGCTTTTTTCTACATCATTGCCTTTAATTCTAGTCCTGTCTCATTTTTTCCCATTATATTCTCCTCTCCTCTCTGTCTCTCTTGCTGTTGTCTACTTTTTTTTTCTTTCCAGCTCTCTTGCTGCTTTGCTTTCTGACTCATTATTTGAAGTAAAACTTTTCTCCTTATGGTGAAGAATCACAGGCATGTTTAACGTGATATACTCTTTCCTCAAACACAGACATTTATCCCAAATTGTGGGCAAGAGCTTCTGAGTAATGTGATTTAAGAGTATATGTTCAATCCCTGTAGTTTCAGCAGAACATTGATTACAACTCTGATAATGTTGTTCAAACTTAAAAAGACTGTCAGTAATGTGGAAAAGATAAGATAAGCGGGAAGACCATTCTGATTTTGATGTGAGGAGACAGCACATCGGAACAAAATAAAATCCCTTAATAGCAAAGCCTTGTGCAAATAAACAAGGCTAAAAGCTGGGGGTGTATTTATTATGGCATGTGTTGCAGAAGTACAGCACTTAGATATTTTTACACATGATATCTGGAATAACTGGGAAATATATCAAATAAATACTATTTATATATAATAGAGACAGATAGACCAATGGATGTAAGATGTATAGAGCAATGGGAGCAGTTTAAAATCACACCCCTGCATTTGTTTCACTTAGATGGTATGAGATTTTCAGAAGCATTCAGTGTCTATAGCCTGTTGTCAGAAAGGGACTTGTTCTAAGCCCTTGCTGTAACATTCATCTCTTTCCCTAAATGTATTCCCAGCTATGCTATACCAAAAGGAGAAGCGTGATGAATCAGGAAAACCTGTTCATTTTGCTCTGAAAGGAATTCTGATAAATTCTCAGCCTCCTCACCTGGGGGGTTCCAATGCAGAAAGGTCAGGATAAGGGGTTTCGTAACGAGAGAACAGGACTAGTAAGAGGAATCATGAACAGTATTAATTGCAGCTCCTTCAGTGGTGCCCATGTGCTGGCTTGGCAAGATATGGGCAAAACATTTCCATTTATCAATGGACAAATGGGCAAGAAGGTTCTAGTTGTCCGAAAATGCCAAGGAGTTAATTGTAAAATGATTTCTCATTAACAACTGAGCTCTTTTCACTAGATTGCACAGTAAGTCACATTTGCTAACTCATCAATGATAAGCTCTTTGGAAAGTTATTAATTTGTTGTTGAACACTGCTGTTCCAATCTCTGGTGGGCTGAGGCAACAGAATAGAGGAACTTGGGGCTGTTCAGCCTGGAGAAGAGAAGGCTCTGGGGAGACCTTTGAGCAGCCTTCCAGTGCCTAAAGGGGCTACAAGGTGGAGAGGGACTTTTTAGAAGAATATGTGGTGGTAGGATAAGGGGGCATGGCTTTAAAGTCTAAGGAAGTAGGGTTAGATTGGATATTAGGAAGGAATTTTTGCTGTGAGCGTGGTGAGGCACTGAAACAGGTTGCCCAGAGATGCTGTGGTTGCTCCATCCCTGAAAGTGTTCAAAGCTGAATGGGGCTTTGAGTAACCTGGTCTGGTGGGAGGTGTCCCTGCCCAGGGCAGGGGGTTTGGGATAGAAGATCTAGATGACCCTTCCAACCCAAACCTTCTATATATAGATTGTTAAAATTGTGAGGTGGCAGGAATTTCCTGGGGTTCAGAATGGATCCAACAGAAACTATTAATATTTTCCTTTGCTACCATCCAGTTATTCTGCTGTTATTCTGACAGCTGTGAGTGTAACATATCCCTCCAAAAGGGATAACTTACAGAAGTTAATATCCTTAAACAAGGATTTAGGGTGTTTAATAGTGAACAAAAAGAAGCTCAGCAGTCTTGTTAATTTCCTAACTCTCTCTGCCCTATGTGTTCTGGTCCTTGTATTCTATGTATAAAAACAAATGAGCAGGTAGGCACCATATTCAGCAACTTGTTGACTTAGCATTTTGTAAAGTGAAGCATATATTAAACTAGGTATTGTTTTTCCTCATTGTAGTCAATGGCAATATTCTCAGGAGTGTTATTAAGTGCAAGAATAGGCCAGAAAGGTGGTTATGCCTGAGTTAAATGAGGGTAAAGTAGATTATTCTTTCAAGAATTTGAAGCCTATTTAAAACATTTATTATTTCTTTTTTGTTGTTTGGGTTTGGGTTTTTTTGGGGGGAGGGGATTTGGTCTTTTTTAAAATGAGATAGCATTGTGCAGTCATAGTTTGCATGAAAAGTGCCCTAAAACTTGACTAAAATATTTTAATGAGTCACTGAGGGACTGTGCTAATGCCTTCCTGTGTTACATTATATGCAAAATGAAGGACTGTACCACGCAAGCTCAGTGCTCTGAAACATAATGTAAATCTGTGACAGGAATTGTTCATTCCAATTAGGATGCAGCAACAGTTGTTTGAAAGACAGAGACTCCACGTTAGTCTAAAGGCCTTCTAGAAAACATATTGGAAAGCTTCCTTCAGAGACTAGAGACTAGATGGAGTCAGTAACACTTTATGGTTTCTCAGCAGATGGCCAGAAGGTCTCTAAAAGCTAAATGTGGAAGAAGGGCTCCAATTCTGCCTTTTTCTGACTTGCTGTTTCAAAGTTATGACTGTGATGTGGTTACAGCACAGGCCAGGAGCACCACGGAATCTGCCACGTGAGCTCCACACCCACCAGACACTTAAAATTATGCAAATAGTAAAGCCAACATTTACTAGACAGACACAAATCCAAAAATCATAGATCATGTGAAAATCACATGAAAATCTCTTGAAGTCTAAAAGTAACTGATATGGAGGGGTTAATTTATTCTCTCATGCTGAACATCTAGGTTTCTTTAGATACCTTCTCAGAAACTAAGTGAAAGCTCAGATATTTTCCAGTGTCTTGATTCAACCTTGATTTTGAGGAAAAATTCTGAACATGTAGCACTGATGAAAAAAATGTGATATTTTGTGTCACTAATAACCAGAATGGATTTAAAGGCAGGAAGTAGGCACTTGGATGGAATTTAGGTACCTAAATCCAAAGCTGCAGTTTTGAATACTTTTTATCTATTAATATATTTGTGTGAGATTTGCAAAAGATCTGTGAGATGCTGAGTTTTTAAGTGACTTACCAAAACTTCATGTGGAGAATGAGTGTTTGAGGAAGACCTGGATATCAACTTATATTTCATATGAAGAACACAATAAACAAAATACAGAAACAGCCTTGGACCTGATCATGAACCAGAACATGGGTTTGACACTTCCAGTTACAGACAGACTTGTGAATGTGGATTTTTTTCTTCTTTCATTGATTCATCTACTTCATTTCACCCCATTTCTTCCCTGCAACCTTCAGAAACATGGACAGTATCACCACACTCTCCTCACACAAGCTGTTATTACATTATAGTCCAACCTATTAGTTAGTGGCTTTGCACTCTTTTGGGAGGTGGCAGCTGATAGGTTTGAAATCCCCACCTGACAAAGAACTTGTAGATCCTATATAAAGCTTTTATTTCTCTACTGTCCACTCTAATTATAAAAGACTTTGCCTATTGATTGAGATCAGAAGCTCACATTTTCTTCATAGCATCTGGCTACAGGTAGTTAATACCTCCTGTTCTCTTAAGAGCTAACGTAGGAAATAATACAAAATGACAAAAATTCTCTAATAAAACACTACATTTGATTTTATAATCTACAGGTATTTTTAGGACTTCTTTTATTACTGTTCTTTGACATTATCAGTAATTTGGATGATCACACTTGTAGAAAGTTTTGAAGTCTATAACTTCTTAAATGATGTTTATTATGTGTTGTAAATGTTCCCTTTTCAAATGGTTTTTGAAATTTAATGGTGGCTTGTTTACAATTGGAAACACATAATGATGGGTTATTAAGAATCTATCTCCATTTTCTCTGAATTTGTTTCCAGGAGTAATTTAGATGAGTAAAACAAAAATATAGCATTTCTTAATTAATTATAGAATAAACTGTCATTAAAATACTCTAGCCCTTGTCATTTACACACCTTACTATATTTTACAGATATAAATGTTTAACCCTGATTTGCAAAGAGGAAAACTGAGACATAGGTTGATGTCTTAGACTTGTGGAAACTGCTGTCATAAACGAAGGAATAAAAGCCTGTGTTCTTGCTGCATTACCAGCAGCCTGTCCACTCCATCATCCTGTCAGAAGCAAAACCACCTGTGGGATTCCAGCTGAAGTGGTGGAGGTCAGCTTATACCTGTGAGGCATCACAGGCTCTGATTTCAGTATAAATACCTAAGAAATTTCATGAATAGGCCTGGATCCGGAGGCAAACTTGCAGAATTACATCTAATGTCCAGTTTCAGTGGCAGGAAACACTGAAGACAGACTCACAGCTGTGCCACTTGGAAATGATCTCCCCTTGATCTTCATTCCTCTGGTTATGTTTGAGGCTTAGAGCTTCAAACACATTCACATGAATGTGTATGAATATTCACATTTGTATGAATGAGCCATGCAAAATTCATCCTATAAAGGTGTTATTCTGGGGCACCTGTTCTGATGCATTAGGCAGGAACAAGGGTGATAATACTTCTTGCTGAAAAGATAAAAAAAATGGTAGATCCTTTGAAATACATTTTGCTAGAGAAGACATTTTGAATAAATTATATGTGTCTGTAGGAGAAATACACTTCTAATGAAAAATATAAATACCCAGGGAAAACCTTCTAAGTATGTGCAGCCAAAGATGTTCCAGAGAGGCAGAAAAAGGAGGAAATTACTTGTAAAAGGATGAATGAAGTAAGATTATTTTGGAGGTGAGAAATAGATGTGCACAGCACTTTTTCTTAATATTTCCCAGGATATGTCCTGTGTTTTTCATTTCATTGGCTTAAAGGAAGTGCTTTTATTTCCAGAACAGAAATCACGGCACACAGAAGGAATGCCCAGAGTATGTAGTGCAAAAGAAAATGTCAGGGACCGAAGGCACAATCCTCGTATCAGATTGCATTCATTTGTCTAAAGTAATGCTGCAAGTCATTCATCCAGTTCAGAGAAACACAAGCCTTTATCTTTCAGAGATGTACTAAGGGCTGTTTTTTTCAGAGACATGGTGAATGACATGAGGATTCATGATGGAAGAAGGTCACCTTCCTTGACTGGATTTGTTCAGTATCCTCTACACAACCAGGAGTGATGTCCATCACTCATGACACCAAGATGTTGGAAATGTATTTATGACCAATGTAATTAAAAAAAAGAACAGTAATGAGAATTTGTTTATAGGACTACCTACCAAAAATAGGTTGTGATTAATAGTTAAAGATAGACCAAAGGAAATGCTGCAAAGCCCCGAGGTCTCTGTATTGTTGGTACTTAGTGGAAATGGGGCATTACTTTTTATGCATGTCTAACATAGTAGGCCTCTCAGAATTACCCCGACATAAGCACAGAATAATAACAATGGTCATGTGAAGTTTGAGATAGTCCTGAAGCTTTTTGGATCTCCTACTAACAGAGGACACAGCTGTCAGTGGATTTGTCAGTTCTTTTTAGCATGGGCCAGGCTATGCACAGTAAGTGAGCACTGGTTAACTGCTGCTTTCAGAAGTAAATCCCTGACTGATTTCTGTTCACATTGCTGTAACTGAGAGGTGTGTTTTTCAAGCACCTATGCAGATTGCTGGAGAGCATTTGATGGAAGTAGTAGAATGGATCAGAATACTGTTTCTTCAGATATGTAGGCCCTGGTTTCTGTTGAAGAAACTTTGTGACAATAAAGCATTTTTGGCAGCTCCCAGATAACAGAAACTTAGTGACTTCAGCAGTGGTGTCCTTTATCTTTATTCTCCTCCCTGAGCTACACAACATGGGTTAGGCAGCTGAAAAGCCAGACCAGCTGGCCTGCTGACTTTGCAGGCTCTCTTTTTCACACTGTTGTTAAGAACAAAAAGCAGTTAAGTCTTTCTTCGGTGAATTAATAAAATGTCTGCACAGGTGAGCTTTCTGATAGGTTTCTTGCCACAATCTAATAGCAGTAAATTTGGAGTCAGTAGAATGACCCTAAGGGAAGTTGGACAATAGATATCTTCCTTTGGCCATCAGTAAAGGCATGAGAAATTCTTTACACTGGAGAAAAAGAGGTCAGAGACTTGCAGCTTGAGGGAAAATATTTGAAAATAAAGGTATCACACAGCTTGTCCATCAGCTTCAAGGCACTGATGATATTATGAAGGCTTAAAAGGCACATCAGAGAAGAATAATTTCCTTCTCTACCTACTTTACTCTGTTGTTTCTTTCCAGGAGTTCCTAAAACAGAACACTGAGTTCTCCACTGACTCCCTGTTGAGCATCCCTGGCAAAATGCTGTTATAGAGCTGTCACACTTGGCAAAGAAATTGTGTCAGTAGGTGGAAGGAGATCAAGAAGGCACCAAGTGTATTTTTTAGGCTCTTGAAATATCCACCAGTCCCTTGAGTTTGCCTGACACACAGCCCTGGGCAGCACAAAGATGATGTGTGTTTCTGTTACTCATCTACTGTCCTGTTCCCTTGGTAAGCATATCAGAATGAAGAATTGTGCTCAAAAGTTTTATGAGTGTCAGATGTGTGTGTCTGGTTCCAGAAATTAGTGAAAGTAGAAATTGCAAAGTCTGGGCAAAATTCTGGAGTAAAAAAAGGCTGTGCTACCAGACAGAAGTTGTGATGGCTGATTCAGCTGGGATTTGGTTGGAACCCTACAAAAAACAGCACTGCACATAGGTTTGGGATGAATTGGCCTTTATCCCACCTACCTGCAGTGGATAAACAAGACAATTTTACCCCTCAATTAACAACTTGGCAATTGTATATCCTTTCACTAAGAGATAAAAGGCTCTGCTTGTAGCTCTGATCTTCACAGAAGAAGTATACTTTTCTTTAGGCATTCAATAAATGAGGTAATTTTCACTTGGAAAAAAAAAATGTTTGTAGGTTCAGGAATTTGGGAATCTGTGAAATTCTATTTATGAGCAGGATTAGGTGGTAATGATCTAATTGATGGTTGAGCATGCCAACAAACCATGCATAAAAGATCTTTTCAATAATTATATCTTTTCATGGCACGGCAGGTTTTTGTAATTCAGGTCCCAGACAGTAATTACAAACCAGATGCTATTTTAGGCACAGTCTGCAGCACACCCTTGGTACTTATTCTGAAATTCAAAACAAACACAAAGCCACCATTGGAACACTTATGGCAGAAAGATGAATTAAATTGAGCTAATGTGGTATCACACAAGGATTGCCATAAGAAGACTGTATATATTATTATAACATTTTCTATCTGGGTTCACTGTCCTGGAGCATGACTGGTTTGGGTGAAATTACTTTCTTAAAGTTTTGTGTTGAATCTTTTGGGTCAGAGAGCTCAGGTTTCCTTTGCAGACTGTATTGCATAAAAATCACTGTGTGTCAGCATTGGGCACTCGGAAAATTCAGGATGAATTGTGGTGGTCTGACCCTGGCTGGAGGGCCGGCACCCACCGAAGCCACTCCATCACTCACCTCCTGAACTGTGCAAGGGAGAGGAGATAAAATGAAAGGTTCATGAGTTGAGATAAGGGCAAGGAGGGGTCACTCACCAGTTACTGTCACAGGGAAAACAGACCCAACTTGAAGACATTGGTTTAATTTCTAATCAACCAAAAATCAGGGTAGGATAATGAGAAGTAAAACAAAACTTAAAAACAACTTCCCCCAGCTTCTCCCTCCTTCCCGGGTTTAGCTTTATTCCTAATTCTCTACCTCCTCTCCCCCCAGTGGTGGAGGGAGACAAGGAATGGATGCTACAGTCGCTTCATCACAAGCTGTCTCTGCTGCTGCCTGTGGAGCAGAGTCCTTTCCCTACTCCAGCATGGTTATCCTCCCACAGGAGACAGTAGTCCAGGAACTTCTCCAACCTGAGTCTTCCCACAGGCTACAATTCTTCTTGAGCCGTTCCACCGTGGGTCTCTTTCCATGGGATGCCATCCTTCAGGAACAGGCTGCTCCACTGTGGGTCCCCTATGGGGTCACAAGTCCTGACAGCAAACCTGCTCTAGTCTGGGCTCTTATCTCCACAGGTCCACAGATCCTGCCAGGAGCCTGCTCCAGCATTGGTTTCCCATGGGGTCACAGCCCCCTTTGGGTGCATCCACCTGCTCTGGTGTGGGATCTCCATGGGCAGCAGGTGGGTCTTTGCTGTTCCTTGGACCTCCTTGTGCTGCAGGGGCACATCTGCCTCACCATGGGCTGCACCAGGGGCTGCAGGGGAATCTCTGCTCCGGCACCTGGAGCACCTCCTGCCCCTCCTCCTGCACTGGCCTGGGGGTCTGCAGGGCTGTTCCTCTTACTCATTCTCACTCCTCTCTTCCCTGGATGTGATTACTTTCCCCCTCTCTTCTTCAACCTGTTATGCCAGAGGCATTACCCCCATCCCTGAGTGGCTTGGCCTTGGCCAGCAGTGGGTCCATCCTGGAACCAGCTGGCACTGGCTCTGTCGGACATGGGGGAAAGTTCTGGCACTTTTCTACAAAAGCCACTTCTGTAGCCCCCTCGCTACCAGCACCTTGCCAAGCAAACCCAATACACTGATAGAAATTGAGGCTTGTTAACAAACTGTGAAAACCGTTCCTGTAACAGGATGAGGAGAGTCTGGGTAAGAGGCATAATACAATTTTGGGACACAATAATGTTATACTCTGCCTCTGAGAAATGTGAGATGCTTTACTTCTGTGAGCAGCTAGCTATCATTAGCACTAAACACAGGATGTTTTGCATTTCTTGCACATTGAAGTGCTGCTGACTCCTCTTACACCCTGAAATGTAGTTTTCACTCAGGCAACCCAAATAAAAAATGTTTTACAGGTGGTTTTTTTTTTTTTTGCTTTGTCGCACATAATTACCGTTTTTGAAACAGTTCATGGAAGGTGTCACAGGGAACAGGAAATTAATATAAAGCAGTAAATCCACATCTGCTTTCCTTAGAGGTCCTTTCTCTTCAGGACAGTAACATCAGAGTTTGCTGTGCCTTTGGTTTAAATAAAACTTCCAGAAGGTATTTTTCCATTAATTGTTGTTATTGGGACAGTTGGATTGCATATTCTGCCTGTTCCCCTCAATCGTCTAGTAACTCTTTTTATAAACACAACTCTCTTGCTTGTCCATTTGTTCTCTGTGTTCCTGAACATTATTTTGGACAAGTGTCAGAATGCTGACATCTCAGGCTGTGTTATGGCCTCAAACATTTTATTGAGGTACTTATCCAAACTCCTAAAGACATCACATGTTTGATGTCCTTACGAACAGACACAAGTAGCCATCGATTTTGTGATTTGCTGTCACCTTGGATTTTGCAGCATTCATCAAAAGTGTTTCAGGCCTGGCCATTGCTATTAATTCATTAAACTTCAACCTGGCAATTTATTCTACCATGTTCTGTCATTCTGCAGCAGCCCCTGTGTCCCTACACCTTTGGTTTGCTACCTGAAGACAAAGTGCACACTTTTTTAATGAAAATGTTGCTGTGAAGTGAGTAGCAAATGAAATGTGAGTGAAGGTTGAAACAGCTCCTGACCAGCCTTGTCTCTTGGACCTGGGCTCACTGGGAAAACCACAGGAGAAATCAACATATGTGGAAAAGTTTTCTTATATATGAAGAATGAGGACAGTTGAACCCACCTGTCTAATAAAAATCACTGAGGGAAAGATGCTGAGGGAAAGGTTTTGAGGAAAGGAGAAGAAAAGGCAGAGATCAGAAGCAAAGACAGAAATAAAACCAGTAGACAAATAAAATGAAATTCTATCAGGCATATATCTAGATGCAATTCGGATGTTATTTCTACTTTCAACAGATTTTCCAAACTAAAACTTCTTAGATCTTGTCTGAAGAACTTTTGAAGGTTTAGCTCAAATGGGCTGTTCTGCTTTAGCAGGGTGAGGGCAGAAAAGAGAGAATAGCCCTCCAGTTCTCAGGCAGATTGGAGGAAATGAAAAAACTATTCAGCAGAGCCCCACCCCCAAATATAAAGATGATCCTATGAGAGGAAGGATTTTTTTTTTTTTGAGCAAGCTCAACCTATTATTTGGCAGTGTTTGGAACAATGAATTTTAATTTAAAGTGGATTTAAAGTAAGAGTAGGAGGAAGTAGCTTCCTGTCCTTTCTTACAGAGATGAGATACAGCTCCAGAGTCATACTGAGAATTCCTCCTTCCATTTCAATCCACTTTAACTCTTCAAGTAGTTTAAGTACTGTACAAAGGGAAGAAGGCTTGGGACATACACAAACACCTGGATAAAGAAATGAATTAGTTTGGGGAAATAAGACAGAAAACCTTAGCTCCTGCTACCAGCGACAAGAAACCCACCCATAGCAGTAAAGGGTTTGTTCCTAATTATTGCTGCTGGAACTGAGCAGATTATAATCATTCCAGGTGTAATCTGATGCATAATACCATCTTTGACCATTTCTGATGGCTTAAACTTATTTTATTTGTTGGCCAAAATTGTTCTGATATTTCTATCATTGCGGTTCCTGTAGCTCCCAAGTTCCTTTTCCATTAGATTTAAAATTTTATTTCTTTGTAAGATTTTAGTAATGGAATTCAAATTTATTCAATTCTATATGTTGCTACATGGCCTATCTAAGTTTGAAGCTGGTGAGATTCCTCAAGGGTAACTGAAGAGAAGGGACCAGGGCCAGACTTAGCAGAGACTTTTTAAGTGCTTTGTGTTCTTTTCCTGAAACATGGTCTGTATTAAAACTTTGACCTGAAAGTAAAATGCTATCATGTTTGGAGAGCTGAGGTTTTGAAGGGAGGAAATAACAGCATCAAAGGTTGTTTTCTGGCAGACAGAAAAGAGGTATTTCTACTGGAACAGTAAATATTTGCAATTGAGTTTCACTGGGATACAGGAACTGATTGATCAGCTTGGAATTTTTTTAAGCTAAGTCATGTGATTATTCATCAAATGTTATTCAGTAATTCTTTTTTAATGTAGTGAACTAAGTTAAAAAAATTAAAAAAATATGAAAGTCATTCAAAAGATCCAAAACTGCTGCATTTTTAAAAGACACTCTTTAAATTATACTTAATTTTTGGAAGACCTGCTGTAGCTGAAGTCTATTAATCTATTGTTTTAAAAATGTTTTTGTGCCAGTTACCAGGATATAAAGGATTTAATTACAGCAACATTCTCGATACAGAATTCTGCCTGCTAAACTGAAAATTGCATTCAGGATAGAATGTTGTTGTTATTAGGAATGGTTACTCTAACCTAGATAATTTTATTGACAGTTTTTCCTTTGGATAAGGATCTAACACTAGCTGGCTGACAATTCTGACACATCTAAATGAGTCTTTAATATTTAAGCAGTTTTACTCTAGCTCTTTGAACCAGATTGTTCAGGCACTTCTTACACTATGGAACTTTCACAGATTTTCCCATGTGTGCCTGTACTGGAACATAAATTCCCTGAATGCCATTTGGCAAGTTATTGAGTGGTTAAAGGCCATGAGTGTTTGGATGGTGTGGTGGACCAGACTGAAGTGTGTGGTTAATTAATATAGAAATGATAAATGCATAAATATAGAGAGGTAATTGTTTGATACTGTTTAAATGGCAATATTAGAATATCAATCAGGGAGATAAAATACGTGTTGCTTATACTAGAAACCTCTCTTAGGGCTCAATCCATGACAATATTGCCAGAAGTGAATGGAACTGGTTTGTGGTACAAACCACTACGTGATTTCCTTCCCCAGAAAGGTTACTTTTGGAGTCACAAAGTTTGCCAAAGTGATCTCTAGATGCAGTGGCAGCCCCGTTCTGCATCTCTGCTCCTTTCTGAGCTCCTGATTTCTTACTGTAACAGCCCATGTCCCCAGCTCCTCAGGGTCATTGCTCTGCACTCCCACTCCTCTCACTCCAGGCACTTTTGAGACTTTGCTGGATGTTGGCATTCCCCCCACAGAAAGCCTCAGTCAGCAGCTAGTAAAGCTCATTACAAACAAGGTATCTCCCTTAATTTTCATCTCACTGCTGATTAGCTGTGCAGGATTATGAGACTTCTCAGGTGGAATGCAATGTGAGATGTCTTATTTGCTATTGATCAGGCTTTTTCAGTGAGGAGCTCAACCTTTTGCTTCTCACTTTCAGTCACTAACAGGCTGTTGCAACCAGTCTTTCACCCGTCCCAGTCTTAATGGAGTTTTTTTCTAGTCTGCAGGCTACATATAAATACTTAAAAGATGATTCTGCTGGAAAAGTGTCTTGAAAGGAGAGATGTGTGGGCCTGTTTTGACAGAGGAAGAGGCTTTTGCTTGCTTATTAGCAAAGAAATAGAGACATGCAACCCAGTATTTTTGAAAGACATTAAAAACATTGTTGAAGTTCATACACTTCCTCTGCTGGAGTATATTTTATATATACTTATGGGACAGAGAGGCATAATTAGCACTACATTCATTGCCAGCAACAAAATGCCTAGAGGTGTGTCCTTTGCAGGTCTTCCATCTCTCCTGTCACCCTGGCACACCGCCTGTCTGGAGCATAATTTACAGGCACCTGTATATAAAGCTGAAACACAGAAGTCTACACCGGGACTAGAGGTGTTACCATTGCTAAGGATAACACCAACTTCAAAACTACAGGCCTGTTCTCATATTTTTCCCACGTGCCTGTGACATCAAACAAACCCAAGAAGAGAAAAGAACTACATTAAATTCTTTCTTAGTTGCATGAAATATCGTTTTCTGCCATGTGTTACATGTCAGCAGCTCTTTATTAATGCAGTATGTGCAAGCAGGATACATCTTCCAAACGAGGGGAGAATGAGCTTATCCCTGCAGAGACAGACTCTTGCTTAATTAGAAGTCATTCCCATGTAGAGCCCTTGCTGATGGGTCTGTAATTTCAGGTGGTTTGAAAAAGAAAAAAGACAAGAAAAAAGAACAAGAGTGTTGCCTTTCTAGGTGCAGTTTGTGTGGTCATACCAGATACATCTGTGCTCTTTCCCATTTGTTTCTGGGCTCTGCCAGGGCATTCATGGGGATATCCCGGAGCTCCATGTCAGGTGTTGGCACAGGAAGACTGTGAATTTTGCCAGTGTGCCATGCTAAATAGCAATTTTGGTAACTTAACATACTGTTACTTGATGGAAGCGCTTCAGTAGCTTCTTGAATTTTTTCTTAATATTAAGCATATATGAGATTCATGTTTCATATGACAGATAATCTTTCTGGAGTTATGACTATGGACATGGGATGAAACAAGAGGAGGTTTCTGTATCCAAATCTCCAAACTGTGTTTGAGTGCAGCAAGGTAATTGCCATGTAACAGCTTTGTCTCTCTGGCCTCATTTATTTTATCAAAACATAACATCTATGGAGAAAAACTGAGCAGAAACATTTCCAAAGTGTTTGTTGGTTTTGTCAATAATGAACTGAACTTTAATATATTAAATACAAAATAGTAATAAATTACAATTGCACAATTTCTTACAGAGTTTTTATTAAGATCAAAACTTATTTGTTCAGACTAGATTTATATAAATAAATCACAGTACATTTTTACTTGTGTTTAGAAGACTGGAATATGTATTACAAAATTAAGATCTTTTTTGTTGTCCCTCAAACCATCACTGCAAAAGGAATCATGCATTATTTCTACTAAACAAACAAAATGCCCACCTAATTGAGAGAGCCTTGATACAGGTATGGCTCTACTCTCCAAAATTAGACATGAAACATAGAGATACCAGGACTATTTATTGAACAAGAAATAATAAAGTATAGTACAATGTTCATGTGTTATTAAAACCAAAAGTATACCAAAACAACACACCTCTCTTCACGCACCTTTGCAATGGGTGTTAGAAATGACAGCTGGCCAGCATGCAACTGAGTCAAACATTCCAGTTTTACAATGTCTACATCTGAGCAAAAGAAGGAGGAACTAAAAACCCCAGAAAAACGAAGGAACAAATGAACAGCCCAGATGCTTACAAGTCCTCAGGTCATCTTCCCCCCTGTGCCATTGTGCTGCCTTTGGCCACAGATGAAACCTTTCCTGGGCAGTGTCCATCGCTGCCGTCTGGATTAGTGCACTTTACGGACCCTCAAGGAGATGGAGGTCCTCTCAGAGAACTGCAGGACCCTGGAGAGCTTCCAGCTGTACTTGTTTGCCCAACCCACTGTATCAGAAATAACTTCACTGCAAGGCTGTCACTTCAGGACAGAATAATGGTTGCAAGCGAGGCCTGCCACTAATTGCAGCAAGATCCAAGGTGATGCTGTTACAAAGTCTGTCCTGCTGCTGTTTTTCCCAGCACAGGTGGTGGCTTCTATTAAATTCTACAGTATTGTGGATTACTTTCTCTACATGGTTTTATTTCTAGATAAGAAAGCCATTGTTTTCTCATTTGATACTGAGATGTAATCACTTGATAATGCACTGTTCTAAAGGGAAAAAAAGCATTTAATTGATGACACTTCAGATGGAGTCACCTAATCTATTTTTTTTAACTTCTGTTCAAACAAAATGCATTAACAGTAAAGTAATTGCAGACTGATTTCTAGCTGGGTAAAATAGACTTTTCAACTAAATTTCCCAGTCCCTGTTTACTGTTTGTTACTTTTAAACTAAAAGGGAGCTTGCAGCAATTTTTTTCCCCCTAATTGCAGATATGTCCCCTCAGTGCTCAAATGTTGTCAGGTGATAACCATGTAAACATGTCTCTTATGTCTCTAACTTTGTGTGCTCATGATAATACAGCTACTAATATGTTTAAAAACACATGAATTAAACCAAGCCAAACCAAAGAACAAAAGCAACCAAAAAACCCCATAACAAACACCTCCTCGAGACAAGAAGGGTGGACTAAAATAACCTCTTCTTTTTCATTATTTTGCAGTTTGCTGTTCCATTTTGAAGTGAATCAGGAGTCCCCCTACCAGTAGTTAAACTGGACCTCTGTGTAACAAGTTTCTCACATGCACTGCTTTGGTGTTCTGTGGATCTGCTGGCACAGAAAGCCAAGCTGTGCAAGGGCTGGTGAGAACAGTTTGAGCTCTGGGTCTTTTATACCATATACTGGCTTTCTGTTCTGGTAGTGCCCACCTCCCCATGTCTGTTTATCCACTGCCAGGATTATTGACAGGGAAAATCAAAAGAGAGCAGAAATGCTTTTAATGTCTTTTCAGTGGAAACAGATAAAGAAATATTTAAGCACTCAGCTGCAGAAGAGTTGTGCTGTGAGGGTTCTGTCATGGGAATATCACACAAGTGTCCATGGTACTCAGCCTCAGCACCAGTAACTTGGAAGGCTTTCCCATTGCCGCTCACTGGTTTTTCATAAAACAACATCTGAAAACGTAGCTTGTTATGGAAAACTAGAAGTTTAAAACTAAAATTTAATAGCATGTTGTTAATGAGTGAAATGGGATTAAAATCTTGCTGAGATGCACTTCTAAGGGATTTCCTCTGCTATTTCAGAGTTAATACATTTCATACAGCATAATTATGCATTCACAGAAAACAGGAAAACAAAAGAGGGTTTCAGCTTTGCAATCATTCACGTGAGTATACTACTAATTCACCTCTGAGAATCACAGTTTAGAAAAGAAAGACTGAGCAGCATTAGGACCACAGTTGTCTCTGGGTTTCCAGTGTATCTATCCTCTGTTCCTTCCAACAGTTGTTGCATTATTGCAATACAGTCCAAAGACAGCAGCAGTTCACTGGTAGACCAGAACCATAACACAAAAATATTTCAGGTCTAGGGAGTATCATTGGTTTAGTGGAGTATAAGAGTGAAGAGTGACGTATCCAACTATAGAAAACAGCTATCATTTCATAGATGCACTACTATGATAAGGCAGATATTTGTAAAAAGCACATAGTAATGCCACAGCCTGAGTAACAGTTTGCAAGTCATGAGACAGCAAAAATTAGGAGACTATAATAAATTTAGAGGGTTTTCCTCATCCCTAAGCCTTTGAGGTCTGCCGGATTCCACTTTAAATGCTCACTGTCACGGAGATTTCTTTCTTGTTTTTCAGTAGAACTGTGTTCAAAATAATTATTTTGATGCCAGACCCTTGAGTATTCAATAAACAGAGTATGATAATAAAATAAAAGAACTCCAGCCCACTGGCAATTATACTGATACTATTTTTCAGCTGATGTCCCTTTGAATTGCTAGGGACAAATCCTAGAAAGGCTCCTGCACTCTTCCACAGACACCAAGTGAGCCTGCTTTCCTTGTGCCAGAAGTCTCTTTTGCTATTGCTGCAGTGGGAGAGCATGTTGCTGCCCGCCCTGCATTCCAGGTAGGGATGCATGCATAACCATTTGTCCAGGAAATCAAAGAACTCCACTCCAAAGGAAGAGCTCCTCCTTCTTTGCTCATGCCCATCTCCCCATGTTGACTCCTGGGACATGAGCCTGGGTAAAGAGTGTAGGATGTTGCCTGAGGTGAGGCTCATGCAGGAACAGATATGCACAATGTATTGTACCACTGGCCTGCTGATATAAAGCTTCAGCTGAAAGTGCAGTGAAATAGTTTTGCCATGGCAAATTTGTATTTGTTTTTTTTGTATCCTTTTGGAAATGCCCAGTTGTTACCCATCTGCCAGCAGTACCCCTGCCCATGGTAGCTGTATTCTCCACAGCATGGCATGAGGTTTTTGAAAGCCACTGTATTTACAGGACTTCTGCTTTATAGCTGCAGCACACATTTACAACAGATCCAAGATTTCCTGCAAGTGCCAAGCTGTGTTTTACCCACCAGCAATTCTGATTCTCTGGGAGATCCTCATTGATAGGTTACAAAACTAATTTTTCAGACTTGGGGTCAGAATTTTAAATGTTTCTTCAATCTGTGCATGCACATCTGTGTCAGCAAAGTTGCAAACCCAAAACACTTGGTGAGCATTCAAGACATACAAGACATGAAGCAATGTGTGAGCACATAAATTTATCCGAACTATATTTAAAGACCAGGGCTCCCTACCTATAAGTACATAACAGTCAACCATATTGTATAAAATATCCATACTTTGCATTTGCATTTTTTAAACAGAAATTCCCATGTAAAAACTTGAATCAAGTTGTCTCTAGAAAAATTTGGAGGAAGAAAGAACTTAGCATGGCTAAATAAATGGCAAAAAATCTATCTCAGGGTCTCTTGTTTTGGGACACAGATTTTATTATGTGAAAGAGTTCAGTCTTAGATTTATTTTCTTTTAATGGTCAGAATTTGTCTGAATTTACAAGATATCATCATGTAAAATAACCCTGCTAATTCTACCACAAACAATAAAGGAAGTCTTCACAGGCACTATATATTTGGAACAGCATTTTAAAATGACATAGGGTGGGTGTGTGTGCACATGCACACGTGTGTGCTTCTTTGTATGATCAAGCATTGCCTCCTATGACATGTTTTCAACGTTTTGCAGTGTTGTGGACACAACTAAGAAACACTGACTGGAATATCATCTACAAAGGTTGAGGACTAACAACCTCCATGTTATACAGATGGTTATCTTCTTTCTAAAAGAACATACTGTCATTACAAATACCATATGCATCTTGTTCTCACCCAACAGAACTTCTTTACAGTTTTTCAGATTTGAAGGATTACTGCAAGCAACCATATTAATTTGTTTTCATGTAGGTGAAAGGAGGCACCAACTGAGACTGAGGACGCAACTTGCCGTAAAAAAATGTTTGATGACAATCATTCTTGAAAAAAAATATTTTGAAAGCTATTCATTCACAATACTGTGCCTTGTTTTGCAAATACAAGGACCACGTTTGTTGCTGCTTCCCATATTTGTTGGTTTTCATTGCTATCATTTTGCTTGTAAAACCTGGGTTATTCCAAGGAGCAGAAATGATGACTTGAATTTGGGTAATGCTTACAACCATACAAATAATCTATCAGTAGCAATAGTATCAGCTGGAGAATTAATGCTACAAGTGGATAACATTATGCTACTTGAAACCAATAGCTCTTCACACAGTAGAAGACTGAGGGTCCTATTCAGCAAATATTCAGGGTCCTATGGCTGTGGCCACAGAGGTTCCAGAAGCTCTCGCTGAGTCTAATCCTGATTCAGGAACCAAAATGATATGCTGTGTATGTATTTCTCTGCACAGCCTGGATGCGCTGGACACCCTCCCCCACTTGATTCCTGGGAAGGAAAAAAATATGTCTCTGTTTAGCTCAGTGACATGAAAAGCAATCCACAGTAATGAAATCTAAAGAAGTTAGCCAGGCATGTATGAAAAGAACAGGATGCCTGTAAAAAGGGAAGAGCTGTCAAAACCTAATTGTGGGCTCTGGCTGCAATGAAATTTATCAAAGAGGGAAGACAGGTTGGATATAAGGATGTAGACAACTTCTGCTAAGAGACACTTCTTGTATTTGGGGCAGTAATAACTATTGCACTGCTCCTTGTGTGCTGTGTCAAGCTGCTCCTATCAGTGCTTGGCTACAGCTGAAAGCTTGGTGAGGTGTTTTCTAAACCCAGCTCCTGAGTGCCCAGGTCAGCACTTCAAGTATGGCACTTCAGCCAGCATCTAGCTTGCCACTGAGGGCACAAACACACAGGCAGAGCTCCCCCACTTGGCTCCATCTTCTTTCACGGTGCCTTCCCACTGCGACCCTGCCGAAACTGTGGTCCCCAGCCACCAGTAACTGCACTTGCTCATGGACTCAGGGCAAGACTGTGGTATTCCTCCCAGACTGTAGCATCTTCCAATTGCCTGAAAATTATTTATGTACTGCCTAGGGTCAGCGCTCACAGCTGGGTAGGTAAATCTTCAGTTGCACCTCTAGCAATACGGCCACACTGATACACAAAGTCTACTCAGAGAAGCTACCTAAAGTATGAAGTGCTTGCAGCATCACTCTTGGCTTGGTATGGATACTACCACCTTTCCTGTCCTTCAACACTGGGGATAACTCTGTGGCTGTTCATAAACACGACAGTTTCTCTTTACTGGGATTTACTGCCTGACTTCAGGCAGCGAGAGCAACAATGGAAGGAAGTCATGGTAACTCTTAGGAAGCAGTTTAGTTAGATCTTTGATGAGTTTTTGTGTCTCATGAATCAGGATTAGTGTTCCCTGTATTGGGGAGAGGATTAGACAGAGGGATTAAAAGGACATCTTTACCCCACTGGACTCTGTGGAATAGCCCCTGAGGATATGGCTAAGAAAGAGTTCAACAGGAATGCCAAATTTCTGCTGAATAGGTTAAAAGGGTGAGGAAGCCTCTTCGGCAGCCATCCAAGCGCAGAAGACCTGCATAACATTCCTGCTGAATAGGGCCCTAAAGACAAAAAACAAAACAAAACAAAATAGGAACCTTGAAAAGCTTTTCTGATTGTGTCGCTTCTTATCAGCGCCTCAGATCTCCAGAGACACTTAAACATATTTTTTTTCNCCAAATTTCTGCTGAATAGGTTAAAAGGGTGAGGAAGCCTCTTCGGCAGCCATCCAAGCGCAGAAGACCTGCATAACATTCCTGCTGAATAGGGCCCTAAAGACAAAAAACAAAACAAAACAAAACAAAAAAAAACATAGGAACCTTGAAAAGCTTTTCTGATTGTGTCGCTTCTTATCAGCGCCTCAGATCTCCAGAGACACTTAAACATATTTTTTTTCAGTGCAGTTAGGCATCCTTTGAGATGTGCCAGTGCCATGGATGATATATTGTTACAAGAAAAGAAGTAAATTAGGTTGTTATACATAAAAAAATAGGTCTTGACTGTTCTGTAAACAAGGTCCATTTCTTTTTATGAATTATCAGTGAAAGTTACCCAAGATCTTATTTAAAAACCAAAACCAAACCCTTAACCGAGTGTAAAATGTTTTGTGTTTTCATATAGATATATTTTATTATTAATTACTTTCTGTTCTGTCTCCCTAAAATTGAAAGGAGCAGACTTAACTCGCATGTTATGTTTGACTTTTCATATCAGTGTTTCCAAGCCCTTTTCTAGGATTTACTTCATGCATGTAGATCTTGGGTTTGTTCATAAAATGTTATCCCATGTTCTACGGCCGTATGGAGGAATATTCACAACTACTGTAACGGGGAAGTAGGAAATAAAAGTCTTACCTCTACAAGAGGATGCCAGTGAGCAATGGGTTTCCGAGGGTATGAGAGCATTTCGTTCCAGTGGTCACGACCCAGACTTTCTGCATCGTTGCCTACTTGACATACTCCAATGACCTCATTGTGACCTACACTGTGAAAATGTTCCATAACATTTTTTTCTTAAAGCTTTACCTTTAGAACCACACTATTTACATATTTCATCAGAAACAGTAATCACAGAATTTTAGAATTCAGTCTTGCCTGAAAAATATAATGTGCTATAAAATACATAGGTTTGCTTTTTGTATTTCCCACTAACAGAACAATTTATTATCTCCCCCCCTTAGAGCACACACTGCCTGCATTTGTCTCTTATTTTTGCATGAAGAATGTAAAAGATTCTTTGTGTGCGTTTTGTAATTAGCTGCAAATACAAGTAAACTCTAAGCCACAATTTTAGAAAAGGAAGTATGTGTGTGAGGGGTTTGAGCAAATGTGCACAAAGCATCAGCATGTGGACTGTCTGATAATATCCTCAATTCCTTCAGTATATATACATATATACAGCTTAGTTATGTCAGTTATGAATGCAAATCTACTATTTTAAAATTTAGAAAGTAAATTCTGCCTGGCAAGACAAAAATTTTGAGTCTTCTGCCAAGATCAACATGAAACTAATTCCCCACTTTCAGGGAAAAAAACAATAACTTTCTTTCTCGATGCAAATCTGCTGTGTAAGATTTTTCTAAGCCAATAGTTGATGTCATTTTACAGCTACAGGTATCTCACCGGTCATAATCCATAACAGCTATCGACAAGTTAATTTGGTCAATGTTTTCTGGAGGGACGTCAAAGACTATGGCTTCATTGTAAACGGGATTTAGGGTATTCCTCTTGGTGGAAGTTTTTCTTTTCTTTAGTCGCCTTCCTTCACACATTAAAGAAACCTTCACGTAGGGATCTGTGTGAATCATAAGAACAACGTTGATTTTCTTTTGATGCTTTTAAGCAAACATAAATGGCAAGTGAAGGGAGCAGACTTCTTGTATGCCCATACCTGCTTGCAGAACTCATCTTCTGGACCTGATTGGAATTTGAGCTTCTTTGTTACCACGGAATGCCTGGGAGGCAATGGAGCTTTGAAAGCTTTACCTGGTTGACTGCTTATAATGAACAATTTAGGTTCAAGAAGCTCCATGTTGTGTACAAACTTCTCAGAGGGTATTAAAATATCCACTGAACCGTGTTATACATGAGTATTTTATACAACAGCCTCTGTATCAGCCTATTTATAGCAGCCTAATTACTTGTCAGATTTGTAGCACAGACAGAAGATGACAATGTTTTTCACCATGGGATTTACTGATGTATGGTTAAATATAATTCAAAGTCTAACAATTAGAGGCTTGTATTTCTCAAGAGAATTATTTTTATACTCCTGAATACAGTAAAATAAAGAAAAAGCTATTTATTTGTAGCCTCTTTCTGGGAGCTCTGAAACTCCCTGCTAGTAATTAAAAGCCATCTATGAATTCTTATTTAAATTAGTTTATAATTTTCATTATCAAATTTTGAAAGGGTTGCTGAAAGGACTCTGGGATGGTCACTGCTTTGTTGATGTGCCAACAAAAGCAGCACTGGCTCTTGGAGACTGGCAGAGAGGGTCAGTCTGCCTCTGTGCCACAGCCATAACAGTCTGCTGCTCCAGCAAATTCCCAGTGTTTGGAATACATTTTGGCCAAGTTGTGCCACTCTGAATCACCGTTGCTTTAGGAATAATAATCTTTTTTCATAAACTCCTGTTTCTCATAAACTCCTGTACTCAAGTAACTCAAGAGCTCACAGCACAAGAACCCTCCTTGCAAAAATCATTCTAGGATTTGACAGAGTTGAATTCTGAGTCTCTCAGGAGGGAAATGGGACAGAAATCCACACTGAGCAATAAATTAATTCATACCTGATGCTCCTGTGATATCCATTGCTTTTAAATTTCTTGCCTTTATTATTGTAATAGTTAGTCTACCGGCTGTTGGAAGGTAGCAGAGTGAAAACATAAGGTCACCAAGATCCACGTTATCCTGTTCCAAGAAAAGAGAGATCATATGAAGCAATAATAACAATTTTCCTACCCATACCAGGAGCTAAAGATAAAAATACACCTTTGGAGATCTACAGTTTTACACGCAAAAGCTGAATTGCCATTCTGAAACATCTGAAAAAACAGACATCTGTGTACAAGGTTGTTGCTGGACCACCAAAATTCTCAAGGATAAATAAAGTTGTGTTTTCTAGCACTCAGTCCTTGGAGATGACACACATTTAAGTGATGAGGTACTTTGAGGCACTGGAAAACCTTTGTTCTATTGTGTTTTGTAGTGATTTGTCTGTATGACTGAAGCAGCCACAGATCTCTGTGCCTCTCCTTCTGGTCCTTCTTTCTGGTCTGCAGGAGGATACTCAGAGAGAGGTTCCTAATAAAAACCATCAGTTGCACAGGGAAAAGTCTTAGGCAACTCTCAAGTCTGCATAAACTCAGGTGTGATAGGTCTGCAGTGTCTGTGGCAATGGGACAGTCTCCACCAGAAGCAGAGGAAGGGCATTAGTTCCCGTGCCTTGTGCAGACAAGCTCGTTCAAACAAGCTTATCCACCTGTTCCACTGATAAAATGATTTACACTCCTTTCCTGTGTCAATGGCATCAGTGTTTCAGAAAGGTAGTAGAAAACGTGCAAACCTTGTTTGCAGTTACACAGCATTGCTTTATTTTCTTTCTAAAAAAAAATAAATCCAGCTCTTTTATTAAAAAGGGTGAATAAAAGATTGTATTAATTTTATAAAAAACTATCTTTCAAATTCAAAGCTACATTCCACGTTTTACAGGGAAGGGAAATACAGCTGTTGTGGAGTATGTGTATCTTGCCAACTTAACTGTGCAATAGCTTCTCTCCTTTCCCAAGCTGGCTCCTTCTGTGTCAGTCACCAAAAAATGAAAGGTGGGGGATGATACAAAAGTGAGTGAAAACACCTCGAAACGGCCCCTAACACAAGTTTATCTCTGAGCTGCCTCTTGCTGCTTTACAGAGCAATGCCCAGAGCCTGAGGAGTTAAATTACCCAACCTCAGGAGTTACCAGGGTAGATAAGCAGGACAGAAAATGTTGCTGTCACAGAGTTGTAGGGAATTCTAGAGGTTGCTTAATCCAATCCCTCGCTCAAGAGAGGTGTCGTCACTTTAGCTCTCAGCTCATTCGAGGAAAAAAACCCAAACATGCACATTCATTCAAAAGTAGGTCCTTTCCTTGTGCTGTTATTTAAGAGAGATGCTGCCAAAGAAGGAAAAGGCTGATAGTATGAGCCTTTTTTCAGGAATAACCAGCTTTTAACCCTGACTTGGCTTCATTAGCTGTCACCTTTTCCGTTCTAAAGATCAGTGTTTCCTGGTAGCTGTAAATCTAATAGAGGCTGTGACAGTATCGAGGTAGCTGAAATGAGTCACCCTGTTTAGTGTCTCCTGATGGTGCATTCTTGGGAGCAGACCTGCTGCAACAACCTGTGTCACCGACTCACTTTGTGGGAGGATCAAAGTGCTGTTTGAGAAGGTGATGCTGTAAGAAGCAATGTCAGCAGATCCAGGAGGAATTTCTCATGGCTGACGCCTGCATTTAACATTTACAGGAGGAATAATTAATCTCTGAAATTTTCCCAGTGATCAGCTGGAGCTTGATACTTATAACCTGAGGAACAGGAAGCAAAGTTATCCCTTATTCTTCTCATTGTGATGAAGAGCAACTTCCAGCATATAAGTGTGCTTCCCCAGCTCTGAGGTGCTGAGATCTGTAGCTGTGCAATTTGCTTGTGCTGCAGCTTAGAGGGGAGCAGGATTTCAGAAGCCATTTAAAGCAATTATTGACTGAAGCCATGTTTCAGGAAGTTTTCAGTCTGGCAAATTTTGATAGAGAGGTTATTTTAAATGAATTGGTCACTAGCCTCTAGAAGAAGACAGTATTGCTGAAAAACTCATGTTTTCCCTGACCATAAGGAAACCCATCAGGTATTTGTGGTTTTAACTGTGTATTTCGGCATTCTTCAGTATGGTCAGCCATGGCAATGTCACTCTGAATTCAACTCCAATGCTTTCCATAGTGACTAGGAATTAATTCTGTGAGAACTGTACATGCTTCACTGTTACTACCAAATACAAGAGTTTCCATTCCAGACTTGGTAATCCTGAATGAACACTTCAAAAACTTTTATCAACTCTTTTCAAGAAGTTCACACATAAATGTATTACTATAAAATTTCTTTGAGAATGTGTCTGAAGGGAACCTTGCAGGCATCAGCAGGAAAGAGACACTTTATGGCATGCAAATCCTTCTCTGGGTCTGAAAAAGAAGCCCTGTCTTCTCACACTTTCATTTTGATTTGTAGGGAATGAATCCATCCATCCATCATACTGTCTACGTGTACATGTTTCCTTAATTTTGGTAAGACAGATTTTCCAACAGAGCCTTTCCCCCTGCCCTGGCTATTCCTCTCCCTAACCCCTCTTTCTGTAACCAAAGGGCAACATTTTCAACTCTTCCAAACATTGCAGATTTTGCTGTTGGAGCCTCAAGGTTCAATGAGAAAGGTTTAAGGAGGGGATGTTCTTCAGAGAGTACCACAAACGGTGGCTGCACCACAGAATTTGTACATGTGTGTTCATCTGTCTGAGTAACTGCAGTGGCACAGGCAACAACAGGCAACATGCTCTGACTGGAGACTGGCGATGTACCAGGCGTGACCCTTCCACCCAGCAAACACAGGTGGTTACTAGAAATTCAGCTTTTAACAGAACCAAAGCCTATGTAACAGGGCACAGAGAGGATTACTGCACATCCTCACAAGTCTAAAATCACTGAGCTACAAGGCTTAAGCCACGGATTGTCACTAAAGGTGTGCTGTATTAGCAAGAAATAGCTTCAAGGAACAGAATTAACAAGCATAGAGGACAAGATCTTCAGCAAGGATTATGCTCCTGTTTGAATTGAGTACTTATCTGCTGCTCTCTATGCTTGACATGTGGCGATGTATTATTACACTGCCGGAGACATATGAAAATTCCTGCATAGGAAAAGATTTCATATTATTGTAGGTTATCAAGTCACACATGTTGTGCATTCCAGATCTGTGACTCACTTCATTCAGCGTGGTAGGAATACCATACTGGTGCATCCTATAGTGCATGCATGACCAGAAGTCTGGGCAATTTCATTAATAACTTAAAATAATCACAAGATAATTAAACTGCAATTATAACTTATGTATATGCTGTGTATTATTTTTCTTTTGTTCTTGGTCTGCATGAAACACATAAGAAGATGATGAAAACACTGCTTCTATTTTTAATCTATACCTTGCTCATTCCTGTATTTTAAAGGAAGGTAAAACATGACTGGCACCTGCTTTGCTTTTCCAGTGCCTCAGGCTTTGGCCTCAGGCTTGAGGGGACGGCTGAGTGCCTTGATGTTGTTAGCTGTGCCTTACAACAAGATGCACAGCCTGGTTTTGATAATCCCATCCAGACTTGTCTCTGAGCCCCTGTCCTATTTGTGCAGTCCTTTATTAAAAAAGGGAAAGAGCACAAAGTTTCTTCCTTAAAAACATCCCAGTGTTACCTAGGAGAGCTATATGTATTCAATCCAGCGGGGGAGTTCAAACCAGAGGTGTGAATCACAAAGTTTGCCTGAAAACTACGAACAGAATGAGTCCCATACTGAAACCTTTAGGTAAATTTGATTCCTGTTACGGGCATGGAGACATAGATCTCATATCCTTCCTCCTTCCTCCGTTTCTGGTGGAAATACTTGATGCAATGTAAAAATCTCATTATTTGAATAATTTTCAGTGGCTTCTACTGAAAGGTTTATTGCTCTTGCTTTTCCCAGAAAACATTTTTGGTTTTCCTTCTGTAAAATTAACACCAAATAAATACATCTTGAAAAATGCTGACTTCTAACAGTAATATTAACAGGGTTTTATTCTGTAATCACACAGTATTTATAGAACTTAAAGTGATTAAATTTTGCTGGAGAATAGCCTGCAGGGTAAGTCACTCCCTAGTACTGTGTCAGCAGCTCCACGCTGTGTAACCTTAAGGACAGTGAGCACAGACCCCTAAATTGCCCCACCTTTGATGCCTTAGAGGCTCCATTAAGCAGCTCAGGCTGGATCCAACCTTCTCAGTGAAACCCCTAAGTTACCTGGCAGGTAGGGATTTTCTGACAAATGGGGATGACATTTGGGCTCAGATCTCTCCCTTCTCATAAACACATTCAAGCACAGAGAATGGGTATGCAAAAACATGCAAAAGAGGCAGCAAGGGATGGAACAAGAGAAATTATGGGTTATAACTTCTGCCTATGGTCTGGAAGGAGATATGCTGTCCTTGAGTTGGGCATTCTTAAGGTTCGTACCCATTTCTTCAGAAACTTGAATTTTGTATTTCTGGAGCAGAGAAGCTGTGACAGGCCTGTCACCACGCAGGGCCTGTGCCACCCTAATTAAAGCATATGTCTCAAATATTCTGGGTTCTTCAGCTCTCCAGCTATAAAAAGACAGACACTACTTTTGCACTTTTCTGGTATGTGGCAAAACTAATTATGGATTGTGAGGTGCTCACCAGTATTTTTATGCATCTCACCAACTCACCATTAATGGGAGCACTTACAGGCAGTGATGCCCTTGCTTATTTCCTTTAAAATTACTAGCTGCTGAAAGAGGGGTTTGAGGCACTAGTGATTTTAGAGATTTGATAAATTCCCATCTCTATGGCAGAGCTGTGCAGCTCAGGCAATGGCAGCTTTGCACATCACCTCCTTTAGCAGTGCCACATGTCCCTGCAAAGGACACTGGAAAACAGCAAAACAGCAGAGGTTTCATCAAACGAGATGGTATCATTTGAGCTTCTGAAGCACAGAAAGATTACCACTATTTAATTAAAGTATCTCTTTTTTCTCCCCTCCGAGCTGAGGAAAAAATAGTTATATTTAAAAAATAAAAACAATTCTTTGCCATTTCCAAATATTTCCTGAAATTAATGGAATTATACTGCTATAGTGCAAGATACATTTGACTGTACATCATTCTAATATTTGATAATGTGGGGATTTGAATCTTGCAAGGATTCATTTTAGAGGAGGTTCATCTAAGACAAGTCTGATTTAAGTATACTAGGTATATGTGTTAAGTCTATATGAATTAAAAATGCCTTAAGAAGTGCTATCTGCTTTTTGGGATACGCATTAATTAAATTGTTCATCTGTGTTGAGAAGTCTGAAATAAGATTTGAGTGATGAGGTATTAATTCAGTTGAGGTGCATGCCCAGGACACAAATATCATGCAAATCCCATACTAAACAAATTTGAGAGTTTGATCTGTTTGGAAATGATAGTAAATCTAAAGTATTTAACATGAAGAATTCATGAAGTTAGCCCTACATTTTTTATTATTTTGTCATATAAGTAATTAAGTTATATCCATGAGAAATATGTACAAAATCTTTTGAAACGTTCGATTTTAGTTGAATTTGCATGTGACTAGAAGAGAGCCACTTGCTTTCTCATTCCACATCTTAAGATGAATAGAAAAGATATGACTGGAAAAATCTATTTTCATGACATCTTAAATCAAAGAAATGAATTCTGGTAAAGCAGGTATTTATTAATGCCTCAGTCAATTTATATCTACAGAAATATGATTAAGTAAAGTGTGTGGAAAATGGGAATGGCCTATCTTTTACAATTATTCTTTCAACGCATCAATGTCAGGCTGTATTTCATGTTTTTAGGTTAATCTGCAAATTGCATAATTTTCTCACTGTGATTTCATTTTTTTTTTTTGCATTTTATTGTCTCTATTCCTTTTTTTATGGCTTTCTAAAAAAATGAAAGCAAATAGAGCTAGATATGCAAAAATGAGTCTGATTTCACTCGCTGGGAAAGAACATAAACAATTCTGAAGCTTCGTTTCACTACAGTGAAGAAACACGAGAAAGCTGATGTGTTTGCATGCAATTCCCTGGCTTTTGTACTGCTTTGAGTGATTTTCATGTGAAGTCACAGACTGGCTATCAGTTTTTGTGCCTATACAACTGTATGAGATGTATATATAGAAACTAGTCTGATGGGATGCATAAAAAGGCAGGATCAGAAAGTGTACCTTGGAACCTCTGGTACTCTCTCCATGGGCTTGTCAGTGGCACAGCATTTGCTACTTAGCACACACTGATAAAAATGCTGGACATGAGAGATTCTTGCATGAAAAGTATAATCAGCTGAAGAATCTAAGCCAAAATCCCTTGCAAAGGGGGAGAGAAAGCCCACAGGCCAACCAGACAACTGAATGTGTTCTAATTAAGAAAAACCCTAAAAACCGCCACACAACAAAACCCTCTAACAACTAAATTCAACTTAACTTGGTTGCTTAACTAAGTATGTACCTTGATTTTACTTTATTAGGCCTTATATTGGTGATGCCAAGATAGTACCTGGAGCACCTTGTGGTCAGACAAACATCTGTCCCCACAGGACAGTTCTGAATAAACCCACTTTGTGCTGCTCTTCAAAGGGACTGAAGAAACAAGAAGCCTTCCTGCAGACTGGGCTGTAGAGAGCAACTGTGATTTTCAGCTCAGGGAGTTTATGTTCTTATTTTAATTTACTCGTAGTTTTGCTGAGCGTCTTGGCCACTTCTCCATGAAGACAGTATCCAAAGTAAAGCATCCAGCAGACAGCACATCTTTGATCTCCACTTCAGAGCCTGAAGGTCTTTTGACACGGATTTTTGGAGTTTGTGTGGTGTTTGGTTTTTTCCTCTCCTGTTTCCATTATCCTTGTGCGAAGACTACTTTTCTTTAAGGCAGGTCACAGCAGGCCACATAAGAAGGATCCTCCAGACACAACTTTGTGTTGTGCCAGTCACTCAAGGCACCTTAGGAAGTGGGTAGCTGGAGCCACAGGACGAGCCTTTCACTCCATGGATGCTTGAGAACAAATTCAGTTGGTGTCTTTGAGAAGAACATACACACAACTTTCTCTTGCCACAATGTCCTTAGCAAGTCAAGGACAAGAGGCCTTTTCCTGTAGTCAGTCAATGTAGTTATCTCTCTAAAGGCCCAAGATCTCCACTGTCATAATTTCTACTCTATAAATAGGATGGAGTGATTAACTGAAACTGCCTTTCTAATCGGTTAGCTGCATACCGTCCTCAGTTATCTGAACGCATTTACAGAACATAATTGTTCTTAGGGAGTCATTTATGACTTTATTGATAAGTTATTCTGTATTAAGATCTCTTGAAAAAAGCCTCCATTCAGGAAAGATAAACTTCATCCCCATACTTATTTTTAAACATATGCTTAAATCCTATAGATTTTACTGGCTTTGAATCCTTTTCACAGATTTTCAATTCATAACTATAGTAATTTGCTGTTTGGGTCTAAGAGTGAATCCAATGAATTATCCTGTAGCTATTGAGATAGAAATAATGTCTTAATTTGTTCCAAACCAAACTGATGAACTGGGGAGACAGTCTGAATTGAGCTAATGAAAATTAGTAGAGACATGACTGGAAAAACTGGAGTACTTGTCCTGTTTATGCATGTGTGTGGCTGTGTCAGAAATCATTTCACAGAAAAACCAGAAATGAGGCACTCTGAAAGCGAAACTTCTGCAGAAAGTTATTACAAGTAATTCTTAACTCCCTCATCAGTTATTAAGAAGAGCAAAGAGTGACTACAGAGCTGGCTCTGAGGGCTTGCTAGATGGCATTGTAGTTCAGAGACAAAAGTTAATGGAAGTTTCCCCTTGCAAATTAAACTGTTCCTTTGAAAGATATTTTGGTTTCTTGAATTCTTACTTCTTTTTTTCAAATCTTCTATGACTTGTTACTTTCTATAAAATATGAAGTTCAGTATAGATTTAATAATACAAAAAAGCCTGTCCTGGCTCTTCTTTTCCAGGCATTGTAGGGTGCCTTGTATAATTTTGGTTGGTACTGGGAGACAGGGGTTGCATGTGTGTTTGTGTGTGTGTGTAGGATAGGAAAAATCAGAA
The DNA here is from genome assembly GCA_013396655.1 of Campylorhamphus procurvoides. NCBI lineage: Eukaryota > Metazoa > Chordata > Aves > Passeriformes > Dendrocolaptidae > Campylorhamphus > Campylorhamphus procurvoides. The sequence goes on from WBMV01003348.1 coordinate 234,760, forward strand.
ATCTAGAGAGAACAACTGATCTTCATCACCTGATATGCAAAAATGTGCAAGACGTGAGTTCACAAGCGAGGTGCTATGGACAGATTGGTTTCTCCTTTTCTTCCAGTGGAACCCACCTCAACGCAGTCCACCTTGTCAGAGTTTACAAGTTGCCACCTTTGGTATTGTGCTTCCAAAATCTGTTGAAAGGGAAGCCTTGTGAGGGTGGGATGATTTCTGAATGCTAAAGCTTTAAGGGAGAGCACATCAGCGCAGAGCTGACTCAAACCTTTCCCTCTGCAGGGAAGGCAGTGGTGCTTCAGGAATGTTGACAAGCTTGGGACTGGCAATGAACTGTAATTTGCCCTTTATATGAATAGGTGTTTGGAGGGCAACTGTTTTCGCAAAAGGAAATGAAGAGGGAGATTCTGCTTGGAAAAAATTTAAAGAGTTCTGATGTTACATGAAGGTGGTAAAAATGGAAGGACAGGTAGGTCAGGCAGAGGGGATGCCTCACAGAGGGCAGTGTCACAAGCAATCTGGAAAATTGGGCACTAGCTGCCTGAAGGGAGGACCAAAGCTTTTAATGAACGTCCATCAGTGTCTGTCATGTCAAACCCCATAACTTTTCCACAAGCTGTAATTGATTTGGATTAGACCTCCATTTTCTGTGAAATACTGAGACAGAAAAAATTCAAAGTAAACCAGAGGTTAATGGCATTGCAGCGTGCAGTACCTTGCTGTGCAAGCTAATCTGAGGGGGCCAACCTTGCAGACCTCAAAGAAAACTCTTGGTGAACATCATGGAGATGGAAAGAGATGAGAAAATAAACCCTTCATGGTTTCAAGGCTAAATGCCTTCCTTTTGTAAGAAATTACATGTTAAGTGTTAGCTATCTCTAGGCAAACGTGATCTTGAAGAAAATGAAGCAGCAAATCCATTCTAATGTATAAAATTATTTCCACCATTTGCTAGTTACCACTTGCTTCTATTCAGCATAAGTTGAAAGATATGTTTAATTATCTCCAGATACCACTAATAATGAAAATTTCAAATAGATCCAAGAGAAATTGCAAGGGAGGAAGCTGGTTTTAAAAGAAAGTTAACTAATCAAAATATTTTAATCCAAAATGTCTTGCCTGTTATTTTTTTTTCCCTAGCGTGTTAAAATGAAAATGTCAATTTAAACTAAATCTGTATGCAAATTAATGCATTGGCCTTTCACTCTACCTTGAATTAGGGTGGCTGCACGTGAACTTACAGCTCCACTAAAATATCAAAAGATATTGTCTGCTGAGCCCACTCAATTATCTGTTCATGTACAGGGATGGAGAGCAATCAGGATGTCAGGGCCCTGAGGGTACCAACAGCCCTTACTGGCTCTGATTGCCTGTCAGGGCTTCCTCCCACCTGCCCCTGATTCCAGGAGCTTGGTCCATCCTTAGGATGCTGGCTGATAGCAGGGGCTGCCCCCCAGGTCACCCTGGCTGGGGTGGTGGGATGGCACCTGGCTGGCCAGGTCCTGCCCAGCAGGTCCAGTTCCCCCGCTGCTCCTTCCATCCCAGCCCGCAGGGAGCAGCCAGTCCTTGTGCCCTGCTGACACAGGCTTAATTAAGGACAAAGTCTTGCAGAGTAGCCATTCTGTACAAGAAAAGCTAATTAGACCTGGTTCTGCAATGACATGATATTAAGAGTTTTTTTGGGCCCTACTAACAGTTCCTCAGGTTCCCTTAGCAATGAATGTCATTATCAGTGCAGGAATTTTGTGTTGTGTAAAGCAGCTCTCTGTTGTATCATGTATTTTGAGCACATCACTGAGAAGGAGAGAAACTAAGTACCTGGATAGTGCTGAAAAAAGATGGAGAGGGTCACAGCGCCAGGAAAAAAAGGATGTTTTTCTCAATCTGTGCAAGCACTTAGAGCGTGTTGTGGATGTATTCATTATACTTACATTCGGTGTCCTGGACTGACTTCCTTGTTGCACAGGTCATACACAAAATTGGTGATAAAAGGTCACCTCTACAAATCTGAATCTAAGCTTGCTCTACAGTTTTGTTTTTGAAGAAGTTGGTATGAAAAAGAGAATGGTCCAAACAGTATCATGTGCTTGAAATATAGAAAGTTAATGTCAAACTCTATGCTGCGTTAGCATGTCTTTCCTGCCACTGTACAGCTTTTATCTATGTTTTTATATATTTTTATTTAATCAGATATCTCTTGATAGATTTTTCCATCTGCTGTGGAATTCCATCCCAGGTGAGATTTCAGTAGGGAGGATGCAGTGGCCTACTATACATGTACCTGTGTATGTACCCTGTGAAGGTCAGGAGGGGCTCATCCTGCTCAGGGCTTCAGCATAAAGAATGCAGAAGCTGGAGAAGCACACGTGCCATGTTCTTTGCAAACAGGCAGCAAAGCAGAACTTTGACCCTAAATTTGAACCACTTCAGGATAATGTGATCTTTTCAGAACAGTGTACTGCCATTAATCCAGACTCTGTCTGATCATTTAAAAATTCTAGTGATTGGAACAGGGTAACAGTGGAGTCACACATCCCTGGAGAGATTTGAAAGATGTACAGATGTGGAACTTAGAGATATGGTTTAGTGGTGGACTTGTCAGTGCTGGGTTAATGGTTGGACTAGATCATCTGAAGGGTCTTTTCCAATCTAACAATTTTGTGATCTCTGGATATCAAAACCACGTCTAATGAAATCCCTGGTGCACCTTTTCTCTCTCTCTCTCTCTTTCTTTCTCTCTCTCTCTCTCTTTCTGATCCATTTTGGCTTCTCATCCCACTGAAAAGTAATACAAGGATTATTACCTACGTTGGACTCTTCAAAAGCAGAACTATTTTCTGAGTTCAGCTGCTTTTAAGTTCAGTGCCAATTTACAGCCAATGGGCTTATGAATCTGTTTCTCCTACTTTTTTTTTCTATGAGTTATACAGTGATTTTTTTCATTGCAATTCAAAGTTATTTTTTCTTTTGAATAGATACTTTTCCTGGGTATCCCCATGACTTTAAAGCCAATGATCAAGCATCTTTCTGTTGAAATTCCTCCATGTGTTTGGATTCTCTGAGGACAATCTTGTCATGTTATGTCATGCATCCCCTGATGTCAGAGAACAGTGAGAATACTTCATGTGTTTTCTGGCAAAAAAGCAGCTTCCTTTCTACAGTTCCTTGATACTGAAATCCTGTTATCTTTCAAACTGACTTGATTAAGTGGTACCACTAAATACAAAAAGTTGGCTTGTGATCTGCCACCTGCATAAAGAGTAACGCTGGTGCCTTGCAGACTCCAATGCACCATCCACAGAAAGTTTCATCCACCAGAGAAAAGGTGAAAATGGAAGAATCTGGCTTAAAACCATGTCTGAGAGCATTCCAAGTAACCTTCCCTCAGACTGAATGCACAACTGAATTTTTCAATATGCATTTTACTAGTAACACTTCTGTATAAAATTACCCACTTTTAACAAGAGAAAAGCCATTTCCATGGAAGTTTAATTTACTTCTTAGTAATTCATTTGAATGGGTCATATAGAAAAGGACATCTCTGCAAATTTCAAAAGGAAGGAGATCACTGTTGGCAATATTCTGTTAATGGATGGGGAGCAAAGGTGTGCAGTTGCACTGCTTTGTTTGTCCTTGCACAGTCATTCCACTTTAATTCCAAGTTAAGTGGAAGAATAGAATCATGGACATTAAGGTTAATCCTACAAAATACAGTTATTAAATATGTCAAAACAGATGAAATCCTAGGTTTTCAATACTTCAAAATGACCTCATTTTATAAATGAAAATCTCTCTGGTTTTCAAATACAAAAGAAATTAAAATAATAGAGGGAGGAAGAACGAGAAAGAGAATAAAATTGCTGGCAACAAGGCAGCATCTCTCTGGAAGTGTGAAAAAGAGGGCTGCTTTCAACCTTTGGTTCTCAAGCCGTGCTACAAAGAAAACTGCACATTTGGATGAGGAGAGATATTGGGGGGTTGGCGGTTCTTTTCTGGGGGTGGGGAGGAAAACATGGCAGAGAAGGCAAGCTCTTCTGTTTCCTCTCAGAGGTGCAACTGACACTTTCAGAACAAAGTGCTCTGCAAAATTTGCTGACTGCATAACACGCTGAGATGCTGTTGGGATCTCACCCTCCCAGGGCAAACCTCCTGCCTCACCTCCCAAATGAACACCGTGGGATCTGTGGTGATGCATCAACATGGGGTTATTTCTGCCACTTCTCCCATGCCACTCCAGGAACATTTCAGTGTTTCTCAGTATCTTAATTGCTGAGGATGCCCAACACTTCATGCAAATCCAGCTACGTTCTTTTCTTCAGAGACAGTTCTGGGCTATTGCCATTAGGACACTTAAGCTATGTGGATCTGGTGGTGGAGAATTTATGTTGTTGCTGTGCGTCATCCACGTGCCTTACAAATAAACAGAACACTTTAATCCTGAAGCTGCTAGGCAGTTTATCAACCCAGTACTACATCTGCTTAGTAGCTATACAGAAAAAAAGAAAGATTTGAAACTAAACAAAAGACTGTGAGGAAGCTGAAGGAAGGTGAAGAAGACAGAAATCCATTTTAGGAAATGCAGACTCAGAAATCAATTGTATCATCCAGGTGTCTGCAGCGTGAGCAGGGGAAGATGTGATTGTGCAGAGTGTGGCAACACTTCTTTTTCTGCAATACTTGTTCTCTATCAGATGTTCGTGCCTCCCTATTATATTTAGATGTGTGCTGGGGGCAATTTTAGGGCCACTTCAGTGAGCATGTTTTCTCTCTTAAAGAATGCACAGAGGGTAGTGTAAGATGTGAGATAAAGAGAGAACTAAATATAGAAGTACTTTAATGCTGTAAGCCCATAAAAAATTGAGTCAACAGAACTCCCTCCTCCTAGCAGGCGTTTCTCCTAACTTGTTTTACCTTACATATGCTACATGTGAAACGCACCTAGAGAGGAAAATTATTGTTTTCTGCAGCTTGTTCTGTTCTTCCTCACAGAATCATGTGTGAGGTGTGTGGTGAGCTGCCCAGACTTATACCTGGCTATGTCTACACTCAGAATAAATAGCATTATTCAGGACACACTTGCCTACAGGTAGGAAAAAAGGTAGCACTTTTAGACAGCCTGTGAGTGGTTTAGTAAACAGTATCTCACAGCCACTTGGATGGCTCCTCAAATTTTCAGGTTAGTTGCGTATAATTTAAATAATTTGATAGGTCTTAGATGAAATGGGAGATGTGAATTGACTTGTTCTAAATGGTGAGGTCACTTTAGAACTGTTCATTTGATTTTGGGTACTCAATCTGCCCTGTTAAAAGGGATTGGCCTCAATTTTTTTGAGAAGTATGATTTTGAAAAAATTTAGTGTAGTTATCTCTGGCCATCATGACTCATAACTTCTGAAGCAAAACTGTCTGAAAAGAAGGATAGTATCCTTTTGTGTGTGGGCTAATTTAGCACTGAAAGGTTCCTGAAATAAGTAACTTTTGAGAAGATCAAGAGCGGCTGGATGGGGACGAAAAAAAGTGAGCTTCTACTGCTACAGATACTTGTTTGTTTTTAAAAACATCTATGTTTTAATGAAAAAGTAGTAGTTATAGATAAGATGAAAAGCTTTTAGTATGTTATTCCATAATAAAAGCTGTGCATTGAATCAACTCTTTTTCACAGATTTTCCAAAAATGTTGATACTCTCTATATATTGAGTAAAGAGAAGGATTTGGAAAAAAAAGGAGCTGGCAAATGAGAAACAATTCTGAGCTACCAAAAGGAGTGGGTCAGGAGTGTTGGCTGCAGAAACCTTGGGGGAAAATAATCTGTTTTCATTCCATTAGGATGGCTGTAGCCAGGCAAAAATCGAAGAGCTGGATGTAGAACTCAGGGAATTTCTGATGGAGAGATTTCTATCTGCTTTCTCCAAGAAGAAAGTTGACAGCTCACTCATATTTTACCCATCAAATTTTTGGGGAGGAGGAGTATCTTCAAATCTTTGTTGAATGGTCACTGACATGTATTTCCTTTTCAGAGAGGAACAGTAGGCTGGTAATTTGCTTGTTGTGCTGTTCTAGTGCATTTTCTGATGTGCATCTCAAGTTACCTGTTCAGATTATTTCATATGGCTTTTTGTACTGTTTACAAGATACTGTTTCCAAACTACAGCAAGAGGATATGCATGAAATCTGAACTTTAGAGGGAATTCTTTCCCTGATTTTACAGTAGAGTCAGGCTCTAATTCTGAGCACTACTCATTTCTACCTGCATAAAATGTTGTGGTCCCAGCAGAGTGAAGTTTATTGCTAAATTAGCATTTACTGTAAGATTCTGTGCTCAGTGGAGTACGGACATGAAAGACTTTCATTATTTTAAAGCGATTCCTTTCTTCCTGATGATCATAAATAACTCCCTAGGGTGCTCGAAACCAAACTCTACTGTTTCCATCATTTTTGTACACACTTTTGTTTCACTTTATCGCACACATATTTATTTTACTGTTGGGGTTGTTCAGAAGAGTTATCATAATGCAGATCAGATGGTTGATTAAACCACAGCTGCCTTTTCAAAATACTTATAAAACCCCAGCATGCTTTGGAAGGAAAGCACAGAGTTCTATGAATTCTGAAAACAAATATACAAAACATAGTATGAGGTGTTGTTGTTTTGTTCTTATGAGTCAACTTTCATAGTGTTTGGATAGCAGCTTCTATATAAATGGAAAGTGATATTGGATGATAGGGCTTATCTCCTACTCCCTGCTCTGTTTAAAATAATTTTACTGCAGGAAACGGAAGAGGAGATGTTAGGTAGGAGGGGCGATGGATTTCAGTCACAAGTGCTGAGGATGTTACTAGTTGGTTGCCAGGCAAGCAAGGTTATGTTTTCTGATGTTGTGATAAACTGCTATTTTTCCGATGCCAGATTTGGCTCAAGTATCTTAGCAGGGAATTTTATCCCTATAGTTCATATAATCAACTGTGAAAACCTCCAGCTGTCAGTTATTTTCTGCTTCCATGCCCATCACAAGCAAGATGCCATCACTAGTCAGAAATCTTCTTCCAGATGGTGTATGTGGCTTTAATTTGGAGTTTGCCTGATGAAAGGAGTAGTAAACGATTAAGCATTCACTGAGGTAAGAGGTAGCTTGTGACTACTGTTTTCTTGAGTAAATAGAGCTAGGTGTTTAATCAAGCAGTGAAGGGCCAGGAGCATGCAGCTACACAAATCTCAAATGCCATGATACCGCAGACATTGCTAATGCAGTCTTGTCATTTGAGCCTGTCACTTCACCAAAGGACATGGTGTGAAATACTCACTCTAATTCTCTGCTAGGGAGCCACAGGAAGGCTCAGACACTGCAAAAGCCTACATGCCTCATTTATCCCTGTGAATACTTCCAGTGACTTCACTGAGACTAACTACAGAATATACAACATCCATAATTTTAGAATTTGGGTGTGCATTGTGAAGTGCCTTTCAGTGTTTGTGACAACCAGTGCAGAATTCAGAAATTTGTGTCTGTCTGTCATTTCATCTTCCCCAGGCAAGCACAAAGTGAGGCTGCCATGGCCTGCTGGATTATTTTCAGGAAACACTGTATTTTATTTCTTGTTCCTGATATACCTGTATTCTGAATGGTTAAAGAAATGAGTATATGTGAGGAGAAAATACACAGAATACTGAGTTAAAATGAAGATCTCTGCTGTAAAGTTGTCATAAACTTGGGGCTGATAAATCTTGATTAAAAAGCTTTTAGGCAGGTTATAGGTGCTCAGTTTTGCCAGTTTCTTTAGATCTGCTCTCAGAAAAATGGCTCACTTGCCATGAAAGAGTGATGTCTTTCTGTCCTTCCCCTGGATAGTCTGGCTGCCAAGTAAGCTATTTTTCACAAAGTGAAAGAATGGAAGAACATAGCTTTGTATCTTTCTGCAATAACCTGAGCAGGGTTCTCTACAGAGCATCAACAATGGTCCTTGTGCACTGAAGGGCTATGACTGAAGACAGAAAAGCTGTCATGTACACAATTAGGGCCTCAACAATACCTGGAATTATACTTGTTGACCATATAACCAAATTGCAGCAAAATGGTTTGTGTAGCCTTTGAAATTTCTGCTCTCATTTTTGTCAGTTCAGTTGTCCCACCTGTTATTTCTTTCAAACTGCTAAAAGTTTCCTAGACAAGGAGAAAAGCTACAAAAGATACAGATACATATTGTGGGAACAATACATCCTTCTCCACGAGTCAGCTCAACCTTCAGCTGCAGCTTCTAATGTTTCTCCCCCCAAAGGCAGTGGGGAGGTCTGAAGATGACCCTCATGATTATTTATCCAATGGCATGGCCTTATCTTAATTTTGCCAAGCTCTGTAATTTAACCAGTAAGTACAAAATCGAGGCCCCCCAGCACCACAGTTATGACCCAGCAATTCAGGACCCGTGTTACAGATCCTGGAATCCCAAAAGGTTAAAGCGTGAGACAGGTGACTTCCTCTAACAAGACCTTGAAAGGGGCCAGACAAATCTTTTGGTGAGCAAAGAGGCTGTGTATAATGGCACTCTCTTTTCTCCCTGTTTACCTGGGACACAGGTGCACTAGGAAAGATGAAGTCAAAACTGTAGCCCAGCACATTCACATTACAGGTTGTCTTAGGATGCCAGAGGGCTTGGCTACCCCCAGCCCACATAACCAGGATGCCCTGCTAAGAGTTCAGGGCACAGTTACAGTGAATCCTTAAGTAAAAACCAACAAAAAAGTCCACTGATTGCTTAAATATAAGACCATGGCAAAATAACATGAGAACTGGGTAAAGAGACTGTACACAGAGGGGAAGTGTAAAACCCTGAAATACCCTGTTTGGTGGAGCAAGATGCCTGATGGCTGTGGTGTCTAGTGGGGATTAAAGGCTAAAAATGGCTTGAGGCTTTTCACATAAGCACTGTATGCTCAGAGGGAAGAATACTTTCAAGTTTGGTTCCAAATATTGAAACTTAATTTAAAGAGTAGGATTGTTCCGAAATTTTGATGAATCCATAAGCTATTGAATTGCTTTCTGTGACCTCTGCTGAAAAAAAAAAAAAGGCAGAGTAAGCATTCCCCAAACTGGTTAATAATTAAATGCCTGTTTGAAGTGAATTTTTTTCCCTGCCTGGCTAAATACATGTTTAAATTGAAAGTTATATAACCCTGTAGAAAAAAGGCTATGGCACAGTCTAATCCTGAGTTATGTGCAGAATGGTTACAACCAAGATCCCCTCAATACAGCTATTTTAGTCTTAGCGCTGTGTGAGAGCTCTTTGCTCATCTTCAAGAACTGCTGCCTATGAATTGTAAAATATTAGAGCAGTATTTTTTTTTGTGTTTGTGGCTCCCACTGACAATTCTGGGTGGTATAATTGAAGGACAGGCTTAGCTGACCGGGATCACAATCTGGCTTTGCTTTATGTGCAATGTGTTTGTTACTGTGAGCTCTCCAAGGTCCTTGTTTTATAGAGATTTCTGGGGAAAAAAAAGGAATTGGCAGAGGAGGACGAGAAGAAAGGAGAAAGGGGGCGTGTAGGACAGGGACCATTACAGACACTCCCACTAACCAGGAGACAGGAATTTAGGATTGTGTCTAACCCTTTTCAGCATGCAGCTGATGTGTGGAGGAAAATATTCTTCAGCCACTATTGCTGTTCTGGGGCTGATGCACCAGGGAAACATTCATGGTACAAGGACAAAAGAGACAACTCAAGAATAGGCAGCACTGATGAGCAGGGGGAAAACCAGTGGAGAAAGCAGGATTTCAATTTCAGCAGGAATTTTGTGTTATTTCCATTTTGAAGCAGAATATCCCTCACTTGACTTCAATCATTCTGCTTTGATAAAAATCAGGATTTTTTTTCCTATTTCAGCTTTCAAGATATTTTAAAATATAGCAATACAACATCATTCCAAATGAGAAATCAAAACATCTTAATCTGAAATTTCAGTCTTCTCAATACAATGACTTTGAAACGGTTTTTTTTTTGTTCTTTTAAATTCTTTAACAGGAATGGTGCCATTTCAGGGTTTCTTATTAATTCTTTTGTCTGCTTTAATTTCTTTTGTTTGGTTGTGTTTTTATGTAGAGAAATACCCATACTGAAAAAGCTCCCTTGGACAGCCTGATGGCTGCGCTCCTGGGTTCTGTAAACTTCCTGTGGTACATACACATATAAACTACTCTCTGAATTACCATTTTCTTAAACTACTCCCAAACCCCTAATAAATGTGAGCTGAAGCTTCAGTAATATTACAAGATTCATCTCTTTCTGGCTATGCCTGTGGAGTTAAAAGGCTTTTAGGTAATCACTTGCACAGAATAGTCTTTGTTACTTTTAGAGCCAAGCTTTGAGTCCTTGTACCACTGACTCAGGACCAACAGAGCTGCATCCAAACCACGGCTCTTCAAGGCATTTGACTTATTTTTTACTTCTGACCCTTCCCAAGATTTATTGAATATTATTCTCACAGTTCCCCAGTTGTTTCAAGCAGAATTAGGCACATGAGGTATTTAACTTTTCCGAAAACACTTGTTAGTATTTTATCTCTACCCTATATGATTGCACATAACTGTATCTGTTCTTTGTTTAGCCATGCTGAGTGCTGGCCCCTAATCATTTAAATGCATGACATTTCTGACAAATCTTCTCCTACAAAGTCATTAGTAAAGTCATTAGACTAAAAAAGAGAAAACAACAAGACAAAAGGAAAAGCCCAGTTCTGAAAATGAACCTATTTATATATGTGGCTATAAAATATTAAAAAATAATAAGAAAAACACTTGCTGCAGCTGTTGTTCACTGTACAGTGAGTACTCTACCTGTTATGCTGATGCTGAAGGTTAATTAATTTCTATTTCATCCTTACTGTGGTGACCCTTAGAAATCTGAAGCATTAAAGATCTATGACTTTTCATCATCTTTTATCTATTAAATGATTCATTACACATGCACTTCTATTTTTTTCATACATCTGATTAAGAATAGTCAGGAGAAAACATGCAACAAAAGGTGACCTTGTGACATTGGAGAAGATGAATATCCACTGATCTGCCTGTAGAAGGCAATTATGCTTTCTGTATTTTTGGTACTTCTGGGTTTGGTTGTAGGATTTTTTTGTTCTGCTTTAAAAAAAATAAATTTATTAAGTGAGGTGAATCTTACTTCTTGCTTTTACTTCGTTAAGTTGTCTAGCCACGAAATAATTGTTGCTCCTAAGCTTTGGCCATGCTTTAACATGGGCAAGATACATGAGTCTTCAAATCTCTCTTCTAAAGAGACTTGCATTTGGAAATCAATTGTTTGGGTATATCTCCACATCAATAACTGGCTGTTCCCCTGGTGCCAAAGCCTACTTGTTTCAAACAAGTGGAACACCAGGTTAATACCAGCTATGTTTTCTGTATTACAAATAAGGAAAAAGACCCATCAGCTTGTGTTTCTCTTTTACTGCCACAGTCCTAGAAACCAGATATGGCACTTAACATTGATGGTTTGGACTTGAATTCATACACAGAGATTTGGGTTGTTTCTGTTCCTCCTCAAACTGTGAACTCAAAAATTTTGTTAAGCATTGTAAATATTTTAAACGCTTTTCTGAGCTCTTGCTCAATGCCACTGCTTCTCTAAACCCTGCAACTTGCCAGAAAAGGGATTTCAGGAATACTAGCTAAAGCATCTTGACAAGCTAAACAGTTTTTAGAACTGGAGTAGGTGGACTTAGCTCCTTGCTGCCAGCTACAGTGTCTGCACACTGTCAGAGGAGATAAGCAGGGCTACACGGAGTGGATTAAGGCTGGTGCCAGGAATCTGCACATCCTGGACCTGGGCTCATTTCTGCTCATTAGTAATCTTGTGTCTTCAGCAAGTCACATGCCTTTTGTCTGAGTCTGTTCTGCTGTCTGTGAATTAGGGGCAGTAGTTACCTATTTCTTTCAAAGAAGGAAGTTTATTTTTCTCGGGTTTTGAGGGTATAAGCCCTAAGGATAATGACCTGCACCTATGCATCTGCACTTGGCAGACAATGAACTGCTCACAGCCTGGTCCTGAGCAATGCAACCTTTGAGGAAGTTTGTTTTCAGTCTGAGGTCAGAATAGTTTTGAACTGCAAAAAATCTGGAAGGTTTGGTCAGATTTCAGTATTTTATACTTTTATTATGCTTTCCATAGATTACTGATTGAAAAGAATCAGGGTCTTTTTGCCTCTCCTCCACACATGCTGCTATTGGTATTAACATCTCTGAAACAGAGAACTTGAAAATTCCTTCTGGTGATGTTATGATTCCAGTTGCATCTCAGTTATACAACATAAATGCCTAAAAATATAAATTCTCAAATCTTTCTTTCTTGGGCAAACTCAAGAACAACAGCAGTGAACAATTAACATTTTTTAAAATGCAGAATTTCAAATGCTTACAATCTTCCTACTTTTTAACTCTTTCTCAAAACACTAGCATGCATACCAACACACATCTTAAATTCCTTAAGTATGTTTTTGTTTCCTGCTTCTGTGCAAAAGGAATTCATCATTATCTGACACGCTTGTATTCTTGACCCTGAAAGAGCTTTGAAGATTCTTACAGAGATGCAGTCAATTTCTTGGCTTTAAAACTTCTAGCATATGCTGGCTCTTTCTGGATGGCAGAATGAACAACTTGATGTACAGCTCAAGTTTCTTCATAGCTTTGAGCTATCCATAACTATCTTTTGGGTTCCAGTGAACCATGCACATTCCTTAAAGTCTGTGGCATGTTACTTCTCAAATTCTGCATGTATTACCTCGGGTCTTTTTTTCTGTAATCTTGTCTCTCTAAGTTACAGAAATATTTTGCTTCTGTATTTTCACTCTGATTCTGTGCCCTGCTCTATTGTTTTATAACTTTGGGGGCTGGATGCTCCACTCTTTGATGCTTAGCTGGAAACAAAAGCAAAGTGCTTGAGGATAGCCATATTCAAAACAGAGTAACCCTTTGAATCCTTCTCAGTCCTCCAGTTATTTTCAGGTAAAGAACAAACCATGGTTTGAATGTGACCAACTGCTTTCTGCCTTTATCAGTTCCAATTTACTTCACACCTTCCTAGAAGCTGCATACCCCAAGCAGCCTCAAAGGAATCACAGATAAGGATAAATGGTAGCTGGCAATCAGGTAGCAACATTTTAGAGACTATTAGGTATATAATATCTGAAAATCTTGTAAATATCCTTTCAGAAAGAATGTTACAGAAACATTCACAAAAACGGGTTAGTTCAAACTCAGGGTAAGATGAAAGGTGCCAACAGAGTATTATAAATAAGATCTTTTTAAGTGCATATATAAAGTTAGATGTTCATAGAAAGAGCAGTTTTCATTGTGCCATGCCTAGATATTAAGCACAACTATATTTGACAACTAAAAAATAGCATAGTGACAGAAGTTATATATACACTATAACAAAGTCACAAAATTGCCTCCTAAAATGAACTAGTCATTTTGGAAAATGCTGGCCCAGTTAAGAATGGAAATTTACATTGTTCTTTCTTACCCCAATTACCTCCCTGCTCTAAGTTGAGGCCGCTTTTAAATACTCTTCTTTAGAAAGAACACCTGCTTAGTAAGTGCCAAAGGCTGCGCACCTTGAAACCCAAATATCCAGTATGAGCCAGTCAGATTTCCAGTTCACAGAAATCCCTTCTGTGCCCTGTAGCTGCCTGGTGATGTTTAACAAGCAATTCTTGAAAAAAAAAATCCTTTCTGGGTGCACAGCAAGTTATGCAAGTGGATCTTCTTGGCACCTTCTGAAAGAGATGGTTCTCCTTTGACTGACACCTTCCTGTTTCGTATCTGACACCTTCTTCTTTCATAGTTTTCCTTTCATTTTGTGACAAAGCCATTTTTTTTCCTTATTATATTTGAGTTTGAATATGGTGGCCAAGGAAATATTAACCACTTTTTTTCTCTTCAAACATGCCATCAGTCCATGAAAACTCCAGATGCCAACAAGAAAAACACACCCCAAACCCTGATTATGTTTTAGATGCTATTAAACAAAACATGCCACCAAGAGAAACCCAGGCTAAAAATAAAAAGCATCCTTTATGTTTTCCCCCTTGATAAGTCAGAAACCAGTGTAATCTGATTGCTAGGTATAAAAAAAGCTTATCTAGTTCATTTCATATTCATCTAAAGTTGATCCACTTAATTATTTCTACCATTATATAGCCCACTTCTGCCTTTTTTCTGCTTGGAGAAAGTGTCAGTGTTACAGGAGAGAGATTTTATGCTCAGAGGACCTGGGATTAGAAGAACAATCATTTTCATACTGGAGATTCAAATTTGGCAGCAAATTGCTTTTAAGCATGTAAAGAATTTTTATGCTGACATGCATCTGTGTTATGAAATAATTTCTCTTTAACTCTGGGATGGTAACAGATGTTATGGTTCAAAGAATGAAAACTGCTGGTTTGGGATAAAAAAAAGAAATCTTCCAGTGTTATTAGAAAACAGAAGAAAGCACATGGCATAATAGGTCAGTTTAATGGCATTGTTTGCAGTAAATCTGACATTTCAGGCATAATCTGCAGTGCTCACTTGAAGTAGGACATTTTGCTGGGCAGAGAAGGATTTGATACATTCTTTTATATTACTGTGTCAAATTGGATTAGAACATAATAAAATGAAGAATGTAAAATAGAGGCCTTTGGGCTCACTGGTTATGCAGTGTAACAAGATGCACAAGGAATTAAAAGGAATGTACTTTTCAGAATTATGACAAACTTGTCATGTGCAGTTTGTGTGGAGCCTCCCTTTGTCTCGTACGTTTCTTTGGTTTATCCTTCCTGTGTGCACTCTTTGTTGAGCTGCATTAAGTGACTTTCCTTCAGTAGTTTTGCCCAGAATTTTTCTGTTTTCTACTTATTATTATGTGAAACAACAAGACACTCAGAGATAAAATGATTGAAAACCTGTTAGAGTAGATACTGTTTCCGGTTGCAAGCGTAAACTGCTCAAAATTTTGCCAAAATTTATTTCTGAGATTCACTAATACTCCCTGCTGGCTTGGAGAGCAGCCACAGGAGTATTCACTGCAGCAGCTTTACGAGTAGCCTGCAGGATTCAGCTTCTGCTGTCACTCTGCGAGATATCTGAGCTACACAGACAGGAAAATGGGCTGAAACTTGTTTTCTTAAATGATGCGTGGAGGACTTCATGGAGTAAGTTCTAACCTTTGAAATTTTGGAAATGTTAATTGGTAAGCTGAGCACTCCACACTTTCATTTATCTGATACTCTTATCTCAGAGCTCACATTACCCCAAATTGGATGTGTCTCCTATGTACTGTGAGTCACTTGCTTTGAAAAGGTCTGTTAGCTGGAAATCCAGTGACAAGTCGAGATGGCAGGTCCTGTGTTCTGTTTGGATAAACAGGGTCATGCTTCTCACAGGAATTAGTATCAGTAGGAATTAATAAATGACTCATGTTTCAGTCCTGAATTTAATTTCAGAGATTACAGAAAATCTGAATACAAACGATACGCTGCATCGCTTTTGAAATCTGGAAGGGGAAGTGATTCAAAAGGAAATACCAGAGCAAATCTTCTGCCTAAATTGAAGCAGTGAGAAAGGACTCATACATATCAAAGTAACTCCAGCGTGCATGTGCATTCAGCTTTCAGTTGACTGTAAAAATGAGGTTGATCTTAGGACACTTAATGCTGTATGAAGGCAGCCTTTCACTTGGAATGACTGTCAGCTGCTCTCGTGGTTGAAAAGCAGTACCTTCTCATACAAAAGCCAGGTCCCTCCTCTTGGACACCAAGTGTCCATGTCCCTGCCTGTACCCAGAGTGAGGAACTGCTCATGCTGCTGCTGCCCTTCCATCCTAGGGTGGCACAGGATTGTGCAGTGTGTGCACAACATGTTCCACACACTGACCAAGGAGACTGAGAAATCATCTTAAAACAAGGAAAAGAGCAGTTTTCAAAAAGAAATTCCAAACAAAAAAATGGATTTAATTAAATTTGTCTGTAAGGCAGGCATGGTGCCAGAGCACAGAGATACAAGATGAGGAGCTGAATTCAGGAAAGTTGCTTGTCTCAGAACATCCTTTACTTTTTAATGGCTTCTTCTTCTCAGGTGAGCATATGCTTAAATGCTTTCCTGAACCAAGGTCTAACAAACTTACACTTTGATCTTACTGTTAATGATGTTTGGTTCATTTGAGTCTAAAATGTGCACTCCATTTGAGTGTGGTTTGACATAGCAAATGAAATATTTACTGACACTTGGCTCTGGTACCTTCACTTCTGTGGATTTCTGTAATGTATCATTCTCATTGAAGGTCTGCTCTCCAAGGGATGGGCGGGATTCAGTTCTAATGGCAGTACAAGGCGGTTGGCTCCTGCTCTGAGAAGAAAGCTCTTCCTTTTTCAGAAGTAGTTTCTGTGGGTTTGTACCTAATCAATTTGGACTCCTGCTTAGAATTTGATAGCAGAGGTAACAGAAATAAAGCCTTATTGTATAGTTTCCCATTTCCCTAAGAACAAAATGATGCCAAACAGAGTTAAACCCATTCAGAGTGTGTCATTGCTTTCATGGAACAGTATTGTCTGAACTCTCTTTGACTGGATTTTAGCTGTGGGGTTATCTGAATTTATGAGAATATAGTCTTTTGAAGGACTGAAAATCACTACATAAGAAATGTTGAATCTGCATTTCTGGCTGATTAGTATGCTGTAATTTGCATGACAAATCACACAAAACACAGAAAGACAGGCCAAGTAAGAAAAGCAGTATTTCCTTAAGTAAGTTTTAGATTAAGTAAGATTAAGAGAAAAACATTCTCCAGCATTTCTACTCTATCAACAGGACAATGACTAAACCCACCATCTCCTACAAAAAACATGCTTTAATATAACCGAAGAACAAGAAATGAGGACTGAAAATGTACTGTCGATTTCCTTGGATTAAGGTCAAAGCTTGAGAAAGAGAGAGAATAGAGTATTTTTCTTCATAAATTTAACTGACAATTTCAGTTATAATCATGTTAAGAAAATGAAATCAGAAACAACAAAAAATTCAAAAAGAAAATTTATAATACTTACATTGGTGACATATTCAATATCCTTCCATATATTACATTCCCTGGGAAAATCTGCCAAATCTAAAAAATTATCCACTACCACTTGGCCAATCAAGTCATGCCTGGAGAATCTGTCAAAGTCATATACAGAGAAATGGAGTTTCCTTGTGTTCAGATCATTGTATGGGACAGTAAATAAAAAAACTTCATCAAATACTGGATTTAGGGTCTTTCTGTGCACTTTAGTCTGGTGTTTTGTTTTCCTGTCAGGAAGCAGATATATCTTCACGTATGGATCTGAAGTTCCCGAGAAGTCCTTTGCTGGCAGGTTGATGGCCTTGTGAATCTTCACTATCAGCTGCTCTAAGTCACAATCATATTTGAGAATAAAGTTCAGTTTCCCACAGGCCTTGCTATTACTCCTCCGGCCATCGTCCGTGTCCACTGATCTTTGTTTGTACAGCTCTGGCTTAATGCGGCCGATCCCCGTCAGCTGCTCTTGTTTCTGAACCTGCTGGATGTTGAAGTCAGGGTTGGACAGGTTGAGCTGTCTTCGGATCGAATTATGCCTTAAGTGGAAATGAAAGAATTGAAACAGATCACATTGAGGATCACAAGACTCAGTGCACACACACATGAAAGATCCTGTTCTCACTTGACATGTATTTTGTAATGTATAGCAGGGTCAGATTTTTAATCCATAAGGGGATAAAGCATAAGACCCAACAGTTGTGAGAACTGACGTTCAGCATCACACTGCTCATGGCACATCCCTTCTGCTCCCGTGACTCAAGCTATTGGTATGCACTCCCCAAACCTGCCTGAAGAAGGTGACAAATGGAAATTCACGGCCATTGCAAATCCAAAGGATCTGTATCTTATTGGCAAGTATAGTGTGATATAAGAAGTGTAGCTGTTTTTATCAGTAGCCGGTTTTGACTGAATCTTTAAGCTCATGCCTACAAAATGAGTTGCATTATGCAAATGGCAGCAGGATCAGAGGAGCTTGCTGATTTCTGGGTCAGAGGTAAAGCTGCACAAAGGAGGATGCTTCCTGACATCTCTGCATTTTAACTACTTGTTGATGTCTATGATTGCCTCATTTACGAGTAAGATGTTCTGCTCCGAAATGGTTTGCTGACCACCTCAACAATTGTTTTGGTTTTTTTTCTCTCATACCTGATGTAATGAGCTCTGTGGTACTTTGGCTGAAAGGCTGCTTTAGATTCAGCACTCGAAGATAAAAAGTTGCATTTATCTTCAGTCCAGTGAAATTTATTACCAGGAGTCACTCACTTATTGTTCATTCCCCTTAATGAATGGTAACAGAAACCAAATTTGCAAATCCTGCTGGGGCAGGGGGATGTGAAAGCTGGCTTAGGTAAAATCCTAACCTTACATGAGTGGGATTCCATTTTATTGTCCTATTCATACACAGCAGTCACTCAGTTATTGGTGTACCACGAGCTGCAGCTCAGAAAGAGCACATGGAAAATGCTAGCACAGGATTAGTCCAAAGCTATTTATATTGAATCTAATCAGCAACAGTTCCTCTGCTATCATTGTTCATTCATTCCTTGTAAATATCTGTTTACACATGCCTAAGACAGGAACAGCCTCCCCTGTACTACCCTATTTTTTTTCCCTTGTTGCATAATAAATACATAATCTTACAGCTATACATTAGTCATTTCCAGGGTAAAATATTATCATGCCACCAAGAAAAATGTATTTTTCAACCCTTAAGCTCCTCTCAGCAGTGGGAGGTGCAGAATATCCTGTGCAGGAATAAAAAGGAGGGCACTGCAGAGACATCTTAGCAGGGACTGTAGCAGGGGCAGGTGCCTGGTCTCTGTGGCCACCGAGAGAAAGCACAGCTGGCTCCCCAAATATGGCAGAAAGCAGCAGAACAAAGGTGATGTCTCTGCTGAAGGATGCAGTACGGGGAAGACAGGCCCTCCTGCTCAGTGAAAGAGTCTTTTGGAGAAGACCTGGGCAAAAGTGACAGAGGGGTAAGGAGCAAAGCCCATGCCAGCAAACAGTACAGGGTATGGGTGGGTCCTGGACAAGGATGCCCCTGTGGGCAGAGAACGAGTGGAACTCCTGCTGGAAAGGGCCAGCCTGGGAACATGGCCAGAAGAAAGCCCTGCACAGGAGTAAAGGCCTTGTCTGTGCACTCAGGATGCTGAGGCAAGTACTTTTACAGCTTGAGATTAGCATTAGTAACGCTCTGGGAATTTCTCACATCCTTTCTGAGATGTGTTTTGGACGACTGGCAATTCCTGAACAGGCTGTGTTCAGGTGTGCCTGCAGGCAATAGTCTTGGCTAGGTTTGCTCTCCCAGATGGACAGAAAGGAGGCTAGCAAAGAGCCATTGGGCTAGTGCTGTTCCTTCTCCACCTGAAGTGCATCTGCTTTGACTCAGATATTTACTGGCTCTTCACATGCTGATCCTTTTTCTTACTGTATGAAACACAAGCCTTTCATCACCTGCCCCTGCACATGCTCTCACCCTCCCCCTTTCCTCTTCCCTCGTGTACTGGTTCTCCAGTTCCCCTGGAGACTTCACTGACTCTTGTTCAGTCCCATTTTCCCCCCCCAGTCATGACTGTGGCTAAAATCTATGATTTTTAATCCCATTTCTAATTCTTGCAAGTGTTTCATTAGCTTGCCCTACTTTTCTTCTTTGGTTGTTTTAAAAATCTTTGAAGAGATATTACTGAGAGTTCAGCATCAGTGCTAAGTGCAAATGAATATGCTTTACAAGCTAAATCTGGGCTGTTCTGGTGCTTTTAAAGGATACACAGTGCTCTGTGCTATCCAGCTTCTGAGGGAGAAGCACAAATGAGACAGTAAATTATAGAAGAGTGGAATTGGACTGTGATCCTGTGCCTTCAACATATGAGGTTTGTGCACCTCAAAGAATAACTTTTGTGTAATTTTTTTCTTTACAAGAATGTGGCAAGTACACGCTACATTTTTATTCGGTCAGTGTACTGGATAATCAAGCTGTGCTTTTCGGACTGTATGTGTATTCATTAGTATGAGAGAGAAATCAGAGTTACTGACCGAGTGGAAGAGGTTGGCTCAGTGGTCTGACGATGCATTCGCACATTGGGGACGCAGTTCTCCTTCGTTCCCGCCTGAGTGTCTAATGGAATATCAGGGGAGGTGTGGCTGATCTTCATGGAGGACTCCGGATAGGCTGTAGGCTGACCCAGATAATCCTCACTGTAGTCACGGTCATTGGTCTCTGTGTCTGTGTAGTTGAGCGATTCCTGCTTGTTGTCTTTGTTCCCAAATGGCAGACCACGCTCGCGCCAAGGGATCCAGCAAAGCTTCCACGATACGAACAGAGAGACACCAAACAGAGCAAGACCACAGGCTGTGACAACTAAGGAGAGCAAGCTTATTGAGATATCTGCAAACAAAAGAAACACATCCATGTCACATCTTTGTGCTCTCTGGAGTTCTGCATTTCCAAAGCATCAATATGGGAAGTAAAAGATCTCCGGATTGCAGACCCACAAAAATTAAATTCTGGTCCCTGCAACAGTCATAAAATACAAACATATTAAAAGTTCTGGGTTTTTTTCCCCTAAGGAAATCTGTTTAGAATTCAGTGTAAGCCTTGACAGAACTTGGCTTATATTTTCCCTCCAAAAGCTGGGTGGTATGAAAGGTTGTTCTAAACATGAAAAGGGTTGTTCGCTTGCTCACTCAACTTTCTGCTGATGAAAGAGCTGTGCCTGCAGTACATTTTGTCATTTTTTTTGTTTTCCTTTTATGTAGGGTAGTTTCCTCTACCTACTTTACCAGATCTTACCACCTTCTCTTACAGAGATTGTACTATGCTTCAACACCATGAAAATATGCACACAAGCACATATGTGACATGATTTTTTTAAGTATTCAACTGGTGTATCCTGTTCTATTACTTTAATTCCATTCTTTCTAATTTTAGACTCTTTCCTGTCTTTGCAAATTACTTTTGACTATCAATACATGGCTTGCTAATTTACTAAGGATTCCAATATATCTTAACTGAGATTTTTCTGGTTTTTTTTCTTTTTTCTTTTCATTCCAAAGGCTTCTTTTTCTATTTCCAAACTTCTGGTATAAAAAGGAACATGGAGATGAATTTTCTGATGTTTCCCCCCACATTTCCAGCATTATCCTACTCCATCAACACAAATAAGTTACAACTGGGAGAGCTTTTTGCTCTGTTTTGCTTTGGTTTAAGTTGCACATTGGGAAAATGACTCAGTGGAACAGCTGGTTTTATGGTTACAGTGTTTTTGAAACGAGTCTCTCTGTGGATTACACAATACATCATGCCTTAAACACAATTAGTGAGAACTCTATTTTACTGCCTTAAATTACAAACACAAGCTGATCAAAGCAATTTTTCACACTGTGTGTAGGTTCAGAATGTCAGGCTGCAGCTCTCTGTGCCAACAGCTAGCCTAAATTTTCAAAGGATGGCAGGAGGTTGAAATGTACTGCTTCTACTAAGACAATTATTTA
This sequence comes from Campylorhamphus procurvoides, assembly GCA_013396655.1. Classification (NCBI taxonomy): domain Eukaryota; kingdom Metazoa; phylum Chordata; class Aves; order Passeriformes; family Dendrocolaptidae; genus Campylorhamphus; species Campylorhamphus procurvoides. The sequence goes on from WBMV01003348.1 coordinate 256,354, forward strand.
AGAATGACAATTCAGATGAAACAGCCTCAGTGCATTTGGGGGGAAAAAAAAGAATATTTTCTTTAAAAAAGTGGAAAAGTCAATACCTTCTGCCCCTGCTGTGAGTCTCATTCTCACTAGCCAGACATATTAAATTTCCACGGAGGGGGGAGTGACACTACAATCCATTTCACACAGGAGCTGTCCAGTTTATTCTGCGTGCTGAAAACCAATTTCAAACTATTTTAGACAGCACGGCCCCTTCCGTCCTTCTCCAAGTCATATGAAGACAAAGCTCATTAAGAGTGGGGACAGCACAGCAGCTGTTTGGAATAACAGGAAAGAGTTTAAGAGCTGGAATTAATTAAAGAAATTCCTCCCATGCATAAAAGGCAATTTGGGAGAAAGTGGAATGGTGGTTCTTGATAATTTTTGAATATTTATTGGTAAACAAATCTGGCAGAGGAGGCAGAGCACAACCTCTCTGTTTGATTAAAAAGCTGAGGCTCTAGGATGCAGTACTGAAAGAAGACCTTCAGAATAAAGCAATTTGTCTAGCATTCCCTGGAGAAGAAGAAAGAAATACATTAGAGGTCTGCAGAAAGGCCTCTTTTTTTCAAAGAACTGATTCAAGTAAATGAAAGCAATGAGAAATTGGGAGTTTTCAGAACCAGCCAGAAGATTACAAGGTAAGAACTGAAGACTGCCCAATGCCAACGATGTGTGAATGTGAGGAACAATTTCAAAGGCAGACCAACAGTCCCCTAATCTTGAAGATGACTTTTGCAGAGGACAGTCTTCTAGAGAACTGACAAGAGAAAAAATGCATGAGGGCAGGATGATCTGCTTTTCATTTGGAGCGTTTGGAGGGCTTTAATAAAATACCTCTGCATTTGGTAACTCACTTGCAGAGAAGCTGAGTAGTAAACAGTTCAGGTATAAAAGGGGACTGGTTTTCCATTATCATGGTTTTATTCTTCCTGACTCCTTTGTGTCAGAAAGATTTTCTATGAAGTTTGTGTTTCTGTGGGTGGAAAAGGGACCATCATTTACCTGCCTTACTTCTATGGAACAGAGTGGGACTAAAGGGCAGTGCTCCAAGCTGCCACCTTTCATTGGACAGTCCTTTTCACATCCTCCACATCTGCCTGGCAATTTTCAACAGCTGGGCAGATCCAGTGTGAATAGCTGGGGTGAGTGCAGTCTCAAGGGAAGAGATTTTTGGCTGCATTCTGGAGCTGTTCTTCCATTAGCCATATGTGCTATTACATACTGTACTTTCTGTATAGTTTTTGCTCCATCTTTCCAGCTGTCTCAGTTTTTCTAAGCCTGTTTATCTGTATTCTCATGTGGTAGCAGCACTCATCTGATGCCAGTGATTTCCTCTGCTTTGCAATGAGACAGCAGGGTAAGTCTTTACTTGTTTGTCCTCACAAAAAATGAGATCTGCAGCACAGAAAGCGTTCCTCAAAAATCCAGCTGCTTCTAAATTCACTTTGTTTTCACAAGAATTAGAGCAGTGTCTGATGTCAAGTCTAGACTGCAACTGTGAACCCGAGTGCAGGCAGGCACTGCAGGCAAGGCTGAGCTGTTCACAGCATCTCAGCAGCACTGCAATGTAACAATGCAGGGTGCACGTTCTGCCACGCTTCTGGTGATGCTCACCTGCAGAATTTGGGCAGTTATTGGTGGCTGACTAATAAATCTCCTCTCTGAACCTTCTCTGCATCGAAACAAGTGGAGCCCTGCACTCGAGAATCCCATGGACACAGGGAAGGCTCCTGTGGCACAGGGGCTTGCACTGATGTCTTTGCTGGCACAACCACAAGCCAAGTGCCTTAAGGTGTTGATGGCTACAGTAAGAGCTGAGCTCCCAAATTCCAGCACATCAGAATACCTGGGCAGTGCCACTGGGTGTTGATAATGGATAATTCATTCCACAGAAAGTAAGCCTACACTTTTTGTTATTTTTTTTTAAATGAGTTGAAGGAACCAAACAATGCAATTGCATATACTTACAGTAAACTTTTATAAACACATCCTGTGCGATATGCTTTCCCACACTAGTAAAGGAGGCCTTTTGACAGACAGAAAATAAGAGGACAGATCTTCAGGGTAGCCCCACATCCAACACTCTGCAGACTAGGAAGCTTCATTTAATTCTTTGTCTATTGAGACTGTAACTTCACTGGCAGAAGATTCAGAAGGCACTGCCATTATTGCTCTGCATTTCCAACCACCAGGTACTCAGCCATGGTTTGCAGTAAGGCCACATACACAGAGGCTCTCTGAATGTTTTGATCATGGCATTACAGATATTCTAGTCAGTTTTTAACCAGGTTTTTATGTTTCAACGCTTTTCATTCTACTTATTAACCTCTTGTGCTCCTCAGTGCAATTTGTTCTGGCCCATTTTTTTTTTAATTTGGTGGCAATTGCAAGGTTAAAAATTATGCAGAAATAGCAAGTGAGAAAGAGTTTTCTACCTATGGATCACATTATCAGTTGTTATCACAGACTGAATATGGGGATATGAGCATGGCCTTTCTCTCTGTGACATGTTTTATTACCAGCACTCTGATGACAAAAAAGACAGTCCTCTTACCAAAAGGACTCAGTTTGATTATGGAGCCATTGCTGGATTTTTTTGAATTTTTTAACTTACATTTTAAAGTAGATCTGTTATACAGAAAAGAAAAATTCCACTATGTCAAGTGAATGTACGATAGGAATATAAATTCTCTTGCCTTCAGATTATCTGACTGGACAGAATCAAAGAATGGTTGGGGAAAGGACCCTTTAGATCAAGGGTCACCCAGCAGTGGCTACCCAGGACAGAGCCCAGACAAAATTTCTCCAAAGATGAACACTCCACAGTCTCTGTAGGAAACCTATTCCCATGTTTGACCACAACCAAATAGGCTAATAGCATAATCTTGTTTTGGGAGGGGTGAGATACTCAATGGGTAGCACTTTTAAAATCACAATAATCAAAGTATCAATAAAGCTCTAAGATATAACTGCACTTTGTAGATTATCTAGTAAAAAAAAATAAATGAAATTATGCCTCTATTTATATAGCACAGGTTTTTACTATAGATCTACTGAACATAAATGTTTAGATTGAATCTGAGTAAAATCATATTGTTCTAAAAGAATTTGAGTAGTGTTGAATTTTTACACATATGTTGTGTGATTCTTGCTCAGTACGGGAGGCTGTAAGACCAAAGATAAATGTATAATGATCCCACCCAAATTCTGACAGTACAAAACTGCAAGCCTGTGACTTTTTTCTCTGACATAAATGGTTGAGCCCTACCTTCTAAAATTCTGGTGTTGAAAAAACCTTCCAAAAAATTAGACAAGCAAAATCCTGAAATAATAGTGGTGGTTTTGTCTGTTCATATGTGAAACAAGGAATGAAGTCATTTATTTCCTTCTTTGCTTATTAAGTTACCATTTAGATTGCTAAATTTTATACAAAATCAAATATCAAAATTATCTATTGATCTTTCCCATTGCTGGCTAATGCAGATCATCTTATGTGTCCAGATATACAGCTGGAGTTATGGAGTCAAAAAGCACAAACTATACTATATATATTCGGATTCATGCAACTCCAAAGGATTCAAATATGAACAAACACATGAAAAAAGAAAAAAAGTGGGAATTTCTCATCAACCAGGCACAGACAGGACATTTGATCAAAGGAAGTGCTGATCAATAATATGATTATTTAGATAATCAAGTTGTTGGTTGTCTGGATGTGACTGGTGTTCTACCAAGTGAACTCCTTTCCCAACAAACTGGCTGTAATCTGGTTTAACTTGAGGCTGAAAGACTTTTACTAGAAATCTTAACTGGGAGAGTTCTTTTAACATGGTCTTTTTGAAATAAAACAACCTTTCTTCTCTGTGCTGATTTATTCTCCTCAAAATTACTCTTCAGATATTCCAGTCCTACTGGAATATACGCATTGATCTGTTAGGGGGATTTTGGCTAGAAAGAAGTGGAACAAATTGTAGCCATTTAAAATCTTGCAATTCAATCAATCTTTCCTTATTTAGAACCCAGCAACTTTCAAAAGGCAATTAAAATAATAAAATTAATTTGTTCTGAATAATCATGTTACTAAACTTTAAGATATATTGGGACAGATCAGTCAATCTTTCTAATATGATTCTGTCTAAAATCAGCAGAAATTTCAGGCTTCCACTCCTTGAGACAAAAAACCTATCTTCTTTTAATTACTTTTTTGTTGCTTAGGGGGAGATTTTAAGGAATATGAAGTGGCTAGACACCCAATTTCCTGAAAAACAATGGAAACATCAGTGCCTATTGCTTAAATCCTAGCTGTGCTTTTGAAACTCTAAATTGTCTTTCTTTTGTATAAATACATCTATGCAGGGTTAGCCATCATTCAGCTCAGTAGCTGTACTGTAAAAGCCAGGGGTTTTTTCACACTGAGACCCCAGCTTTTCCAGAGGAGAAGTGTCCTTAGGATTGAGCATCTGAAGCAGTTTTAACCTAATATTGCAGTGTAGTTTCCTTTGTGCTTCACAGGTTTTCCTTAATTAACATACCTGGCACTTGTTCAGGACAGAAGGTTGTCTCTTTGCAAAGGCTCCTGAGACAAAGGAATCATTCTCAGCTAATGTATTCTTCTCTGAAATAGTGTTAATTATTTTTAATACCATGTTTAGAAACTTTCTGGGCAATTCTTTAAAGTAAGGCAGCTGAAAACCAAGGGAATTAGATTATACTAATTTTATTACGCTCCAACCTTTATCTGTATGACCCTGACTTTTGTGAGTGTGGACCAACAACACAGGCCTAAATGAGAGCGGTCAGGGCTTCACACAGTGGTAACATTCTCCATGCTCTGAAAAGGCATTTGTGACTGTGTCTCACTGGTATGTGAGACTCTTATTAGCTTTTTTTCCTCCCCAAGTGGTGTGTTCTACAACTTCTAGGCAGGCCTTAGGGTATGTAAAGCTCTTGTGTTGGCAAAGACACTGTTCTGATCCTGTAAGTGACCCCTATGTCTTTTTATGCCTAAATAGTGTTACAAATTCTAGTTTATCACCGTGTGCATTCTCTGCATCTGCTTGGCTTGGGTCACAAATTTGTTTGATGTTTTTTCTAGGTATTGCCTAATATTAACTAAATGAACCAGATCAATAAAATATAATCCCAGGACTTCACCAATACTTGTCAATTAGTTTAAATGTGCATAAATTCCTTGACACAATTTTGATATGAAATCAGAATCACTAAATGGCCACACGAACTATGATCAAGAAGTGCAAAAGCAGTAAGAGATTTGTTTGCACAGAATATTTCCCCAACATGAATTTCTGTGATACTATTCAAAACTGACATAAGATTGACATAGTAGTTTATTGGTAACATCACAAAATTAAAGCTTTAAGTGAAAAAAAAAAGAACTTACAGCAAATTGTTCATGAACAAGAAAAAAGGCACTCAAAACATAGTGAAATATTCCTTTTTTGTTTTGTATTAACAGAAAGTTTTGCCTATTAAGAAGAAAAGTTAGGTAGGCAGAATTTTTTTTTGGAAATTCAGGTCAGGTGACTTCATATTGGAGTGTTAATTACAAAAAAAGTTGTATGTGAACTTGTTCAAAGTAGAATGTATTTTTGTTTGCACACTTATCTCTAATATATTTAGTTTGCATTAATGCAAATTTCCTTGACAACTTAGCTGACATGTAATATTCTCCTACAGTTTGTAAGTGACAAAAAAGCCTTTACTGATCAGACAGCTGGCTGAATGAGCAGTGATTTTTAAAGACACAGTTGAGAGGAGTCGTATGTTCAAGGGCTTGCATTTTTCTTTCTGACATCTTGCAGTAGTATCTCCTGACAAAGAAAGATGCTGCTCCTCTTTGTGGAAACTAAAGCTTCTGTTTCACAAGCAACATGGACACAAAGAGAGCAGAGTAGAAAATAAAATGTTTCAGGCCTGCATAAACCCAACTGTAATAAGATTTATCCAGGTTCCCATGCCTCACTCTTGGCTCTTTTTGGTTATTAGCACATTCTCTTTCAATACCTGCTTCACACAACTGACAAAATAGGCAAAATTACTGTATGCTTTTGGGTTTCTCATATCCAGGAAAAAATACTATAAACTGGGGGAAAAAAAATGCCAAGATAATGTTGTAACAGAAGAGAGACCACCAGTCCTAGAGTTACCATGCCAGCTTTTCAAGTACTCTATGTATGGAGATGGCTTAAATGGCTCTATTTCATCCTGGCAGGAGAATCACTTAGGATGCTGCATTTGCAGGAAATGCAGCTGAAGCAAAGGAACACGAAATCTTCTAAAAGCCTTTTGGCTTTTGAGACATGCTTGGATCTTGTTAGCTAAAAGGGAAAGCTGGTCATCCGACTGTGGGAAAGAAAGTCTGAGGTTCTACACTTACCCTGCAAACTCCTGTGACCACCAGACCTGTTGGGTCCTTCACAGTGCAAAACCTGAGCAGCTGTATTTTGCAGAAATGAAGCTCCTGTGACTGTGGCCAAAAGCCACAATGCTTATTTCCACCCACCCACTTTCTCTGCTACTTCTTGGGATGCATTAAATCATAGAATCAGATAACTTATACACTTAGACTTATCTTTTTCTTGCAGGATCATTCAAAAAGTGAAGAGAGATACTAATTAATACTTTGTGCTTATTCTGGGTATTTTTTTTGATATGGAAAATAAATGTTCATACAGTAATTGAAGAATTTAAGTTCTCACTAGTCATAGAAAATGACCAATCACTTTTGGCAAATACTGTGTATGTTCCCTCATTAGCAGAATGAAAGGTTTTAATAGCTAAATGAATGATGGAGAATGAATAGAGTAACCTAGGAGAAATTTTCTAGTGGAAATTTTTGGACAAATTGTGTGTGTTAAAAACTACAAAACCATCAAGATTTTTGAATATTTTAATGACTAAGCCATCAGAGCACACATTAATCTTGAATGCTATGACCTTATGAATAATAATGAAGAGAAACTGCCATTTATATCTGCAATATATAGCCAGTAGCAGGAAGTCTCCAGGTTATGGAAGAAGAACAAACAGCTTATTTGAACCATGCCAAAAAGCTTTAAGTTCCATTATAATCCTTGAAAGCCCAGTAAGCTGCAATAAATAGTAGCATTTGAGAGCACTAAAGGAAACAACACAGAAGCATTTCATTTCCCCTTTGTATAAAACTGTGCAGTAATACTGTACCAAAGCTCTCAAAACAACAGCTACAGAAATCACAGTCATGCAATGGCTGGAGTTGGAAGGGACCCTGAAGATCATCTATTCCCAACAGCCCCATGAGGGGCAGGGACACCTTTCACTAGACCAGGTTGCTCAGAGCCCCATCCAGCTTGGTCTTGAACACTTCTATGAATGGGGCAGCCAAAACTGCTCTGGGCAACTTGTTACAGTGATTCACCACCCTCACAGCAAGGAATTTTTGTCCTAATATCTAATTTACTCTCAATTTGAATCCATTGCCCCTTGTCCTGTCACTCCATGCTCTTGTAAGAAGTCTCTCTCCATCTTTCTTGTCAGCTCCCTTCTGGAAGGCCACAAGGAGGTCACCTCGAAGCCTTCTCTTCTCCAGGCTGAGCAATCCCAATTCTCTCAGCCTTTCCTCACAGCAGAGGTGCTCCAGCCCTTTAATCATCTCAGTGGCCTCCTCTGGACTCACTCCAACAGGTCCATGTCCCATGACCCCAGAGCTGCATGCAACAGTCTGTGTGGGAGTCTCACCTGGTTATGTTAATAACCTGGTTTCATTAATCACCATTAATAATATCATTTGGTACGCTAATAAAATAATAAAGAAGTAGTGATATTTTCAGTAAAATTCTAATTGATTTCTTTTACTTTTTATCCCCTCTAGGGCACAATATTTTCAGGGGAAAAACAAACAATCAAACGAAGTATTTATCCAAATGTCTCACTGAATGATTTTCTTTTGGTGGGAAAACTTGTGGAATTAAGTTACTTTAAGGGACCATGGGAGATGTGGAGAGACTACTAAAGTGTGAGAAGGGCTGTTTGAGCTTTAGCAAAATTTGTTTCACATTAATAAAGACGTATCTATGTAAATATATATACAAACACACCTATAATGGGATGAATATGATTAAAAATACTTTCGCAGAGCCAGCTATAATGATTAACAAGAGTTGTGTTGCTCTTATAGTTCTAGTAAAAGTCTATATTTTTCTTTCAAATTTCCATTTTCTTTCCCCTTGAAAGCATTGAATTTCACCTACCAGTTGGCTCCTTGTCCCCATAATCTTACCAAGTGCAGTGAAAACCATTAGACTTTGATTTTGAAAAAAAACCCAAAATTATCTGGTTTTGAAATTTACTGTCTTCATTTTGATTTTTTTTTTTTTGGAAATAAGTATGTAAGAAACAAGAAGATAATATTGCTGTTGGCAATTTATGTAGACTAGAAGTGCAAGTTTCTCTTTAAAGTCAGATTGCTTGGCATAGAAATGAGGTCAATTATTTCATTAGCTTCCTTTTCAGAATCAACTACTCTAAGCCTACATTATGGGACTTTGGCACGTCACAGTGGTTCAATATTTACAATTCTGGCTTTACATTTAAGGAAGAGCCAAAATTAATTTGCTTTCTCTATACCAGCAGATCATAAAAAGGTTGTCACAAGTGTTGAAACCTCACAAGGCACTTCAGGAAGGTTGCCTGCACAGACTGATATGGATAAAGAGGAAATGTATTGCTTTTTACAGACACAGATCACTAACATCTTAAACTGATTAAATAGCCTGATTTTTCTTTTAGGAAAAGAAAATACTGGCATAAAGGGAAATAAAGACAGCCCTGAAAGCATTTATCCTTCTCAGATGAGGAGCCAAATGCAATGTAATGTTCACACTGACTATTTTTAAAAAGTATTTCAGCCGTGGTGAATGCAATATGTATCTGTTGTTCTTTGTGAACTTAGGGTTCCCATTTTATAAAAGGAAACTTTTTTGACTGATCTATATGTATTAGGGTGTGATGGAAGTCTTACTGACCAGGACATTTACTGCAAAGAAAGATAATGAATTAATAACTTACAATCAGATCATGTTTACTATGAATTCACTGGTTGAAAAAATATACAGAATATACTCCTTTTCCATTCATATTCCTCTTCATTTCCAGACAGCAAAAGAAATGAGCTCAAGGCTTCTACAGACTTACGAGTGGGTAATTCTGGAAATCATAAAATCATAGAATCATTTAGGTTGGAAAAGATCTTTATGATCACTGAGCCCAACTGTCTTGTCTGCCTGAAATACTGTCTGAGAGAAAACTGTAAAGCAGATATGAAAACAGAAAATCGAGAAATCTAAAGTGAAACATCTTAAGAATGTAGCAGCTAAAGAACAGAACTGAGAAACAGATTTGATAAAAATTATCATTCAGACTGCTCTTCTGCTTTTACATTCCTAGACGGGGATTATTTTAAAGCTGTGATGCTCTTGGAAGGCTTTCTCATTTTGGCAGACCTGGATACAGAGAACTTGCTTGTTTTAGCAAAACATATACCACAGAATGTATGCTTTGAGTAAGAATTGAACATATCTGGATTTCTGTTTTATTGGGTTAAATTGTGCAGCCATGCAAGATATTATATTAAAAGGAATCTGGAGAGAGAACTAGCAGCCACAAGTGAATTTCTTACGAACTAAATCGTTTCATGTTGTACTTAGTTGTGAATGTAAAATTGAAACTGGACAGTTTGAGGGGGTTTTCTTCTTGTATTTATCTAGTTTTATGGAGTGGAAAGCTGATACACTACAATTATAACCAACAAAACAAATATTGAACAGTGTAGGGGTGTCAGATGTCACCCTCTTCCAGATTAATGGACCCACCCTGCTCAGTATTTGCTACCAAGAAGAAAGCAGTAGAGTCTAACCCAAATTGCACTGGGTTACAGAAATGAATGCACTGAAGTTTGGATGCTGAGGATGGTAATAATCTTGCCACCCACCAGTTACTCTCTGAGGCTCTCAGTACTCCTACTCCACAACATGCAGGAGGTGTCCAAATCCACATTTCTCACCAAACAGCAACCTGGCACGGAGCACGCTGTACTCTAGTTGACCGAGGGATAAATTCAGGGCTTTATTCTCTACAGCTGATTTAAGCACTTTGATTGAGCTATAATAGACTAAAAAGAGAAAAAAATCAAGAGGATAATAAGCCTGAACTGTGCACTTTCGCATCAGTGAAGTAACAGTGGGATTGCCACTCTCCAAAATATAGATGTCAGAGTTCACAGATGGGATGCACACTGTTGTCAGTGATTCATGAAGATTAAAGTATTAATACGCCCTTAAACTCCTGAGTAAGGTTGGACAGTTATATCTGGAGAAATGTAGCCCTACCATGTGGTCAGAGGGGCATGCTCAACAAATCAGTTATGGTGAAAAGGTCAGGAGTTTCTGAGAACCTGTTGGATTCATAGGGAAAACAAATCTTCAGAAGGGGACGAGTGCAGGACAAGGGACAAAGATAAAACTTTAACCTTTTATGTGCTGTCAGCTTCTAAATTTGCCATGCCTCTTGTACATGTCTGCCAGCAATACCCATAACATCGTACTATAGAATAATAAAATATAAATGCCAAAAAAGAGTATCAATAACTAGTTCATTAAGGCTAGAAATTCTGTCAAGATTAAGATATTTCAGCTATTATGGGAAACAGGTTATTTTTGCCCTTACAGCTACATGTAAAACCAGATGTTTTCCAAGAAACAATCCTTCAGGAAAGGCCTGCTGCAACAGAAGTTAATTTATTTTTCATTCATCTTGACATAAAGGTCAAGATACTAATGTTTCAGCATTTCAGGCTTTTAAGGGTGATAGTTACTTAACCAAACACACTAGCCTTGCATCTGTCCTGAGATTTCAAATGCTGCAAGGGACTTCTTGGTACACTCTGCACCTAAGAAAAGCAGGAATCATTCTTTCAGATATTTAAGAAACACCAGACTTTTTGCACAACTAAAGAAACTTGTGAGCACCAGAGACCAGGGTCAGAGAGAGGATCAGAAGCTCTTACTTCCACACAAAAGGTCATTTACAGCAATGACTGTCATTTGAACCCTATTTACCACTATCAACCACTTTGAAGAAGTGTGTTACTTTGAGGCATCTCAAAATGCTCAGCGAAAGTCCCGAAGATTTTGGTCTGTTTCCCTCAATGACAATGATCAGGCACACTTAACACAATCCACTTTTCAAACACTGCATATTCGGGCAGATGGCTCCACACCGATTTACACTGTTTTTTGTATTCAAAGGTCTCTTTCTGTTCTCCATCACCCCTCCCCTCTGATATATACACACACCTGTACATGCCAAGTCTAAGATACATCAGCGTGGGTGGAAAGCTAAGGTTCTGAAGTAGACAATAAATAAACATAAATTGACAGCTGACATAAGCCTCATAAATGATGCCACCCCACGGACTTTGGAGCTTAAAAAAATTACTAAGTTCTGATGATATTAAAATAGCTATTGAGGGGGACAACAGCTCTGAGATCTGTATGGGTGGAGCACAGTTCACTGAGGGAGCTTGCTCTGTCTTGGCTGAGCTGCCAGGGGTTGCGTGAGAATGCCAAATGCAAGCTCCCCTCCCTGGTCATACAGGCACTGAGTCACCATCCCTGGAGGAGTTTAAAAGGTGTCTAGACAAGGTACTGTGGCATTTAGGGACATGGTTTAGTGGTGGACTTGGTAGCACTGGGTGAAAAGTTGGACTCAATGACCTTAAGGGCTTTTTCCATCCTTAACGATTCTATTCTGTGATTCCATGAAAAAGTCATCAGTCACCACACCGATATCAGAATTACAAAACTAAATCCTCTATGCATCTATGATACCCTGATTTTTACTATCTTATTTGTATCCCCAGGAATCACTTCATTACACTTCAGCGGTGATTAAGGTAAGGGGCTGATCCCTTTCTTGCCCAAGCCTTCAGACAACCTCTTTGATGCTTCATTACTGTCCATCAACCTGCAATATGCCTCTCAGCTTCTTGGATGATGGCAAGAAAGTCTAATAAAAATATTTTCCTCCAAGGTTTTCAAATATCATATGAATGGGAAAAGATAGGCAGATCTACATTTTTAAGGAAAAGAAGTAATTTAAAGTATCTTAAAAAGAAATTTGCAAGCTTTTCTCCCCCCAGATTTTCCTCTGCTATATACCAGATGTAAATGATGGCCTTCTGTCCTTACGTAACTAATCAGCAATGTTGATAGGATGAGTGAGTTATTATTTTTTATAAATCAAGGTTTACTCATGAAAGCTGCTAAAAAGCACTGAAATTTTGTGGGTTCTCTCTAAGTGTCTGAACATTTGTGAGCAACTATTGTGAGTAAATCTGGATCTGAAAAATGTTAATGGAATGTAAACAGTGCAAAAAATGTGTTCAGAAACCCTAGTGGATATTTGAAGAATTGTTTATTTTACTATTCACATCATCAAGTAGCTTGTAGAATAAAGCTGTTATCTCAATGATTATTAGTTTTTCCCCTTCTCCTATAAATGTCAAAGTTATTGAAATGTCTTTTTACAAATAGGTGCAGAAACCAAAATGTAGCACAGTTGTTAAGGTGAGATTTGGTAAATCGGTTGAAAAGTTAAAAACAGAACCTGGATCTTCTCACTTCTGATTTTGAGTCTCGCAACTTTCCAGTTGCTTCCAGTGAAGCAGGACACAACTAAACAGAAGGGATGCAGGGAGTTTAACAAGCATTGCTTAGCACACAAGCAAGATTTTGACCACTAGACAGATGATGTGGCATCTCCAAATAATCCAGTTATAAATGAGTTAATCAAATAACTGAGTCCTGAGAAAGCTGTCATCTCTCCAAGCGCACCTGCTTTCCATGAGGCAGCAGGCACTTTGCCAGCATGTGAAGTAGAGACATGGAGAACAGACCTTTGCAGGAAGAAAGTGCTACAGACAGACAAAAAGCTGCATCACCAACTCTTCAGCGTAAAGGGACTGATGCTGAGCATCAGTTCTTAGGTTGTAAAACAAAAGGATTTGTTTTGGGTTGGGGGTGATTCTGGTATGACTGAAATACCATGATTCATAGAATCACAGAATCATAGAATGGTTTGGGTTGGAAGGCGACTTAAAGATCACCTCGTTCCAACTCCCATGCCCTGGGCAGGGACACCTTCCAATGGACCAGGTTGCTCAGAGCCCCCTCCAGCCTGGTCCTGAACACTTCCAGGGGTGGGGCATCCACAGCTTCTCTGGCCCTCACCACCCTCATAGTAAAGAATTTTTTCCTAATATCTCATCTAAACCTCCTCTCTGTTGGTTTGAATCCATTCACTGTTGTCCTGTCACTACATGCCCTTGCCAAAAAGTCCCTCTCCATTTTTCATGTAGGCACCCTTCAGATACTAGAAGGCCACAATTAGGTCATCCCTAAAAAAAAAAAAGGAGCAGCCTTCTCTTTTCCAAGCTGAAAGAGCAGCCTTCTCTTTTCCAAGCTGAACAAACTCAATTTTCTCAGCCTTTCTTTGTAGGAGAGGTGCTCCATCTCTCTAATCAACTTGGTGACCTCCTCTGGCCTCGCTCCAATAGGTTGATGTCCTTCCTGTGCAATTACAAATAAATTCCAAAGCAATTACCATCAACATCTGTAATAAAAAACTGTAGCAGAGATTTTGATAAATGTAACAATTCTGGAAGATCTAAGCAGAAAATCCAAGCAATGGTATTTATGCACAATCCTAAATGATTCCTACAACAAAGATTTGCAGCAGTCTTCCATGCCCCAAGTAATGTATCCCATCTTCTCATAGAATATGTAATTGTAATCAGAGTTAATAGCCTCTTTTAACTTGGAATTCTGCAGATTTCAACATTGCTATGCTTTCTTCTAAAGCAAACTCTGCAGCATTTCTTTTATAATCTTTTATTATCAAAAGACCATTTTACATATTATATAAGAACTTGAATCTGATAATTAATTGAATGGAGAATAGCAAAATAATTAGCTGGATTAAAAGTAAGCTCTAAAATAGTTTGAAAGTGCTGGAAATCAGTTCATGAGATTCAGGCTTGTTTTTTCACTTGCAGGAGTTAAATTCAAAATAGCTTCTGTTTTCATCCAGCATTCTGATAGAAGATATTTCTAATGATTTAGATGTACAATTATTGCCACTATTTGTCATGGCCAGACTCTTGAAGATATTTTGTGCTTGCAGCAAGTAGAATCTACATTCTAATTCTACTAGAAAATGTATTCTACTGAATTTGCATTTTCCTTAATTAAGTTAATTTAGCTAGATCTCTATCTTATCTCCTGAAATTATTTTCTCCAGAAAAAATTAGAACAGCTAGTCTGTTAACATGAGGAATTAAAGAGTATCTTCTGCTTTAACAAGGACAGGGAGAAAATTTAGGATTAGCTGTTCCTTGAACAACCCACTATGACACGAAAAGATCAGGTGCTGTCAGTCTAAATTTGAGAACCATACCTGTGCTCCAACACCCAATCCCTGGGAGAGGGCAGGAGACAATACAGCTCTCCATTCCTGGGAAGGAAAACTTTGCAGATTGCTACTGTTTATCTGTACCAAGGGCTTCACCTTTTTTTGCTGTCCTAGACTGTTTCTTGGCAAAGCTCTTCCTTTTATTGAGGTTTCTAGACAGTCCATGCTAATTCTGGAGCTTTGGCTGTTTAAATAGAAAATTTTGCCAGGATAAACTGGCAGATGAATTTGTGTGAGCCATTCAGTGCTTCTTCCACCTTATGACCTAGAGTATGTGGAGGAAATACATTCCTTTCAAGAATTACTGTCCAGTTCCATACGCAGAAAGAACTGCTCTACATCGGTAATGTTTGTCATGTCTTTATGCACAAGCCACTGTCCTTGAAATCAGTGAGATTCCAAGTACAGGAGGGCTATGAGTCTGGAACCTGACCTATGTCAAAGCCTTTGTATTTTTCTACTTTGAAATAAAAAGTCCCTCACCACGAAGACCCCCTTATTTCGAATTGTATTTTTGTAAGCAATTAACTCCCCATTTCTGAGATCCAAACAACAAAATAGCAATGTGCTGTGCACTTTAGAATAAATACAGTATAGCAATTACAGTTAATTGCATATGAGATTCTCGATGAGATCGAAGATGAAACAAAGGTGACAAGCAATTTGCTAGACTGCACTTTCAGTGCCAAAATCAATTACAACATCCCAAATCCTGTAAACATTAATAGTAATTAGTAAGCTATGTGTCACTGTGCATCTTTGACTGATGTCCAGCATGTACTGTCTTCTTGTGTTTAGCTACAGGGAAAACTTGGTAACAAGTGTTTCAAGAGACAGTGAACAGCACACATTTACAGAGGGAGAACAAAATATCTGCATATATACACACTGCTGCTGCTGCCAGAGGCTCGAGCCTGTTTAGGCCAGCCTCTGGATGTCATTGATAGCATAAATACCGAATAATAATTAATTACTAGGCAATGCTAACTAAAGCAGAATGAGGCTGAGTACGAGGCTGTATTCACAGCACTGAGCTTATTATTCAATTTGGCTCACTATTAGAAGATGTTAGTACCAAGGGATTACAAATCCCTCTGGGGGTTATTCTGCAGTGAGATACCACCAGTTGCACAGTATCTTACTTCTTCTGAAACAGAATTGCAGACATATTAGGTTCACTAGAGCAATAAAAAAGAAAAAGAATACGAACAACCTTACCAGAGAGAGAAATCATAACCACGGCACACAGCATAGTTTAAGACAAGTCCAATTACAATCAGTGGTATACTTTTCATACCATACACACACTAGTCTCTCCAGGTGGGTGTACACAAAGAAATGGGATGCAGGGAAGGGACTACCAGCTTTGCAACCCTCTTGGCAGGCTCTTCTTCCCAGCTGCTCTTCTTCAGACCTGGTCCAAAGGGAGAACTGCTCTCCTTACCTCCCTCTTGGAATTACAAAGGATGTAAAGAAGGAAATGTTGGTGTCAGCCCCTTGTTCCCAGAAACTGTAACACCACTGCAGTGGGGTAGTTAAGAAAACAGTGTGGAAACACTGGGTTTTCATGCATTCTCTCCTCCCCCAAGACTTGCTCAGCTGGACTGCTCTCAGATCTGGGGAATTCCTTGGGTTTGAAGAACTACTAAAATTCTGCTACTTCTAAGTGAAAACCAAACTGATGGTAAATGTCTAGCTGCTTTTTTTTTCATCTTCTTGTCTCTAAAATTTTTATTCTTGATCAGAAAAACCAAAAAGCACTAAAAATAGTAATGGGGGTTTCTTCTCATGTCCCCAGAAACAGCTACAATCCACTTTTCTTGATAAGTGAATGGGATTTGCTAACTTTTCCAGCTACTTCAGCTGAATGATTTTAGGATAATTCTTTTGAAAGCTTGGTACTTCTTTCTTTGTCATCCAACACAGGTAGATAAGGTACCCACTGATGTCTCCTGTTTATCCTGGTTCCACATGGCCCCTCAAAATAAATACAGTGAGGTTAAAAAAAATAAATAAAACCAAATCACACTTCTGATAGCTTGATCATATTATGAAAAAAAAATAGCTAAAACTGAATTACATGAACATTATTTTAAATCTTCTCTTTAGAGTCAGGGGTTGTATAGGTCCTTTTCTCAGGAAGAGTCTGTGATCCCATCTCATTTAACTTGATCTCCACCATCAGGTTGACATTCAACAACTTGTATTTGCCTCACTAAGTAAGATGACCTTTCACACTGCAAATTTCTGACTTTTGCAGACAGTCCACAGCATCGAGGGGGAAATGGACCACAGTGTCATATCTTTAAGAAAGAATTTGTTGTCATAATTGTGCTTGTTATAGCATACTATTCAAATAAGACAAAATGGAAGAAATGAGCTGAGATTGTTCAAAATTGGTCACTAAAACTGTGATAAGTGTTTTGAAGAGAAGCAGTAACTTCTTATTGTAGCATCACAAACAATTATATTTATATTTTAAAATAAAACCATTTTAATTTCAAATTCCCACCCAGTTTCACTGGGGTACGAGTAGTTTCATTCATGTACATTTCTTTGAAAATTTTACTCAAGAGATTATTTGGAGTGAAAGTAGCACTACAGAAGCCATGAGGTCAGATTTAGTGGTTCTGGTTTACAGAATCATAGCAAGGTTTGGGTTGGAAGGGACCCTAAAGATCATCTCATTCCAACCACCTTCCACAAGAATGGGTTGCTTAGAGCTCCATCCAACCTGGCCTTGAACACTTCCATGGATGGACAGCCACATCCAGCATCTCACCACCCTCACAGCAAAGAATTTTTTCCTAGTATCTAATCTAAACCTACTCCCTATCAGTGTGCATCCATTCCCTGCTTCAGCAGCTTTCCAAATCTGACAGTGGGATCAAGTTTTGCTCCAAAATTATAGAAACTGAGACGAACATAGGAAAAAAGGAATCGTTTTTTGAATTACTAAAATGTGAACGTTATGAAAACAGAAAACATTTCACTTTTAAGATTACATTCACTTAAGAAAAAAGCAGACAAAAAGGATGAAGGGGAAAGGACCAACACTTCAAAGAGCTGTATGTTCCAAACTTCCAGGTTTGTGAAAGTCAGGCAGTAAGTGGGTTGTTGAGTAGAGTTTGCAGTGCTAATTTCTCTAGAGAACATTCATGTAAGGGGTGGATGATTAATTCTATAAGTTTCCTAAACATGAGCACAAAATATACATTGAGGTATACTGAATTAATAAACAAACATATATCCTTAAGAACAAATAAATTGAGCCAGTAAAAATACACTGTTTAAAGTGTGAGGGGGGCACAAATTGGAGAATGGGACACATTAAAAAGTTGTCCCACTCCAAAAAAATACTTTGTGTTGTGCATTTGTGCTACAATAATTGAATGGGATCATAATCCTTTCAGTTTCAGTCTCAAATGGCATCACACTGAGATGTACATTTGCAATCCAACCGAGCAAATGTTTGAAATTCTAATGCCAAAAACGAGACAGTAAACAGCAAAATGCTGGGATATGCAAAAAATAATCAGAAGTTACCTGTTACTACTGTTGTTTTGTCAGATGCAGGCTACAGTGTGTGGTATGATTTAAGTCTGAAAACGTAAATCCAAGCTTGCAGAGAGGCATCATGAATAAATTACATAGCTAAACATACCAAGCCCAGCACAGAAATAGAAGTTTTGAAATCCTCCTTCTGCTTTTATTTATTCCCATTTGAATGTGTATTCCATCAAATCACTGCCTCTCAATTATGGCTTCCTTGCTGATAGCAGAGGCACATTTCTATTTGCTAACCTACACAGGAGGAAAATATATTCTGTTTATTATTTATAAGAGTAAAGTGCTGAGAGGCCCCAACAAAGCCCAGGTTCTTGTTCTCTGTTTGCTATGAAAATAGAGGGAGCCATATTCAGGCAAGCTACTTTCCACCTAAGTCCATGGACCCACTGTTTGCTCTTGGCTGCTTTTTAGGCAGTTTTCTGCTCAGTGCTTTACGGACATCACACTTGAGACATGCCCTGCTTTCTCTGCTGATTACAGACAGGGCATTAGATGGAATTTTAACATATCAGTTACAGGAAAGCAGCTGAAAGGGCGGGGAAAAACAACACTGACAGATTTCTATAAGATCACATCCCAAGTGCCTGGCACAGTTGAAAAAAGACCCTTAGTTTTCACAGTCTCCAACTAGTAACCTATTCCAGCCAACTAAACCATACTCCTGTTTCCAAACAATACCCCTGAACCAAACACATTTGCGTTAACATATTGTTGAGTAACATTTGATTTGCAGGATTTACAGCAGACATCTCCTATGCTGTTACGCATGCTCACAGTCCTACTTATCTGGGGCTAAGTCCTTCCATTACCTTGAACCAAGTGCGTCAGCATCGTTCCTTCCATGCAATTGCTGACTCAGAAAATACTCTGTCAAAGCTTGATTTTTCCCCTTGTTTTTTCCAAAGACTAACAGGTAAAAAAAATACACAACATCTGGGTTTTTAAAAACAACAGTACTAACATTTATCCCAGAAGTAGTCAGGGACTTAGCATCTATTTGCTTTCATTTACTGGGAACAGTACTTCTTGAAATGTGGTAAAAGGGGTTCTTCCCTGTTCATCAAGGTTAATTATGCAACACTTCTGGAGCTAACATTTTTTCTACTCCTGTCCTAAGAGAACTATTTTTATTTATTAGCAACACTTCCAGATTTAACAACCCTGGCACGTGCTATACAATGTACAAAGAATCCAAGATCTTATGCGAATACCCGCTTTGAGGTGATGTTTCTTTTAACATCAATGATTCTATTATTGCAATAAATGGTTGCCAACCGTGTTTCAAACTGCTAGGACTCCTACAGAACAGTAAGAATTGCTCATCTTTTAAAGCTTTGGATGTTTTATGCTGCTGGAGTCCACGGACTTGTGTATTTCCCAGATGCAGCTGGCTGTTCTTGCTGTCATGCATTCCACTACACTCCTTTTCGGATTGCTGTATCACATCTAGTTTGCTCCTGTATCTTTGGGATAGCATTTTAAGGCTCTAATTTTTCAGCTCTCTGATCCGTTTTGCTTACTGAGAAAATAAAAAGGGATTTTCATAGGTCTTGATGCAGCAGTGATGACTTGAGAAAGGAAAACAGCAGAGGATGGAGGGACTGCACAGCTTCTTTGCTCCTCCACCTCCTATCGAGCGTATGTCAGAGCAGATAGTGTTAACAGGGCTGGGGAGAAGAAGCAGACAATGGAGAAGGAAAAGCAAAGGGAAGAGAGCTGTTAAACTGACCCTTGGCAAAAACATCTCACAAAGTCAGCAAGACTGTCCTGAGAGGAAACCCAGTGTGGGAGACAATTAGGAATGCTGCTCAAGAGAAAAGGGCCTGGTGAAATAAAAGGCAGTACTGATTTGGGGGTTTGAATTCCCTAATTCCCCTCCTCACTGGCTCTCATGATTTTGAATGAAACATTAATACTGCTTCAGATGCTTCTTCCCTCCAAGGCCAATCAGCTGCTCAGCAGGGCGTGAAGCGCTTGTTCATTTGAACAGCTAACGAGGGAGTGGAAGGACAGAGCTAATGCTAAGGCTTTTCTGGCACTGCTGAAGCTCACATTTGCCTTGACACACAGGGAATGACCTGAAGAGCCTCTCTCCTCTTTGGAAGAAGAGAAGTGGTGCTGTATTAATTCTGCGTAAACAAGCCCAACTTGTCAGAAGAGATAATTTTTCACAATATGACCATAAACATAGTCTTAAGAGTGGAGTAGACACCTCGTCCTGCTCAGTACCATGGCAACAACTACCACTGGAGATCTTCCTCATACAGAGGGGTACAGAAATAAAGGAGGTGAAACTGCCAAACAACCAAAAATGTCAAATCCCAAGCCTTCCATTTTTACAAAATTACTGTTCCTTCTCTTGCTGCACAGAGCTTTTAGGATAAGAAGTAAATCCCAAGACTGAATCTTAGATGTTCCTGAAGGTAAAAACCTGCTTCCTCCTAATCTGGGAAGCAAAAGAAGTTGAGGTGGCTGAAGGTGTTGCTAGTTTTGTTGCTATTAAGGTCTGTTCTGGTTTCCAGCTCCCAAGAAAAACAGAAAAGAAGGAAGGAAAATACATCAAAGGAAGAAAGAGCGGTTTTTGTTCACAGTGCTGGGTCTGACTTGTAACACTACAGAAGGACGGAGAGAGTAATCACTATCAAATCGCTCTGGCAAACCTATACCTGTGCACTGCTATTTTGGGAACTGCTTTTAGCTATTTTATCATCACTGGCTCCTAGCAGCAGAGAAATCATCTTGACTAGTCAATTCGCTCTTTATAACACAATGACAACAGAAAAAGAGACAGGTACAGAACGAATAAGGTAGGCAGGAACAAGACATTAACTTGAGAATGAGAGCAGATATAAAAATGTTACACCTTCTGCAGTTAAGAGAAGCTGGCAGGAACAGTGATGCTGCTGCATAGGAAAGAGTCAAGGTGACAGCTTTTACTTATTAGGTGAAGCCACAACGGCCAAGCTTTCTCCTTCCTGATTAGCCCCAGCCCTACTGTCAGTGCCAAATCATGCTTTCTCAGAATGACTTAGCAAGCTACTGATCCCTAAAAAAACCCCCACCAAAAGCCAATCAACAAACAAAGCAATGAGCATCTGATGGGACCCCAAGACAGCCAAAGCATTTGGACAGACCTGGCTTTACCTTTTTTTCTTTACAGTGAACTCCACAAAAAAGCTCAAAAGGCTTTTAAATTCAGAAAAACATGGAAAATTTTAGTGCAATATAAAAGAGAAATAAAAATTCTCACAACAGAGCTACAACACAGTATATCCACAACCTTTCCTGTCTACCATGTCCCTGTAGGGCAGGCCCTTAAAATCCCAGGCTTCAACTCAGTGAACTCTAATTTCCAGGTAACAGCAAAGCTGCTTGGTGCAATATGAGTGATATTGCTCTCTTTGGAGGCTGGGCTGCCTGTTGTGCTCCTCATGTCCATCTCCTGAGTAGTACAAGCAACAGGCATCATGCTCGTGCCTGTGGCTCCATAAGGTTCAACCCCTCTTTATTTTGAAACAGCTACAGATGTAGAACAAACAAATAAAGTGGGAAAAAAATAGGTCAATCCCTCACCTTTCTGTTTAACAGCTAAGCCTAATTTCTGGTCTCCATTTTTTTTTAACTCACCAATCACTTTTAATATTTGTCAACAAAAAAAAAAAGAAAAAGTTTACATTAGTCTTTTGTTACTATGGATGCCTCAGTGGCATCTGAAGGAATAGGAGCCTTTCTTGATGACAAGATCTACTGCAGAAGAGAGCACAATCACAGAATTAAACAAAATTCGAGCTATTGGTTTAGATTTGTGTCCAAGGAAATTGATCCAATTTAAAAAAAAATAGTACTGATAAAAGAATTTTCTGTCCAGAGCTTTATGTATTTTTTAATTAATACCAGATCTGCTGTCTCTTGTATTTGGTTGCTAATGAACCTAGACGCTCTTTTCAGCAGGTAAGAACAGCCACAGTGCCACTGCTACACACATCCTACAGGGAACAGAACTGCACTAAGCAAGAACCAGCTCAATACCTGCTGCAGGTCCCTGCAGCCACACCAGGGAAACACTCTCTTCCTTTATGCTCTGCACAGAGACCTCGGCATAATGAATACCAGAGAGCAGCTATTTTTGGTTGGCTTCCCAAAAAAGAGATAAAATAACTAGGCATTAATTTTATTAATTTAACTTCTCAAGGGGGGAAAAAAATAGACTTCTCTTTTAAATGGGTAAAACATTTGCTACAAATGGAAACAGAAGATCATAAGACTGTTGGTCTCATTGATCATTTTCTAATTAGCACTGCACATTCCTTTCCATAATAGTAGGATAATTTGTACTGAATTACAAGTTCTAATTATTTATAAAATTTGACAGATGTGAGAAACACCTTTTGTAGTCTCTTAATATGTATTGGTGAAACCATCAACTCCATGGCCATGAACCTCTTGCCAATTAGAAAAGAAGTGGAAAGTTTTAAAATGGAGCTCTAAAGGGAATTTTGTATACTGGATCCAGATGCCCAGTGAGATAACCTGCATGTAAGATGGGTCAAACTTTGTGTACTGACTGATTACACAGCAATACAATTACACTACACTAAATGGGAGAAGAAAACAAACCATACTGTTGAAATCAGAGAACTAAAACACAGATGGGTTAAAAATATGAGAAATAGGGTGAATAAAAAATAAAATGAGCTGCTGCTTGAGAAATGGAGTGGGAATACCCACAGGGAAAAACATCTGAAACACTGGTACAGACACATACAATCCAGAAAAGGAATGGAGCAACGAGACACAAAGTAACCTGGATGGGAATGGTGAAGAGTGGTTTGCAAGAAGAAATTTCGCAAGATAAATATTTAGTGTTTTGTATACACACAATAAAGGCCCCTCACAGGGGGGCCTGTGAGTTTCACAGACAATGGGATACAACTAAGATACTTTAAACAAACTTCCTGATGGAAATGACAACAGCTGAAGAAACGTATTTCCAAGGGAAGGCAGCAAAGCTTTCTTTTTTTTTGTGCTATAAAAAACTAAACTGTGGGAAAAAAAGAAAGTGAGAAAGTATACTGGAAGGAATGATACTATTGCAAATCCTCATTCTTACTATTTTAAACACCCTTTGAAAGTTTTAACTCCAAATCATTAGTGACTGATTTTTTGTTAGTATGGTGGATTTAAAAAAATAATCTGAATCTTTTTCTGAGAAATTATGGACTCTTTCAACATCTATCTTTGGTAGACACACATCAACTATAAATTGGCTTAAAACATCCAGGTATGTGCTCCAGTTTTGACTGCATCCACTGTGTTCCTGAACTCCAGCTAACCATGGGAGGTATACAAGATCAAATCCTGTAGCGTGCACATCTGCCAAAGGAAGCCAAACTGATTTCACTTGGCTAATCAATGTCTAAAATACCACCAAAAAATGCAGCTTGAACCTATTGAGCAGTTTTAAACACACCAAATTCAGTGTGATTACAATAACTAATGTAACAAATATGCAAACCACCACCTGTTATACTTAACACTTTTTTCTGTATTCTCCAAATAAATAGATCAAGTACTCACTACTTAACAGTACTACAAAACATGCAAAAAAATTATCTTGTCAGATGATGAACTTTAGGAATTGCAGGTTTTATAAGTTGCAACTGACAACATTTTTATGGAAATTCCTTCCATCTGCAATTCATTATTCCAGATTCTTATCCCCTGAACTAAAATTTTGTTAGCAATATGAAAGGGACGTAAAGCTTTACATCAAAATAATCTCACTTTATCTCTCTGGGCTAAATAAAGCTCCAGAAGAGCTTAAAATAATGACAAAATACAGCAAAAGATGCACAGTGCAATGTTCTTAAGTACGGCTTTGCACTAAATCAACAGTGATCATTATTTTCTGTGCGGGAAGAACTAAAACCTAGAAATGTGGTTTTAAACATAAATACAGACATTGCAGTTTCTGTTCAACCTCTACATATTACAGACCAAAGCTGGTACAGCGCTGCACAGCCTCAAGACTGAGTTTAACTGGATCTGCTGTTATGACAGCAATAATTTTGGATTTACATTTCTAGGTCTCTGAATTGTCAGTGTAATTAAACTCACACAAATTAGTTTGGAAAGGAATTTTCCAGAAAGCTGTCTGGGGGAACGTGTGGCTGATCATTTGTACTTGGGTCACTAAATATATGGATCACACAAATATGTAACAATTGAGAATTGTACCAGTACTGAAAAATGGCATTACTGGAATGTAGGTTTATGTTTTCTGAGGAATTAATGCCCCATAAATCCATTGCAGTAACACCTCTACTAAGTGATCAGAGCTTTGAGTTCCAAATTTAAACTGCTGCCTATGGAAAGTTTGTGGATAATTCTTAGGAAAGTATAATTAGCCACTTCTTTCCCATCTCACCCTGTATCGAGGTATGTGCAAATCCCATTGAAATAAGAGTTATGACAACTGAAGTGATCAAGTTTTAGTGGCAATACCAGTTTGGATGTACAAGGGCTAAATTTAGCCTACTGCTCCCCATCAGCAAAACTGGCATTTAGGATGGGAATTCTGGTGTAAGACAAACTGGAGGCTATTGGGCCATCCTAATTTTCAAAGGCTGATGTTACTGTCATTACTCTTCAGGTTATTTTCAATGATATATATTTTTGTTACAGTTCAATATAACTATTTTCTTTAACATTCACTGTGCATTTGGAAGAGACTTGCATAAACTGTGTGATGACTGTAGTGATAACTGATTTCTGATTCAATTGGTATGCTATTCTAACTTTTACTATTACTTCACAAATGAGCTTGCAATGACTTCAGCAAATAAGTATTATTTTTATATATATCATATATGAGTAAACATACTTTCTTCTGTTAAACACAAGGGAATGTAGTTGCCATCAGGCTATTTAACACAGCATAAAACATTGTTATGTTATAGTTTCAGTGCATAAGGGCAGACTGTAAACAACAGACATTTGGTATAATTCCCATACAAGTGAGAGTAAAACCAAAACGGAAATGGAAACCCCAGAAAGCTCTTAACTTTCCACACCTCTAGAGAATATGGATGCAGAGGCCAAGAAGGGCTGGCAGCCACTTTCCTCTTGTCTTTTCCATACAGACTGAAACTTGCCCTCCTCCCCACAGCACCCAAGAGCAGCCACAGGACAGCAGTGCCATGAGTCTTGGTCAAAGGGACTGCAGAAAACCTACTCTTGTTTGTCTTCTCAGGTTAAAGCTCTGCTAAAGAACACTGCAGCTGCTTTGCACCACTGAAAAATAAAAAGGCATTTCAGTACTGCAAGGATCTGTCCTTCTGTGTCTGAAGAGAATGTAACATGACTGTGCTTCAGTCTCATCAAAGCTCAGTTTTATCTCAAGAATTATCTTTGTAGTCTTCCCTTTCTCTCATTTTGGAGTGTCAGTCATATCTTAAACATCTATATATGTTTACGTTACCTGTAAAAAGAACAATAATATATGCTAGGAAAAAGTTATGTGCAGTTAAAATCTTTAATTCACTTTTATTTAAATTAATTTACCTTAATTACAGCTTCAAATCATTATTAATCACACAGCTAGTCCCTTTCCTTGGAACATCATTTGCTCTTTTCTTGTTTATTTCAAAGTTTAGTTATCTGTTTAAAACAGATTGCCCAGAGAAAACCCACACTAAACTCTTCCAGTAAGACAGGAAAATCTCTGAGACTCTATTTGTTTAAAAGGAATTAAACCAGCAGAACACCTTAGAATACAAGCAAGAGCAAGTAACTATTTTTACCTTTTTCAAACTTGTTCCTGACTTTTCAAAAGAGTAGAAGAATACATGTTTTCAGCTTAAAATACATAACATCACTGTATTTTTTTTTTGAAACAGTATCTTGGTTCTTGAAACCCAAGGCACTTGGGTCTCACACATGATCATTCATTTGACCTCTTGTCAGTGAACTTGATTTCTACTTGCCCTCTGTCCTGCAAAGGGTCTTGCAATGGCACGACATAGAGAATACTATCAATTTGGAGCATCAGCATTTCACATTCCCCTTGCAGGAGGAAAAGAAAATTAAAAATATGGAAAGCAATGGCTCATACTGAATAAAATAAAAACAACAAACATACTGAAAGCTATTTCACCCACTCAAATATTTTTCATGTCTTTACAACTTGTAAATGCTTTTTGCATTTATCTAGATAAATCTAGATATACTTAGCATCTTGATGAAACTCTGCAGCTTGATATGTTCCTGAAAGACCTGGGAGGGTGACGTGGGGAATAAATCAGTAATTTGAGCTACAAAAATTTAAAAATACCCTTTTAAGAATTTAAACTACTTTCTGAAGACAGGTTTTGTTTGAATTAAATTAACTCAATTCTGAATTAAAGGGAAACTTGCTGGGATGCTATTTAATTGCAAGTATTGGCTTCCTCAGGAATGACAAGTCTATCAGAATGATCCTCTCTACAGAAAACCTTCGCTCTCGCATCCCACCAGAGGGTTTGGAGGCTTTCTGTTGCTCTGAGCTTTTCTTTTTTATGAAGTTGAAAGTATACACTAATTAAATAAATAAATAAATTACTGATTCTTAAGATTCTCATATTCCACTGCAAGACAATAACTGCACTTTCATATACATTTTGTCTTCAGTATCCATCCTATTTCCATACCCACATTTTTTAATTTCTTGATTGTCAACTATTTTTATCTCCATCAAGTACCAAAATCTGACTTTCTGTCACTGTACAATATTGATCTCACACTTATGACCTGTAGCATAATTTATGCTTAATGGCCATTGCCATACCCATGACTTTCATCAAGTATTCTGTTTCAGCATCTGTTAGTCAATTTTAAAGAACATAATTAAGAATATCTTAAGACCCTACTGGCTCCTGCTCAAGATGTGCAATACAACACAACAGAAAAGGAGAGAAACTTTACTTTTTATTTCTACTCATTTTTCCGCTACAAAATTAATTAAAACTCATTATGATTAATGGCCTGGACTTTTTTTATAACTTTTATCTTCATAAGCAGCTTCTTCGTCTTATTTCCTCTTTAATGGTCAGTCTCTCCATTAAGATTTTCTGCCTTCCTGATTTCTTTCCTTTTTTGGTTTTTGGTTTTTTTTACACACTGATATAATCCTTCTGCTCAAGTGACTTCCATTCCTCATCTACAATATTTGTTTTACTTGGTGTCATGGGGTAACATTTACATGATCTTGAGTGATTGTTTTCAAACGCCCATATGACAAACAAAGTTTTCACTTGAATATCTCCAAGAGGTCCACATGACTCTCCTTTATGAATGTATTACATACTTGATATGTTCAGACTTTGCAATTTACCTTCATGAAACCCTCTTGTGATACAAAAATATTATTGACATTTTACAGTGGAACAAAAAACGAGTCAGCTTATTAAGGTACTGAAATGCTTAAGGATGCCTATTGGGATTTTCAAGGTTGCTCTGACTTATAACTCTTATTGAACTAATTGAAGATTTTTCACTAAATGACTAATTTGCATTTTTAGTTTTCTGAAAAGCTTTAAAATCTGACTCATTCATGTCACCCTTTATATGCAGTGGACCAGTGCCTTAAACCTAGAACTCATTAGCCCTTAAACTTATGCTTGAAACACGTGCAGGGCTTCCCACAATAGGGCCAATTATATGAAAAATAAAGATGTGGTGCATGCCACAAGCATCCCCTCCTGTCCTCCTCCCTCCTGGTCTGAGTCACACACCAAATACTCAGAGAGTGGGGAGCCATAAAGCCAACTGCATCAGATGTCAGGCAAGAAACAAGTGGATCTCCAGGGATCTGGCTGCTCAGTGCTGGGACTGAGGGGTGCCAGGAGGCTGAGCATGTAGACAAACACTGGCATCAGGTTCAGCAACCCCTCAGCTCACCCTCTCCCTCAGTTAGGGCTTGATTCTTCAAAATACTGACAGGGGACAGAGCCAACATACCTCAATAGCTCCACCAAAATGTGCTGTAAAATCATCTGTATTCACCAAATTATTGGGTTCAGGGAAGTAGCCACTATATTTCAAAAAATTTTATAAGCATTTCCCCATGCTTTAATTCCTGTACAAAACCTAATCATGTGTGTTTTCTAGCTGCACTCAACTGGACACATTTTTAGATTGCTCTTTTGGCTGGCCTGAGAGAAAGCTACTCAGTCTGGCTAATGCACATCACCTTCACACCTTGGGGGGCAGTAAGCTGGAACAAGGATAGCTTCATCTTTTGCCCAGTTCTGCCAAGGAGATGCTGTCTTTCAGCCTCAGTTTTCTCCACATCCCTATGTTTAGACCCTACGTTTTCTCCACATCCCTATGTTTTAGGAAAGGGAATGGATCAGCTGTCAGGGCTTTTTAATGCCATTTTGCCCTTGTTAAGTCAATGAAACTCACTACAAAAAGCAAACTGGATTTGGTTAGTATGCTGCCCTTTGTGAATAGTATTGCTTCATATTGGAAGTCACAGACACTGCCTTCCTACAGGCCACACCATCACGTCTAAGGACCAGCTAAACAAACCAGCCCCCACAGGGGCAGTCAGTTTACTGGAACAATATATGTATTTTAATCAAAGAAATATATGACAAGGTAAATTAATAAATGCCTAACATTGCTACCTTACAGAAGTGCCTTCCAAGTCAAGGCTTAGGGATAATAACATGTTGCCTGCTAGACCCTCTGAGACTGGCTACAGCTGCAAAAAATAAAAATGTTAAAATTGAGGCCAATAGGAAGATGCTGCCTGCAGCATAATTGCTCACTGTTGTTGCACATTGGCTGGCGAAGGTTAGGGACTGCTGCTCTGTGTAATCGAGCAGGTTTGCAACAATACTGGAAGGCTGTTGTATAATAACAGTTGAAGCAAAACAGGTAGAAATAAATACACACTTTTTTCATCTTTAGGTAGAGGTAATAAATTTTTACTGAGCACAATGTTTTAAAAATGCTTCCAGACAGATGCCAGGTACTCTTTTTGCCCGAGGCTGATGGGAAAAAAAAAAGCAGGTAGCTTCTGAAAGAAATCTGAAAAGCTGTTTTCCAAGTAGCTGAAGTTAACGTCTTCATATGCATTTCAAGTAGTTTGGTATCTGAAGTGAACACTGATTTAAGCAGACATTTTTGAAATCATGACCTGATACACAAATATGTGATTGATCCTTTAGTAAATGAAAATTACTGAAAATCACAGGTGTCTGTCACAAAAATTACTGCTTATATGAACAAAGTAATTAAATCTGCCTATATGAACTAACAATTAAATTTGCCTATTTTTAAAGAATCCTTATCAAACATTGCATGAATCACTTCAATCTGAATATTTCAAGTAGTGAAAAGATAGAATGGCTGTAAATAGCTTTGGATACAAGTGAGCTGAATGATGGAAAATTCCTTATTCATTTATTGTGATAGCAGATCTTTTTCCCATGCAAGTTTGGTTTTTTTTCTTAGTTTTGCTTATTTCTTCCAGGCGTTTTAGCATATGCAAGTGTTTATCAGTAAGTTGCACTCTGTTACTTCAGACTCACCGAATTACAGCAAAATACTTAAGAACAGTGTCATTGGACTGCCCTATGCTAAATGAACTGATTGGTTTCAGAGAATTATAAAGAAATGAATACTGGCTAATCTAACAGCAAGGCTTCCCAGCACTGCAAACGTTTATCAGCTTCTCTTTTAACTCTACATGTCTCCTGATACTGAGCAAACCCGTCTTGAGGTAAAAATAAATACAGTAAGCTCCTACTTTAAACTGCAATTTGCTTTTCCCTTACGGCCACAGACATACAGCACATCCTCAATCGTTTCGCGTTTTCATGCAGCTGGAGCTCAGCTTCCTTTACGAGAAAGCTTAGGTTAAAGTTTTTTTAAGTGGGAATCTTAGCCAAGATGCGAAAAGGCAACATAATCCTGACACGCACACACGAAACCATCAGTGTGTACACACTGCCAGACCCAACAACCTCAGCCTGCACACACACCGAACAGCGAGGAACAGCCTGATTTCGCTTGTTAAACACAGAGAAACCGGGAAGTTGGGTTGGACCGCGGTCCAGCCGAGCCGCCGGCTCTGCGCTCATCCCGGGATCGGAGGGCTCTCATCCCGGGATCGGGGGGGCTCTCATCCCAAGATCCAGGAGGCTCTCATCCCGACATCCGGGGGGCTCTCATTCTGGGATCCAGGGAGCTCTCATCCCGGGATCCAGGAGGCTCTCATGCCGGGATCCGGGGGGGCTCTCATGCCGGGATCGGAGGGCTCTCATCCCGGGATCAGGGGGCTCTCATCCCGGGATCCGGGGGGCTCCGGGAGCGCAGGGCATCACCCCCGGCCCTGCAGCAAAGCCTGGCAGCGCCGGCATCTGCGGCTCCGACCCGGACTTGCCCGGGGCGGCTCTGCCGGGCTCGGGCAGCGCTGCGGGCTCGGGATGCGCATCCCCCGCGGCAGCGGCCGCAGCACCCAGCGCCGCCCAGCCCGGCCAGATCCCCCCTCTCCTGCCGGCCCTGGGAGCATCCCTCCTTCCATGCCTCCATCCCTCCCTCCCACCGCCCCGGCAGCCGGCAGGCCTCTCCCGGGGGTGCCCTGCGGGGCTCGCCCTGCTCCCGGGGCCGCGGCCGTACCGGAGTCGCTGAGGCGGGGCCGGGCTCTGTCCCGCAGGTAGTAGATGAAATCGCGGCAGTTCTCGTTCTCCACCGCCCCGACGGAGCACAGCTCGGCCAGCAGCTGCA